>JACGCM010002156.1:600000-1011566 GCA_014058105.1 Kingdonia uniflora | reverse complement strand
AAAAAGTTGAGCATCCAAGTTAGGCTTCCAGTAACCAATGTAAAAAGTTCATAAAGCTGTTTTTAGAAAAGTTATTAATACATTTCTTCTTCTTTTGCACACTGTTTTGGGGATTCTTTGTGTGTCCTGAGTTTTTTGTAGACGACTTTCACAATTCCAGTTCTCCAATGATTGAGTCAGCCACAAATTCTATTTATGATTATTATTTTTTTGTCACTAAACGACAATCCAACAAAATGGAGCTTCCATTCGTTTTATCGTAAGTAAAACTTTCTAAAAAACATTAGAGTTATGATGCATATAGAAGGATTTATATTTGAATGGAAGTAAATCTAAACCAAAAAAGTCCTTGGTAAACACTTCATTTTAAGAATACAAAATTGTTTGACGCCCCGACACTCGGCCACACGTGTCTAACACTATTTACAATGTAATTTTATAATTTTTTGCTATTTCGACACCCCTTACACGTGTCGGACACCGACACCCGTATCCGTATCGTTGTTACCTGGAAGGAAACTCATCATCCTGCATATTTAACGCACTCGGTTATGTTGGGTTACTAAGCAATTATAAGATATTTGCTGCACCTAACATCTAAATCTATAGAAATGCAACTGCCAACCACCATGGCTTTTATTATAAAGAGAGGCTAAAAACCGATTGGTAATAAGGGAAGTAGCCCCAGGATCTTATATTATTGAGGTGCAAGAGATGTGGGACTATATATCATCACGCCCCCTTACTTGTGACGTAATTTTTGAGCTCAACACGTGGATTAATATCTAGGTGACGCGGAGTAGCTCATGAGCCCTTGGGCTCGACAAGTGGAAGAAAGACGCTCGCTCTGATACCATATTAGAACTAGAGGTTCTATCTCAAAACCAATTGGAAATGAGAGGAGTAGCCCCATGATCTTATATTATTGAGGTGTAAGGCTTGAATACCCGATGTGGGACTACATATCTCAGCAGCCTTTACCGGAATTATTGATTATCTTAAGACTTAATGGTACCTTGGTGTTTGAAATTGTCATGTATTAAATGGGCTTTATCATTCTTAACAGGTAGTTGCCAATCTTGCTGAAAGCTCTACAAGGTTTGTATATTTACATTGTGTTTTATCAATTTTGGCAATCTTAGTATCATTTCACTGTCTCCCAATTATTTGACCTCTAAAATTTATTTAAACCTACAACAGTGAGAGAGCTTTGACGGATAATGATAAAATTAAAAAGTGTGCAAGAGAGCGAGCAGAGGAGGTTCAAAGAATGCTAGATCTTAAGCAACCTAGTTTTGTGAAATGTATGGTCCGGTCGCACGTTAGTGGTCGTTTTTGGATGGTAAGAATGAGACATATGGCAAGTTTTTGGAAATAGATGAACATTCAGATATTTATGGCTACCTGTTTTCTCCACAGAGTATTCCTTCAGAATTCAGGAATTCAAACCTTCCAAAGAATGATGTCATGGTCACTTTGGTGGATGAAAATGAGAAAACGTGGATTGTTCAATCATATGTTGGTAAAGCATTTAGTGCTGGCTGGAGACTGTTCTCGATTGATCACAACTTGGTTGAGGGAGATTTTTGGTCTTCCAATTAGTCAAGCCTGCCATTTTCAAGGTATTAGTTTTTATTTCTGTCCTTAAAAATTCTTATTGGTCTTAGTATTTTGGCTTTCGAAAATGTAACATTTCTTGCATAGAATTGACCTAATATTAGGTCTCTCCTTACTTCGTGTAGGTGTATATAATCAGGGCATATAATTCGCTCCGGGCTGATCCAAGTATTGGCCTTCAAAGTTCAGAAGCTCATGAAAAGCGACTTTCCCCACGAGTATTATATGCTTCGGCTGAAGGTCGGTCGTACGCAACAGATAAAGCAGAGGTATTAGAACCAAACCTTACACAACAGATCAATTACTTATTTAAGTGTTATCTATGCGTAAAAAGTAGAGTTATTCTTACAACTTATATAGATTTTACGACTTGAACCTGAACTTTTTCACCACGAATCCTGTGTGCCAATCTTTATCACTGAGCCTAAAAGTGTTTGCTTGTTCTTTGAAGTGTGGTTAAGATTGGGACTTCTAAATAACATATGCTAATGTGCTAACTTCTAGTCCGAAATTTTGATTCTGAACATGGTAATGATGTAATGTTAGCATTAGCATCAGACTCGTTATTATCCCGGAGGTCGAACACAGCCTACTTTAGTATTGGCATGCCCAAAGTATATAACACCCTCATTTGTTTCAGTGGCTACAACTCTGTTCTATATATTTCTGAAGTTGAACAACTGACAGCATGTGACGAATACATGTATTTTCCTAGTCTGCATACTTATCCATTTCAGCATCCCCCCGTCTATACTCCGTCCTATTTATATGACAACTAAAGTATTTAACTAAGCTATATTGATGATACTGCAACCGACAACATCATCATCTCTATCAGTTGCTTGAATCATTTTTAAGGCATGCCCTTTGATTAGATCTGTTTAAACTTAATTTTGGAACGAATCATTAATTAGCAAAAAAATTATTCTACACAGGTAGCTGCTGATCATTCTGAGAATGCAAGGTTTGCAATGCACAGTAGCTACCTTTTATCTTTTTGATAGTCTTAGATTTTCTTGCCTGATACACTATGCATTGTATTTGGTTATGACAGAACTAAACCACGCACTTTAGGGCAATCAAAAGGAGGTCAACGTAAGCTAGATCTTAATTCCTCTAGCTTTGTGAAAGCAAAAGAAGTTCAAAGTAAGCTAGATCCTGATTACCCTAGCTTTGTGAAATGTATGCACCCATCAAACGTTTCTGCTGGTTTCTGGTTGGTAAGCATGATACTATATACACATAAAATAATTTATGGGGAAAAAAACCTCTGAACATATTGGTTATTACAGACAATTATTTTTAGTTGCATATTGTTAACAGGCTCTTCCTGCAAAATTCTGCCATTCACACCTGCCAAACAATGATGTAATGATTACTTTGGTGGATGAGAATGACAAAAAATACCAAGTTAAATTCATAAGTAAGGGATTGAGTGGTGGATGGGCTGGTTTCTCCATTGCTCACAAACTAGTTGAAGGAGATGTTTTAGTCTTCCAGTTGGTAGAGGATTGCAAATTTAAGGTATACTGCTTTTTATACAAACAGAATAAAATTACTAGGCATATGGTTTTGGTAATTTGTTGTTCTCTAACTTAAGATTTCTTAGCAACAAAACATTACTGACTAATAGTTCCCCTTAATATCTATAGGTATACATAATCAAAAAAGAACACTCTTCAGGAGATGATGGAGGTTCTGGCTTGCGAAATTCGAGTGTTCAAACACAGCAAAATGCTCCATGTAACTCTTTCTCTTATTTTTATTGACAGGTTTGTACTACTTCACTATTGCTTATAAGTAATTTAGTTGAAAAGATAATGCAGGTAAGATAATCAAGAGAGGAATCAAGGGTGTTCAGACACAGCAAAGTGCTCCATGTAACTATTTCTCTTTTTTTTATCGACGGGTTTGCACTATTTCACTATTTCTTATAAGTAACTTAGTTGAAAAGATAATGCAGGTAAGGAAATCAAGACTCCTGAAAAAACTGAGCGTAAACGTCGAAAGTTTCTTTTCTCAACTAACTCTAGAGAAGAAGGCGAAAATAATTCCAAAAATGTCGAAGGAGATGCTGACTCAGACGTATTTGGGGGAGATCTGGACAGAGAAACTATCTTATTTGCGGTAAACCGTTTGAAACAGAACTCCAATCTCCCTGCACACATGTGGACTAAGTACTATGCGTTATGCCGTAGTCAAAAGGATATCCTTCACAAAGATCTCCCCGAGGAGAATCATGAGTTGGTTGATGGCTTGATTTCAGAAACTGTTGTCATCGCTGGTCATATTAAATTTTGCAAGCTTCGCACATCCAATGATGAGTTTGAGGCATGGGACAAGTCTTTAAAAGGTTTGAAGCAATTGGGAATGGATGTGCAGTTCTTACGTGCTAAACTGAAACGACTTCAGAAGCTCGTCTGCGGATCAGAACAAGAGACAGAGGAGCAGAGAGAAGCTTTAGCTCAACATGCACGTATAGAGGGGGAGATAAAAACACTTGAAGCGAAACTAGTAGACTTGAAAGAGGCCTTTAAAAGGTCAAATGTTGTGGTCGATAAGCTGAGAAAAAACGCTAAGAGCCGAGAACAGGAGTTAGAGAAGGAAGTTGATGTCCCTTGGTGATCTTGAGTGTAAGACAATGTCCTGTTTCTTCTTCTTGCCCAGGCTCACAACAGATTTCTGAAGATAATCTATTGAAGTTAGTGACATGTTGATTAGTGTTTCTTTTTGTAATGTTGGGGGTTTAAGAGGGGTACAAGTATAGTAGCAACTACAACATTTTAAGGGATTTATTATATGTAAATTATCAATGCAACTTTTAGTGAACTAATGAAGCGTTTTTTATTTATTTACCACTGTCCATGTTAGTCTGACAGTGGGAGATCCATGCAGTAACAATGGCAAGTAAAATGAAGAAAATCAAACAATCAGAGTTACTTGCAGTGTAGCTAAAACCCTTTGCAAGCAATTTGTTCATCAGGTTCTTTTTGAAGCTGGGTGCGGCTATTATGGATGGAAAGCGCGTTGTTTAATGAAAAACAACATATAACACAAATGCTCAATCATACCGTCTTTAAAGTGACCATATATGCTCTAGATTTTCAACTCCTCCGCCATGTCTAGTGACTCCACCACTCACAAGGTTCTCTCTTTCTCTCTCTCTAATGACTTTGATAATAGTTTGTATGTGCAATTTGGATTCATTTTTTTTTACTTGTTTTGAGATAATATTTGTTATAGATAGATAGGGTCATTACTGTAGAAATACTTCATGGATTTCTTAGCCACCATCTAAGTCTTTTCAAGAAATGTAGATATCTCTGAGCCCTTTCAACTTCCAACTTCAACATGACTAACTCTTTTGCTCTGCGGCGGTACTCGTTTTTCGCTGTTAATGCCTGCTATTACACTTAATACAGGACTTGGGATCTTTTGTTAAATGTTGATAATATTAGGAAGCGAGGAAATTTGAATACAAATATTGCAATGCAATCTTTGGCATTGGATTTGTATTAATCTTTGGCCTCTCAAAGCCCACTTATAACATTTCTTATAGTTAGAAAAACTTCATTTTATGAAAATGCTAGGTAGTTGCATTGCCTTCCTAGTCATCAATATCGACATATCCATGTAGATTGTAATTGAATACTAGTTGGTCGAACATTTTATCTACACAGATATACCAATTCTTTTTGGCGTCTTGTAATTTTTACTTAATGAACAGATGTGAATTACACTGTGTTGATATTATTTGACTTTTGCACATACAAACATCTCTTTATATGAAAGATGCAACTTGTAATTCTTAACAGGTTGTTGCTGATCATACTGAGAGCTCCACCAGGTCAGTAAATTTACTTACTATATTTTATACGTATTGACAATTTTAGCGTCTCGTCATTTTCTTTTTTTAGTACCATTGCCACTATTTTTCTTAGTCAATGACAGAAGGGCCAATTTCGTGTATAGTCATATGGCTAAACAATGCGCTAGAGAACGAGCAGAAGACATTCAACGAAATCTAGATCCTAAGCACCCCAGCTTTGCGAAATCTATGGTCCTGTCACATGTTGGTGGTTGTTTTTTGCTGGTATAAGATTGATGTCTTAATCATACATTGAAATTTCTTGAGACGGACAAACATATTGGACTTCATAATCATTTATCTCTATTTATTTCGTCAACAGAATCCTCCTTTGAAATTTTGCCGTTTACACCTGCCCAACAGAATCCTCCATGGTTACTTTGGTGGACGAAAATCAAGAATCATGTACAATTAGATTTGTAATTTCAGGTAGAGTACTTCGTGCTGGATAGAAACCGTTTTCAACTAGTCACAACTTAGTAGTGGAAGATGCTTTGGTTTTCGAGCTAATCAAGCCTGCTAAATTCCAGGTGTTCTTGATCGCTTTCTTATAGTTCTACGTATAGTATAGTTTGCTTGTTTGTTTTGGTAGATTTTTCTTACTTTTGACTTCGCCAAATATTCCACTGTTTCTCTACAAAATAAGCCTAATGTCAGGGTCCTCCGCAATTCATGTAGGTGTATATTATCAGGGCATATAGTTCATTTGGACTTGATGAGGGATTAGGTATTCAGATATTTAAAGCTTATACAAAGCAAATCGTCCCACGAGTACATTCTTCAGGTGAAGCTCACTTAAACACAATAGATATAGCAGTTTCGTTAGAATCGAACCTTAAACCCAACTTCTCGGGTTTCATTAAGCAGAAGTTGCAATCTTGCACAACTGGTGGGGATTTGCTGGTAAGATCGGTCATTTAAGTGTTACCCGTTTCTTAAAAGGCTACACAATGAAGCATCCCCCATATGTTTTAGACTAAAATATTGATAGTTGTGGATCTGTCTAATAATATTTATGACTCAAAAAGCATATTTTTCTCGTTTCTAAATCCAGAGTATGTCTAAGTTTGTAGTGAATTGCCAATCCACAAAGTCAGAGGCTTGCTGACTTGAGCTTAAATCATTCTCTACCATTCCCAAGCATTAGGTTTGAAGAGTTTTATCTTTTTTGTGTTGAAAGTATAGATGTTGTAAAGAAAATGTACAGGTAGCAGATATGAATAAAGAGTAGAGAGTAAATTGTTGTGGGCATAAGAAGATGAGACACTCGTGTTGAACGAAGAAGATGAGCGAGAAGGTGATCGTGTAAGGCTTTGGAAAAAAAATGAAGGTCAAGTTCTGATAGAGAGGGGGAGTTTAATTTGAGTGTTAGGCTGACTTAGCTTTTTTCTCCCTGGTGTTAACTTTTATCTTGTTTTCTAGGCAGCGTTAGCTTTTATACAGGTATCAGTAACTAATAAGACTTGATTTGGTATCTCATAGATGTACCAAGACCCACTCATCCTTAAGGCATGCAATGTAGAAAGAAGGTGAATTGACTTAGAATTAGGAAAGGATTTATCAAAATATAAGTTACCCCCACTTAATAACAATCTTCCTCAATTTTCTTAAGAATTCTGCCAATGAGGCTATAAAAGAAGCTTGAACTCATCTGCTGCAGGAGCACCCAAATAAATATTTTGTAAGGATTTCAACTCAAATACAAAATTCTAAAATGACAGAGAGGCAAATGAAGTACTAAATAGATGTCTCTCAAACTAAAAACATTCATTGAAAATACAAAATGGAAGCAGTGGATTGTCCCCCAATTCTCTTAGTCTAGGTAATGGTCCGTTTACTTTACTACTCCCACGAATAACACCCAGCATGGATATTGATCGGACCTCCTTACATAGTTTTTACTATTAGCTTGATCTGTACATGTGTATTATATTATGTCGTATATATTTTCTTTTCTTTTTTGAGAAGATGCTGTTTTTGTTCATACTTGAGCACATCATGCATTAAGAATCCGAAAGGGATGATACCCTCTGTAGCTGTAAACACTGCCTTTTAAAAAGAAAAATATAAGGTAATGTTTAGGGCGTTGCCATTATATAACACAAACTTGCAGGGCTTTACTAGCTATACTAAATTTTCACTGAGACTTCCCTAATCATCCACTTGAGTTAAACTGATGACTATATGATTCTCTCTTGTTCAATATGGTCGACTAACCATCGGCTTGTTGATGATGATGCACCTGGCTGCACCATCACCTTTACCAATTTTCCAAATTATTTTGTTAAATTTTTATTATTATTGAATCTGTTATAATTTCAACCTCCATGTTATAATCATCAGACAGCTACTGATCATGCTGAGAAGACTTTAAGGTCTGATATTTTCTAGTCTCATTTTTCATCTGGAGTGGGAAATCCTAAACTGTGTAACCTATAAAGAAGTCGATAATCAATTATCAATAAATCCACAATGTAACTTTTGAAGAATCAATGAAATATTTTTGGCTGTCATGTCATTCTTCTTCTTCTTTTACCTTATTGTAAAATTTTCTGAAAGTTTACCTCCAAGTTGAGTTAAACAAAATCTGAAGATGAATTGAGTTGGGTTAGTCCTAAACTGCGGGAAATTTTAAACAAAAAATAAAAAGACAAGGTGATGGGAATATGGATTCTTTGAAGGGAATGCATTCGATTACCTGGTCAATGAAGATCACGTGTATGATGACAGTCCTCCGATTTATAGCTCCCAAATCCGGTGTATGATAACAGTCCTCCGAGGTTTAGAATCACTGACATATAAAGAATAAGTGAGAGAGAGATATTGACTGACGGAGAAGAGTAAATGTGGGCGAGTTGTCTGAGTGAGTGAGTGAGTGAGAGTTGATCGATAGAGAGAGAGAGAGAGATTGTATGTGAGTGAGAATGAGTTGCGAGTGAGTTACGAGTGAGTCACTTGCGAGAGCAGTTTTTTTTTTTTTTTTTCAAATTTGTCCATGTCACTAATTCTTCCCTCTTAAAAATAAGTATTAAAATGCCACATCAGATATGTGAGTGGTTAAGAGAGAGTGTAGTTGGTGTGTAGGGGAATCCTCTCCCATTTTTTATTGTCATGTCATTCTTCTTTTTCTTTTACCATATTGTAAAATTTTCGGAAAGTTTACCTCCAAGTTGAGTTACAAAATCTGAAGATGATTTGAGTTGGGTTAGTCCTAAACTGCAACACCATGCATGCGCCCATTTCTGAAAACAGACGTCTGGTTGGTTATATCAAATGAATCTATGATCATGGATTCAACTTACAAGCGATTGTGACACCAAATCACCAATCACATTGTACAGCAGAAAGCAGGCCTTCGAGATATCAATGAAATTGAACCCCATAATTACAGTGCACTTAGTACAACGCAGCAAAATGTGCTTAATGCACTCCGAATGTTCATTCAGCTTACTTGAGAAAGACCGGGAAATATTTTATCCTCATGAAAACCTGATGACAAGCAGGTTTAGCCAATTTAAGCCACCACCGGCACCGAGCACCGACCCACGGGCCCATCATACAATCTGCACAGAACCTGTCTTAGGAATTTTCAAGCCATAGATGTTGAGCAAAACATGATGTGTGTGTTAGTAGGGGACATGTAAACGGAGTCTTTTTCATCAAAATTATATGTTAAGATACCGTTTGTGTGTCTTCAAAGTTCAAAGTGGGAATTTTCAGACACACCATTTGTGTATGAGATGCATTTGAAATATCAATGGATCATGAAGAATACAAACAGATATCCTCTAATTATCTTATGCAGGCCTTGGCAAATAATATCCGCTTTCATTTACACCTTCCGAACGATTTCCAGTCCCAAGAGTTGCAAAAGTTTTCATCTCCTCATTTCTATCCAAAAAGATGTGATACACAATCACTCAGAAAAATCAAACCTATATATTATTGCAAGTCCCTTGACTCACTTGCAGTCTTGCACTGATAATGACCTCTTCCGTGTTGACTTCCACATTGACCCATTTTGCATAAATATATTAAAGGGTGAGAAACATAGGAATTAAATAAAACGTCTTGAATTTCTGAATTTCAAGAAAGCCAGTAACACACATTCTGTTTTCCTCAAGATGGTTAGAAATTTCAAATTTTTAGCTGTCTTGCTTGTGCTCTCATTTATAACTAAGATCCACTTCACTTCAAGTGATGAAGGAGCAAACATGTTTTGTTCCACTAGAGAGAAGCACGCTCTTCTTACTTTTAAACAAGGTCTCACGGATCCTTCGCATCGGCTATCTTCTTGGGTTGGTGACAATTGTTGCACATGGGAGGGTGTCGGCTGTGATAACATGACCGGTAGTGTTGTCCGACTCGACCTCATAAACCCATATGATACATATAACGAGTATAGAGCTTACAAGATGGCGCAATTGGGTGGGGAGATCAATCCTTCTTTGTTGGAGTTGAAACATCTCAAGTCCTTGGATTTAAGTTGGAACGACTTCAATGGGACAAGTATTCCAGATTTCTTGGGTTCGCTCAAAAGTTTGCAATATCTTAATCTTTCTTATGCGGGTTTCGGTGGTAAGCTTCCTCATCAACTAGGTAATCTTGAACACCTTGATCTTAGCGCTAATATATTTCACGGTACAATATCAGCTGCTATTGATAACCTGACCTCGGTCACAAGCCTCAACCTCGATTCCAACAACCTTGAAGGCGAGATACCCAATTTCTTAGGAAATCTTTGCAGATTGGTAGATCTTGAACTGTCTAATAACAATTTCAATGGGGACATAACTGGGTTTTTAACAAGTTTATCCCTATGTGTCCCTTCCAGCTTACAGTCTTTGCGTTTGGAAGGGAACAAATTTCTTTCAGGTTCCTTACCACTTCAGCTTGGAAATCTTAAAACTCTCAACTACCTTGATCTAACTGGCAACTCATTTTCTGGTCCTATTCCGGTGTCCTTAGGAGGATTGAGATCAGTAAGAGTGATAGGTCTTGCTAATAATAATTTCAACGGTTCACTTCCAGAGAGTCTTGGGAATCTTTCAAACCTACAAGACTTACGAATCTATAATAATTCTTTAGAAGGTGTCATCGGTGAAGCACACTTTGCCAATCTGACAAGATTACAATATTTAGACTTATCCACAAACTCACTGGCTCTCAATGTTTGCTCCACCTGGATTCCGAAATTCCAATTGAAATATCTATATCTATCATCCTGTAAATTGGGTCCACAATTCCCCGCATGGCTTCGCACACAAAATTCTCTTTCAGATCTAGACTTATCTAATGCAAGTATTTCAGATAACATCCCCACTTGGTTTTGGAATTTTTCTTCACAACTCTCCATCTTAGATCTTTCCAACAACCAGATAAAGGGGGAATTGCCAAACACGTTGCCAGATGAGACTTATTTGGGTTCCAAAAACTTCCAGGGCCTCCTGCCACGTCTAACTTCTAATGTCTATGTACTAGACCTCTCCAACAATTCTGTTTCAGGGAATATGTCACTCTTCCTTTGCAATCCTTTGAATGAAACATATCAACTCATCACTCTTGATCTCTCGAACAACCTTCTGGTAGGAGAAATTCCCAACTGCTGGATGCATTTGACGTCTCTAATGGTAGTAAATCTGGATAACAATAATCTATATGGGAATATTCCGAGCTCCATGGGTTCTTTAATTGCGTTGTCATCGTTCCACGTGCGCAATAATTCAATATCCGGAGAGCTGCCGTCAAGTTTGCAAAATTGCACACGGTTACGAACCATGGAACTTGGCGACAATGAATTGTCTGGTAGCATACCAGCATGGATCGGAAAAAACCTGCTGAATCTCTCGGCCCTTGCCTTACGTTCTAATAAGTTTAAGGGTAAGATTCCCGGTGAGCTATGTAATCTCACTTCTCTTCAAACATTAGACGCTGCACATAACAATCTATCAGGAGCCATACCTCGATGTTTTAGCAATCTTAGCGCCATGGCCACCAAGAAAGACACAAGTTTTGTGGTATATATTCCAAGGTTTGATGAAAAGATACTGTTGGGTTCGAAAGGATTGTTACTTGAATACAAGTCCATCCCTCTTGAACTTGTAACAAGCATGGATCTTTCGTATAACAGTTTATCCGGAGAGATTCCACAAGAGATAACAAGTCTTTTGAGATTGCAATACTTGCTATTATCCAATAACCATTTAACAGGTGAAATTCCAGAGAAGATTGGCGACATGGTTTTACTTGAAAATCTCAATCTCTCAAAAAACCAACTTACAGGAGTAATTCCTCAAAGTATCTCAAGGTGTTATTCTTTGAATCAATTGAACTTGTCATATAACAACTTATCTGGAGAAATACCAACAGGTTCTCAGCTCCAAACCTTTACCGAGTCGAGCTATTTAGGTAACGACGCCCTATGTGGGACTCCCCTTCTGAAAAAGTGCAAAAGAAATGATTTTGGTGAAACTACTCATACAAAAGCTCAAGATAGTGATGAGTATGACATGATGGAACAATTTTATGTGGCCGTTGCACCAGGATTTGTCGTAGGTCTTGCAGGTTTTTGTGCAGCTCTAGTATTTATAGACAAATGGAGGTTAGCTTATTTTCGATTCGTGGAAGATATCAAGGACAGGCTCCTTGCTCGTTTTTAGAAGAAGAGGTTTCAGGCAGAAAGAGCACAAGCAAGACATTGTTTGTTTGTTTGTTTTTCTTTTGAAAGTTCAAGGCTTTGTTTCCATGTTTATATGAAATTATGTAACTATTTTCCCATTAGACAATGTATACATATGTATTTTACTTCTTTGGGGATCATTTATATTTCCTGCAACAATTTTTCTCTACCTGAGTACTTGCAATGTCTAGTTTACTTTAAAATCTCAATTTCGTTATCATTAATCATTAGTCTTTACCTGGACCAGTGCAAATATTCTTCAAAATTTAACCGTCTCTTTCTCTGTTACTTTATATATTAAACCAAAATGTTTGAGGCATTGGAGCCGATCTCGCAATTACTATATTCTCCAAGCAGTTATTTGATTACAACACAAAATGATGATACTCACCCAGTCGCCCAAACGGTGCAAGGACATTATCGTAGGGTTATACATCAGAATCCTGATAGTACTAAAAACTATGACCATTGCAGAGCATATTATGAGAGAGTACGGAAAATATACATGAGGAAGGATGGCAACCGATGTGTTTAAAGGGTGATTGCCAGTTAAGTTAGATTTTATTGTGGAAAGCTAGGGATGGCAATGGGGCAGGGGAGCTAATCTCATCCCCACCCCCACTTAGATTTCAACCCCCCATCCCCGCCCCAATACCCATTTAAGTTAAACGGGGATCCCCGAATCCGCCCACCTTACAAAGCCTAATCCCAGACCCGCCCGATTTAACTAATTTTATTTTTTTAAAACAGTATGCAAAAAAACATTCAGAAAGCATAATTTAGAATTCAGAAGGAAGAAAGAAGAAAGAAGAAAAGAAGGATTATGTACATTGTACAAAACTATGGCAGCCAAAGCATCATTCCTTTAAGTATTCATTACAGACTGCCAAGGAAATTTTATATTTAGACACAAATATTCATTACTGCCAAAACTATGGCAGCCAAAGCAGACTCTTCTCTTGAGCCTTGGTGGCAGCTCATTCAATATCCGTACTTGATCTCTCAAGGATGTAATGAAATGATCAACATCAAATATGTCTTGGAACTCACTGACATATCATATCAAGACACAAATATTAGTAGCATTATACATTGAGATATTAAGTTAAAAAATTATGATGCACCCACCAGGGATCGGCCCAGAAGGAGGTTTTATCCAACTCAGGAACTATAAGTGTAACGTTTAAGTATCTTGCAATTGCTACCATGTCACATATCTGTACAAAATATAACAGAATATGAATGAAAAGAAATATAATTGTGTTTTTAAGTAAGAGTTCACTCACCGCAACATGCATCTGATTAAGCCCTCCGTTGCACGAAACCATTAAGTAGCCATTGTTTTTATAAACCCCTAGAGGAAAGCAAAATACAATTTCAATAAACCCCAAATGAATCTGTACAAAGCAAAACATCAATTGAGGAACTCACTTTTGGGTGGTAGGGAAATTTTTGGTGGTACAGAAACCAACTTCACCTCCAAATGCGAATCTGCATCAGATGGCATAAAACAAGAAGGTCAACCTTTCAATACTCTCGGCCCCCACATCTCCCCTAATGCTGTTA
Organism: Kingdonia uniflora; assembly: GCA_014058105.1. Classification (NCBI taxonomy): domain Eukaryota; kingdom Viridiplantae; phylum Streptophyta; class Magnoliopsida; order Ranunculales; family Circaeasteraceae; genus Kingdonia; species Kingdonia uniflora. The sequence goes on along the minus strand of JACGCM010002156.1, from coordinate 997,836 downwards.
ATTGGACTAAACATGTCCATAACAATATAGTGGTTGTCGCTCTAATCATCCATAGCTTCATCCTAGACCTGGAAGATACCATGAATGACGAATTCTTTGATTTCTCTAATCATCCATCTGCGTGCACAACCAGCCTTTCTCCCAGTCCCACAGCTTTATAAACATGTCATCAGATGCTGACAATACATAAGGAAGAGTTGGGTGGACAGACACACATCTGATGTAATCGCTTCGAACACTTTGACCTTATCCATTGTATTATAATTGTATAAACGGATGCACATGTCATCCGCTCCAGCAACAACCCATTGTTTACTTGGAATAAACTTTGCTGACCGAAGTGCAAATAACAAGTGATGTAGAAAGCAACAATATTAGCAAGAGCCTCTCCAATGGTTTGGAATCCAATAAGGGTTTCTAGTTCTAGAAAGAATATCCATAACAATAGCAGATGAAAAATACCTGGTAGTTCAGTAACCTCAAAAGATTTCACCATAGTCTGCAATAAATCAGCAAATGTGGTTAACACTAAGAGCTTCAATAATACTAAACCACCAAAGCTTAATTAACATTAGCTCTTACCTGTGTATGGTAGTTCCAAATACAAACACTCCCCGAATAAAGACTCGTAAGGATCCTACCCCAAATTACATATCACAAGTGACAACACAGTTACTCTTCTAATGTGATCTTATCAAGTAAAAATACCATGGCTCCGTAGGGTGAAGATCCACACATTTCATATCTTTGAGCAAGTTTCCTCTGATCCAAATCAAAACAAAAGGGTTACCAATCAATCACATTACAACAATTCAAAGAGATTAAGATCCAAAATACCTTGATTTCAAGTCTCAGAGGCTGTTTCATCATCACAAGTTGCAACAATTCAGAGAAAAATAGATTAAAATTTGATTCAAATCAAAGCATAATTTCACCAGATCTGGAGATGAAATCTTACCATTTCGATGAAGAAATCAAGAGAAACTGACTTGTTTTGATGAGGAGATGAGAATTTAGAATTTTGGAGTGAGATCGGAGAAACAGCTCGAAAATGTTGGTCTGTTTTTTCATTGTATATAGTGGTATGGGAGTAACCAAGAAACAATTCTTTGATTTCGAATTGCATTTGAAGAATTGTTGGGTTGAATTAGGGTTTTCTTTTCTTAATTCTAATATATATACAGGGGTATAAAAGTAAAAGTATTATATGGGGGCGGGGCAGGGCGGATAACGGATTTAACCAAGCTCAGTCCCAAATCCGCCCCAATCCCCGACGGATTTAACCAAACTCGGCCCAGACCCGCCCTCATACCTGATATAATCATCCCAAATCCTCTCCAAACGGGGCGGGGCAAATTGCCAAAAGCCAGCAAGATTTCACATCAATTTAAATATTCATTTGGTGGGGTCTATAAAGCTGTCTAGCTTCCCTAGCCCTCATTTGAATTCAAACGCCTCTCTGTTGCCGCTCAAACACAAAAAACGAGAACTAGAAGAGCAATCCAATGAAAAGGGCACATAAAAGGATTATCTTTAAGTAAATAGTAGTTTTTAGATTTGGGGATGCCTTTTGAATGAGGGGAACATCACATGAAAAGTTGATTGGCATTGTCAATGTTGCACTTCAATGAATAACAGCAATTTAAATGCTTTTCAACTATACCCCTTTATGTTGTGTAATGATTCAAACCGTGTTTGGAGTGCAGGGTTACATATGGAAAAGGAAGGTGTTCTAAGCATAGGGATCTATCTAACCGGGTGTATGCATCTCCTCAAGCTAGAGCTAGCGCGATAGAGAAAGCAGAGGCGTTAGAATCAACCCTTGAAGAGGAATTCCCTACTTTCATTAAGCCGATGCTCCAGTCTCATACAACTGGTGGGTTTTGGCTGGTAAGTCAATCTCCCTTTTAAGAATTATCCAATGCCTGTAGTAGCATTTAGTCTTACAACTCATGGTAGAATGCTTTAGGCAGGACGCATGATGCAACAAATACGCATTTTGGCTGGAAAAGTATATAAACATTACCGTTATCTATCTATATTCATTGGTATGAATTACAAATGGATAGGCCAGGAAACATGAAAAATACAAAAAACAAATTATTCTCAAATACTGCTATTTCATCAGTCTCTCATTCTAACGAAAGGTCTCTTAGTTTGTTAACAGCACACTATCCTAATTCCTACTAGGTTCACTTCACTCAAAGACAGAGCGCACAAAAATAAATAAAAAATGTGGCTCAATCCAGCACTCTCCGTCATACTTATCCTGATTTCATCTTGCCACGAACAACAGTGCCCACCATTCATCTTGCCATGGTGCCCATACCTCAATGTCTATGGATAGCAAAAATTTGCTGGCTTCCAAGCTGGCCAATTCTTTCCTACCAGTGATAACAGTTTACGTGCTTCCAAAGCTTAAAATTCTTCACATACTTATCCTGATTTCAAGTGCTGCTCCCTGTTATTCTCGGCCAACCTTCTTCGGTTAAGTAACATCAACATAACAGATCTATTCTTCATGTGAGGAATTTTATACTGGTTATGAAAAAAGTTCATATATGGACTCTTGAAAGAAAGTTGGTGCATGTTCCCCAACTTCAATGTATCTTTGTTGTTTATTCTGGGTATTTCATTATACTTCAAAATGAAGAGAAATGAGTAGTCGCTTTACTAAGATACATATAAATAATACTTGGAGTGTTGTTAATTATACCGTTCTTTGTCAATAGGGTCTTCCTGTTGATTTTTGCAAAAAATACTTGCCACGGAAGGATGAAACCATTACGTTGATCGATGAGGATATGGATGAGTCTCCTACAAATTACCTTGCCCTGAAGAGGGGTCTAAGTGCTGGATGGAGGGGCTTTGCTATTGCACATAACCTAGTTGATGGAGATGCCCTAATCTTCCAGCTTGTCGAGACTAGAAAATTTAAGGTGCTTCTTTTGATATTATTATTTAAGGGACCGTGATATTTTCCTTTGATTTGTATTTTGTCAACTCTCATCATTATGCAAGAATATCTAAATTTTGACAAGTATAACTATAAGCTTGGACCCTGGAGATGGTTTATGGTAACTTGGTTGTAAACACTTTGGAGTTGCAAACCTTATAAAAGCATACGAAATATGTACTCTAAAGCAACATGTATAGCCTAGGACACTTATCCTTATATGTAAGAATTACAAATCAGTTGAGCATTCATATAAATCCGTGCAGGGGAGGAACCAGAAATATATTTCGTGTGTGTGTGGGTGTGGGTGTATTAGTTGCAAAGTGCGTCATAGTGGACGCCTTTTAGGACTTGATACACACTGAACGCTCTGGATAAATAGCCACTAAAAAGTATGGTTGATTAGACAGACAACTGTGTATTCCTAAAACGGTTTTTCATTCCTTTTTTTTGTACAATTGATTTCTTATAACATTTAGATACACAATTGCTTGTTCCTAAAACGGTTTTTCATTCCTTGCGTTTACAATTATTTCCTTATTACATATAATTTGATATTTTTCTCAGTCTGTGCTTTCGTTTTAGGTTCAATCTTTATCTTACCACTGTTTTTAGGCTCAATTGCACTTACAAAATCAAATACGAACTGTATTTGTTATCCAAGTGTCACAAAGTACATTTCTATATTCTTTTTATCATTTTCCCTTTCTTTTCAGGTTTACATAATACGGGTGAATGAATAGTTAGAAGAATTTTAAATCTGGAATTCTTTGCAAACGGATCCCATGCAGGTAACTAAGCCTGGTCTCTTGAAACGTCTGTTTACAATTAAATTCATTGCGCTAAGAGATTTCTTGCGGACATAGATATCTTAGTTTAAAACGACATATATTAAATTTTTATTTACTTTTTAAAATTATACTAGTAAATATATGATTAGGGTTGCAGAAATTCACCAAATTTGCAGTATAGTTAGTTAAGTTACATAGTCATGATCATTTTACTTGAAGTATACCCTAATATTTAATCATTTTCTGTGCATGTATTCTAGCTAGAAGCCTAGAAACAAATTTCTTAGCATCAACTTACCTAGAAAAACAAATTTTCCTACCCATTTTTTGGGACCACCTGTAAAGCTAAGGCGTGAATGAACTGATGATTTACCTCAGGATAACATCTGCGAGCAAAATGTTAAACATCTTTAGATTTCCTTTTTTTTAAGAATGTCAGCTGGAGTTGAGCAAACTACCCTGCTAAATAAAAAGATACATTCCACCTCTGGCTTTACATGAAAGCCTAAGGATAATCTTGTCTATATTGGAACATGTGGTTATTCATGGCATTAAAGGGATTAGTGGGGAACGACCCCGGGTTACCCTTGATATATATCTTCTCTCTTTCATTGGCCTTTGCCTTTAGCCGCTTGGCACCTCCCTAGTCAGAAACATAGAGTTGTGTAGGTTTAAACAAGGAATTGACGCTATAAACATGATTTTCTGTAATTCCTCAAAAAGATAGGCCTTCTTGATGCAACATGTAATGGAATGAAGCGTGTCTCCCAACTAAGACTCATAATAAACACCCATAGTTAAAGACTCATAACAAACACCAATAACTAAGTCTCTCAAGTGTTTTAACTACTAAATATTGACCATTAGCATTCCTATTGGTTCCATATTGCATCATTCCCCTCCGCTTGAGAAAAATTCGTCCTTGAATTTTAGAGGCGGTGTTATCGAAAATCCTTCCTTAACTCGGCCCATGTATTGTCCAACAAACGATAATAATGTATGGTGCATTCCACCGTAAGAAGCTTTGTTGATATTTCCTGGAGATATAAGGACCATAGAGTTCCAAAAGAAGCACAACTTTTCACACATATACGCCCTTTCAGAAAAATAATAATACGGGTCTTCGTAGCTTGAAGAATTTTTAATCATCTCTTTGAATAAAGTGTTCTCATAAGATGATTTCTGAGGCACCTCCTCTATCACGTCCCAAATACAATTTCTTATTACCTTTAATTGCAATTTCAGCCCTATAGAAATTTTTTCTCTTACTTATATTTATCTTAATCAACAATAAATTTAATAACCATAAGAGAATTCTAAATTAATTATAGGGTTAGAAGAAAATTTTCTTAAAAGAGATAAAATCCCTAGTTTTTTTTATGAATATGGTTAAGGATTCCCCCCCCCACACACACACACACAAAAAAAACTTTCAAATATCTAATATGGAGAGTGAAATTCATTTAAATATCTGGGGCAAAAATAAGGAAGCTGATTTTACGAAAAACAAAAAAGTTGAGCATCCAAGTTAGGCTTCCAGTAACCAATGTAAAAAAGTTCATAAAGCTGTTTTTAGAAAATTTATTAATACATTTCTTCTTCTTTTGCACACCTGTTTTGGGGATTCTTTGTGTGTCAATGAGCTTTTTGTAGACGACTTTCACAATTCCATGTTCTCCAATGATTGAGTCAGCCACAAACTCTATTTTATGATTATTATTTTTTTGTCACTAAACGACAATCCAACAAAATGGAGCTTCATTCGTTTTATCGTAAGTAAAAGCTTTCTAAAAACTATTAGAGTTATGATGCATATAGAAGGATTTATATTTGAATGGAAGTAAATCTAAACCAAAAAAGGTCCTTGGTAAACACTTCATTTTAAGAATACAAAAATGTGTTTGACGCCCCGACACTCGGGCACACATGTCTAACACTATTTACAATGTAATTTTATATTTTTTGCTATTTTTGACACCCCTTACACGTGTCGGACACCGACACCCGTATACGTATCGTTGTTACCTAGAAGGAAACTCATCATCCTGCATATTTAACGCACTCGGTTATGTTGGGTTACTAAGCAATTATAAGATATTTGCTGCACCTAACATCTAAATCTATAGAAATGCAACTGCCAAGCACCATGGCTTTTATTATAAAGGGAGGCTAAAAACCGATTGGTAATAAGAGAAGTAGCCCCAGGATCTTATATTATTGAGGTGCAAGAGATGTGGGACTATATATCTCATCACGCCCCCTTACTTGTGACGTAATTTTTGAGCTCAACACGTGGATTAATATCTAGGTGACGCGGAGTAGCTCATGAGCCCTTGGGCTCGACAAGTGGAAGAAAGACGCTCGCTCTGATACCATATTAGAACTAGAGGTTCTATCTCAAAACCAATTGGAAATGAGAGGAGTAGCCCCATGATCTTATATTATTGAGGTGTAAGGCTTGAATACCCGATGTGGGACTACATATCTCAGCAGCCTTTACCGGAATTATCGATTATCTTAAGACTTAATGGTACCTTGGTGTTTGAAATTGTCATGTATTAAATGGGCTTTATCATTCTTAACAGGTAGTTGCCAATCTTGCTGAGAGCTCTACAAGGTTTGTATATTTACATTGTGTTTTATCAATTTTTGGCAATCTTAGTATCATTTCACTGTCTCCCAATTGTTTGACCTCTAAAATTTATTTAAACCTACAACAGTGAGAGAGCTTTGACGGATAATGATAAAATTAAAAAGTGTGCAAGAGAGCGAGCAGAGGAGGTTCAAAGAATGCTAGATCTTAAGCAACCTAGTTTTGTGAAATGTATGGTCCGGTCGCACGTTAGTGGTCGTTTTTGGATGGTAAGAATGAGACATATGGCAAGTTTTTGGAAATAGATGAACATTCAGATATTTATGGCTACCTGTTTTCTCCACAGAGTATTCCTTCAGAATTCAGGAATTCAAACCTTCCAAAGAATGATGTCATGGTCACTTTGGTGGATGAAAATGAGAAAACGTGGATTGTTCAATCATATGTTGGTAAAGCATTTAGTGCTGGCTGGAGACTGTTCTCGATTGATCACAACTTGGTTGAGGGAGATTTTTTGGTCTTCCAATTAGTCAAGCCTGCCATTTTCAAGGTATTAGTTTTTATTTCTGTCCTTAAAAATTCTTATTGGTCTTAGTATTTTGGCTTTCGAAAATGTAACATTTCTTGCATAGAATTGATCTAATATTAGGTCTCTCCTTACTTCGTGTAGGTGTATATAATCAGGGCATATAATTCGCTCCGGGCTGATCCAAGTATTGGCCTTCAAAGTTCAGAAGCTCATGAAAAGCGACTTTCCCCACGAGTATTATATGCTTCGGCTGAAGGTCGGTCGTACGCAACAGATAAAGCAGAGGTATTAGAACCAAACCTTACACAACAGATCAATTACTTATTTAAGTGTTATCTATGCGTAAAAAGTAGAGTTATTCTTACAACTTATATAGATTTTACGACTTGAACCTGAACTTTTTCACCACGAATCCTGTGTGCCAATCTTTATCACTGAGCCTAAAAGTGTTTGCTTGTTCTTTGAAGTGTGGTTAAGATTGGGACTTCTAAATAACATATGCTAATGTGCTAACTTCTAGTCCGAAATTTTGATTCTGAACATGGTAATGATGTAATGTTAGCATTAGCATCAGACTCGTTATTATCCCGGAGGTCGAACACAGCCTACTTTAGTATTGGCATGCCCAAAGTATATAACACCCTCATTTGTTTCAGTGGCTACAACTCTGTTCTATATATTTCTGAAGTTGAACAACTGACAGCATGTGACGAATACATGTATTTTCCTAGTCTGCATACTTATCCATTTCAGCATCCCCCCCGTCTATACTCCGTCCTATTTATATGACAACTAAAGTATTTAACTAAGCTATATTGATGATACTGCAACCGACAACATCATCATCTCTATCAGTTGCTTGAATCATTTTTAAGGCATGCCCTTTGATTAGATCTGTTTAAACTTAATTTTGGAACGAATCATTAATTAGCAAAAAAATTATTCTACACAGGTAGCTGCTGATCATTCTGAGAATGCAAGGTTTGCAATGCACTGTAGCTACCTTTTATCTTTTTGATAGTCTTAGATTTTCTTGCCTGATACACTATGCATTGTATTTGGTTATGACAGAACTAAACCACGCACTTTAGGGCAATCAAAAGGAGGTCAACGTAAGCTAGATCTTAATTCCTCTAGCTTTGTGAAAGCAAAAGAAGTTCAAAGTAAGCTAGATCCTGATTACCCTAGCTTTGTGAAATGTATGCACCCATCAAACGTTTCTGCTGGTTTCTGGTTGGTAAGCATGATACTATATACACATAAAATAATTTATGGGGAAAAAAACCTCTGAACATATTGGTTATTACAGACAATTATTTTTAGTTGCATATTGTTAACAGGCTCTTCCTGCAAAATTCTGCCATTCACACCTGCCAAACAATGATGTAATGATTACTTTGGTGGATGAGAATGACAAAAAATACCAAGTTAAATTCATAAGTAAGGATTGAGTGGTGGATGGGCTGGTTTCTCCATTGCTCACAAACTAGTTGAAGGAGATGTTTTAGTCTTCCAGTTGGTAGAGGATGCCAAATTTAAGGTATACTGCTTTTTTATACAAACAGAATAAAATTACTAGGCATATGGTTTTGGTAATTTGTTGTTCTCTAACTTAAGATTTCTTAGCAACAAAACATTACTGACTAATAGTTCCCCTTAATATCTATAGGTATACATAATCAAAAAAGAACACTCTTCAGGAGATGATGGAGGTTCTGGCTTGCGAAATTCGAGTGTTCAAACACAGCAAAATGCTCCATGTAACTCTTTCTCTTATTTTTATTGACAGGTTTGTACTACTTCACTATTGCTTATAAGTAATTTAGTTGAAAAGATAATGCAGGTAAGATAATCAAGAGAGGAATCAAGGGTGTTCAGACACAGCAAAGTGCTCCATGTAACTATTTCTCTTTTTTTTATCGACGGGTTTGCACTATTTCACTATTTCTTATAAGTAACTTAGTTGAAAAGATAATGCAGGTAAGGAAATCAAGACTCCTGAAAAAACTGAGCGTAAACGTCGAAAGTTTCTTTTCTCAACTAACTCTAGAGAAGAAGGCGAAAATAATTCCAAAAATGTCGAAGGAGATGCTGACTCAGACGTATTTGGGGGAGATCTGGACAGAGAAACTATCTTATTTGCGGTAAACCGTTTGAAACAGAACTCCAATCTCCCTGCACACATGTGGACTAAGTACTATGCGTTATGCCGTAGTCAAAAGGATATCCTTCACAAAGATCTCCCCGAGGAGAATCATGAGTTGGTTGATGGCTTGATTTCAGAAACTGTTGTCATCGCTGGTCATATTAAATTTTGCAAGCTTCGCACATCCAATGATGAGTTTGAGGCATGGGACAAGTCTTTAAAAGGTTTGAAGCAATTGGGAATGGATGTGCAGTTCTTACGTGCTAAACTGAAACGACTTCAGAAGCTCGTCTGCGGATCAGAACAAGAGACAGAGGAGCAGAGAGAAGCTTTAGCTCAACATGCACGTATAGAGGGGGAGATAAAAACACTTGAAGCGAAACTAGTAGACTTGAAAGAGGCCTTTAAAAGGTCAAATGTTGTGGTCGATAAGCTGAGAAAAAACGCTAAGAGCCGAGAACAGGAGTTAGAGAAGGAAGTTGATGTCCCTTGGTGATCTTGAGTGTAAGACAATGTCCTGTTTCTTCTTCTTGCCCAGGCTCACAACAGATTTCTGAAGATAATCTATTGAAGTTAGTGACATGTTGATTAGTGTTTCTTTATGTAATGTTGGGGGTTTAAGAGGGGTACAAGTATAGTAGCAACTACAACATTTTAAGGGCTTTATTATATGTAAATTATCAATGCAACTTTTAGTGAACAAATGAAGCGTTTTTTATTTATTTACCATACGACCGATAAACAGTCCATGTTAGTCTGACAGTGGGAGATCCATGCAGTAACAATGGCAAGTAAAATGAAGAAAATCAAACAATCAGAGTTACTTGCAGTGTAGCTAAAACCCTTTGCAAGCAATTTGTTCATCAGGTTCTTTTTGGAGCTGGGTGCGGCTATTTTGGATGGAAAGCGCGTTGTTTAATGAAAAACAACATATAACAAAAATGCTCAATCATACCGTCTTTTAAGTGACCATATATGCTCTAGATTTTCAACTCCTCCGCCATGTCTAGTGACTCCACCACTCACAAGGTTCTCTCTTTCTCTCTCTCTAATGACTTTGATAATAGTTTGTATGTGCAATTTGGATTCATTTTTTTTACTTGTTTTGAGATAATATTTGTTATAGATAGATAGGATCATTACTGTAGAAATACTTCATGGATTTCTTAGCCACCATCTAAGTCTTTTCAAGAAATATAGATATCTCTGAGCCCTTTCAACTTCCAACTTCAACCTGACTAACTCTTTTGCTCTGCGGCTGTACTCGTCTTTCGCTGTTAATGCCTGCTATTACACTTAATACAGGACTTGGGATCTTTTGTTAAATGTTGATAATATTAGGAAGCGAGGAAATTTGAATACAAATATTGCAATGCAATCTTTGGCCTCTCAAAGCCCACTTATAACATTTCTTATAGTTAGAAAAACTTCATTTTATGAAAATGCTAGGTAGTTGCATTGCCTTCCTAGTCATCAATATCGACATATCCATGTAGATTGTAATTGAATACTAGTTGGTCGAACATTTTATCTACACAGATATACCAATTCTTTTTTGGCGTCTTGTAATTTTGGCTTAATGAACAGATGTGAATTACACTGTGTTGCACATACAAACATCTCTTTATATGAAAGATGCAACTTGTAATTCTTAACAGGTTGTTGCTGATCATACTGAGAGCTCCACCAGGTCAGTAAATTTACTTACTATATTTTATACGTATTGACAATTTTAGCGTCTCGTCATTTTCTTTTTTTAGTACCATTGCCACTATTTTTCTTAGTCAATGACAGAAGGGCCAATTTCGTGTATAGTCATATGGCTAAACAATGCGCTAGAGAACGAGCAGAAGACATTCAGCGAAATCTAGATCCTAAGCACCCCAGCTTTGTGAAATCTATGGTCCTGTCACATGTTGGTGGTTGTTTTTTGCTGGTATAAGATTGATGTCTTAATCATACATTGAAATTTCTTGAGACGGACAAACATATTGGACTTCATAATCATTTATCTCTATTTATTTCGTCAACAGAATCCTCCTTTGAAATTTTGCCGTTTACACCTGCCCAACAGAATCCTCCATGGTTACTTTGGTGGACGAAAATCAAGAATCATGTACAATTAGATTTGTAATTTCAGGTAGAGTACTTCGTGCTGGATAGAAACCGTTTTCAACTAGTCACAACTTAGTAGTGGAAGATGCTTTGGTTTTCGAGCTAATCAAGCCTGCTAAATTCCAGGTGTTCTTGATCGCTTTCTTATAGTTCTACGTATAGTATAGTTTGCTTGTTTGTTTTGGTAGATTTTTCTTACTTTTGACTTCGCCAAATATTCCACTGTTTCTCTACAAAATAAGCCTAATGTCAGGGTCCTCCGCAATTCATGTAGGTGTATATTATCAGGGCATATAGTTCATTTGGACTTGATGAGGGATTAGGTATTCAGATATTTAAAGCTTATACAAAGCAAATCGTCCCACGAGTACATGCTTCAGGTGAAGCTCACTTAAACACAATAGATATAGCAGTTTCGTTAGAATCGAACCTTAAACCCAACTTCTCGGGTTTCATTAAGCAGAAGTTGCAATCTTGCACAACTGGTGGGGATTTGCTGGTAAGATCGGTCATTTAAGTGTTACCCGTTTCTTAAAAGGCTACACAATGAAGCATCCCCCATATGTTTTAGACTAAAATATTGATAGTTGTGGATCTGTCTAATAATATTTATGACTCAAAAAGCATATTTTTCTCGTTTCTAAATCCAGAGTATGTCTAAGTTTGTAGTGAATTGCCAATCCACAAAGTCAGAGGCTTGCTGACTTGAGCTTAAATCATTCTCTACCATTCCCAAGCATTAGGTTTGAAGAGTTTTATCTTTTTTGTGTTGAAAGTATAGATGTTGTAAAGAAAATGTACAGGTAGCAGATATGAATAAAGAGTAGAGAGTAAATTGTTGTGGGCATAAGAAGATGAGACACTCGTGTTGAACGAAGAAGATGAGCGAGAAGGTGATCGTGTAAGGCTTTGGAAAAAAAATGAAGGTCAAGTTCTGATAGAGAGGGGGAGTTTAATTTGAGTGTTAGGCTGACTTAGCTTTTTTCTCCCTGGTGTTAACTTTTATCTTGTTTTCTAGGCAGCGTTAGCTTTTATACAGGTATCAGTAACTAATAAGACTTGATTTGGTATCTCATAGATGTACCAAGACCCACTCATCCTTTGCCTTAGGCATGCAATGTAGAAAGAAGGTGAATTGACTTAGAATTAGGAAAGGATTTATCAAAATATAACTTACCCCCACTTAATAACAATCTTCCTCAATTTTCTTAAGAATTCTGCCAATGAGGCTATAAAAGAAGCTTGAACTCATCTGCTGCAGGAGCACCCAAATAAATATTTTGTAAGGATTTCAACTCAAATACAAAATTCTAAAATGACAGAGAGGCAAATGAAGTACTAAATAGATGTCTCTCAAACTAAAAACATTCATTGAAAATACAAAATGGAAGCAGTGGATTGTCCCCCAATTCTCTTAGTCTAGGTAATGGTCCGTTTACTTTACTACTCCCACGAATAACACCCAGCATGGATATTGATCGGACCTCCGTACATAGTTTTTACTATTAGCTTGATCTGTACATGTGTATTATATTATGTCGTATATATTTTCTTTTCTTTTTTGAGAAGATGCTGTTTTTGTTCATACTTGAGCACATCATGCATTAAGAATCCGAAAGGGATGATACCCTCTGTAGCTGTAAACACTGCCTTTTAAAAAGAAAAATATAAGGTAATGTTTAGGGCGTTGCCATTATATAACACAAACTTGCAGGGCTTTACTAGCTATACTAAATTTTCACTGAGACTTCCCTAATCATCCACTTGAGTTAACTGATGACTATATGATTCTCTCTTGTTCAATATGGTCGACTAACCATCGGCTTGTTGATGATGATGCACCTGGCTGCACCATCACCTTTACCAATTTTCCAAATTATTTTGTTGAATTTTTATTATTATTGAATCTGTTATAATTTCAACCTCCATGTTATAATCATCAGGCAGCTACTGATCATGCTGAGAAGACTTTAAGGTCTGATATCATGGGGCCGGTAAGAACGATGTGCTTTACAGACAGTACACGAGTAGGAGATTTACTACTGGATGGAATGTGTTTTCCACTGCTCACGATCTAGTTAAGGGAGATGCTTTAGTGCTCCAGTTACTCAAGAATTCCATATTCCAGGTAAGTAGTCTAGATTGCTAGGTTATAAGTGTTAGTGCATTTTATTTTCGAAATTAAACTTTGATTCGTGATAGAATGCATCCTAATACTAGGTCCCTCTTGATTCTTATAGGTGTACATAATCAGAGCATATAATTCATCTGGAGTGGGAAATCCTAAACTGTGTAACCTATAAAGAAGTCGATAATCAATTATCAATAAATCCACAATGTAACTTTTGAAGAATCAATGAAATATTTTTGGCTGTCATGTCATTCTTCTTCTTCTTTTACCTTATTGTAAAATTTTCTGAAAGTTTACCTCCAAGTTGAGTTAAACAAAATCTGAAGATGAATTGAGTTGGGTTAGTCCTAAACTGCGGGAAATTTTAAACAAAAAATAAAAAGACAAGGTGATGGGAATATGGATTCTTTGAAGGGAATGCATTCGATTACCTGGTCAATGAAGATCACGTGTATGATGACAGTCCTCCGATTTATAGCTCCCAAATCCGGTGTATGATAACAGTCCTCCGAGGTTTAGAATCACTGACATATAAAGAATAAGTGAGAGAGAGATATTGACTGACGGAGAAGAGTAAATGTGGGCGAGTTGTCTGAGTGAGTGAGTGAGTGAGAGTTGATCGATAGAGAGAGAGAGAGAGAGAGTATGTGACTGAGAGTGAGTTGCGAGTGAGTCACTTGTGAGAGCAGTTTTTTTTTTTTTTTTTCAAATTTGTCCACGTCACTAATTCTTCCTTCTTAAAAAAAAGTATTAAAATGCCACATCAGATATGTGAGTGGTTAAGAGAGAGTGTAGTTGGTGTGTAGGGGAATCCTCTCCCATTTTTGATTGTCATGTCATTCTTCTTTTTCTTTTACCATATTGTAAAATTTTCGGAAAGTTTACCTCCTAGTTGAGTTACAAAATCTGAAGATGATTTGAGTTGGGTTAGTCCTAAACTGCAACACCATGCACGCGCCCATTTCTGAAAACAGACGTCTGGTTGGTTATATCAAATGAATCTATGATCATGGATTCAACTTACAAGCGATTGTGACACCAAATCACCAATCACATTGTACAGCAGAAAGCAGGCCTTCGAGATATCCATGAAATTGAACCCCATAATTACAGTGCACTTAGTACAACGCAGCAAAATGTGCTTAATGCACTCCGAATGTTCATTCAGCTTACTTGAGAAAGACCGGGAAATATTTTATCCTCATGAAAACCTGATGACAAGCGGGTTTAGCCAATTTAAGCCAGCACCGGCACCGAGAACCGACCCACGAGCCCAGCATAGTCTTAGGAATTAAATAAAACGTCTTGAATTTCTGAATTTCAAGAAAGCCAGTAACACACATTCTGTTTTCCTCAAGATGGTTAGAAATTTCAAAATTTTAGCTGTCTTGCTTGTGTTCTCATTTATAACTAAGATCCACTTCACTTCAAGTGATGAAGGAGCAAACATGTTTTGTTCCACTAGAGAGAAGCACGCTCTTCTTACTTTTAAACAAGGTCTCACGGATCCTTCGCATCGGCTATCTTCTTGGGTTGGTGACAATTGTTGCACATGGGAAGGTCTCGGCTGTGATAACATGACCGGTAGTGTTGTCCGACTCGACCTCAAAAACTCTGTTGATGATGATTATTATTATGATTATTATTATACTACTTCAAATGAGGAGTTTGAAGCTCACAAAATGGCTTACAAGATGACGTCATTGGGTGGGGAAATTAATCCTTCTTTGTTGGAGTTGAAACATCTCAAGTCCTTGGATTTAAGTTGGAACGACTTCAATGGGGTAAGTATTCCAGATTTCTTGGGTTCGCTCAAAAGTTTACAATATCTCGATCTTTCTCATGCGGGTTTCGGTGGTAAGCTTCCTCATCAACTAGGTAATCTTTCTAATCTCCATTACCTTAGCCTTAGTAGACTCGACATGGTGGAGATTGACAATCTTGAATGGCTTTCTCATCTTTCTCACTTGAAACATCTTGACATGAGTAACATGTACTTCAGTAAGGCATCCAATTGGCTACAGGTGATTAGCACGCTTCCTTCTTTGTTAGAATTGCGTCTATCACATTGTGGTCTTGATTACTTTCCCTCTCTTCTGTATCATAACTTTACTGCTCTTGAGGTACTCGACCTTTCTGGCAACCGCTTCAATTCTCCTCTTCCGGACTGGTTCTCTAGTCTCAACAATCTTCTTTCACTTAGTCTGAGAATAAATTCCTTTCACGGTCCAATTCCTCGAGCTCTTCAGAATTTAACTACGCTGACAAACCTTGATCTTTATTGGAACGAGTTTAACTCAGCAATACCTGACTGGTTCTCTAGTCTCAACAATCTTCTTTCACTTGATCTGAGTGTCAATTCTTTTCACGGTCCAATTCCTCATGTTCTGAAGAACTTAACTAAGCTGACAGATCTCAATCTTTCTAGGAACGAATTTAACTCAACATTACCTGACTGGTTCTCTAGTCTCAACAATCTTCTTTCACTTGATCTGGGTTACAATTCTTTTCACGGTCCAATTCCTCATGTTCTGAAGAACTTAACTGCTCTTAGAGTCCTTGATCTTAGTAATAATAATTTCAACGGTTCACTTCCAGAGAGTCTTTGGAATCTTTCAAACCTACACGAGTTAGTCATTGGTAATAATTCTTTAGAAGGTGTCATCGGTGAAACACACTTTGCCAATCTGACAAGATTACAATCTTTAGACTTATCCACTAACTCACTGGCTCTCAATGTTAGCTCCGCCTGGATTCCGAAATTCCAATTGATAGATCTAGATCTATCATCCTGTAAATTGGGTCCACAATTCCCCGCATGGCTTCGCACACAAAACTCTCTTTCAGCTCTAGACTTATCTAATGCAAGTATTTCAGATAACATCCCCACTTGGGTTTGGAATTTCCCTTTCCAACTCTCCTACTTAGATCTTTCCAACAACCAGATAAAGGGGGAATTGCCAAACACGTTGCCAGATCAGACTTATTTGGGTTCCAACAACTTCCAGGGCCTCCTGCCACGTCTAACTTCTAATGTCTATGTACTAGACCTCTCCAACAATTCTGTTTCAGGGAATATGTCATTCTTCCTTTGCAATCCTTTGAATGAAACATATCAACTCTTCGCTCTTGATCTCTCGAACAACCTTCTGGTAGGAGAAATTCCAAACTGTTGGATGCATTTGAGGTCTCTAATGGCAGTAAATCTGGATAACAATAATCTATATGGGAATATTCCGAGCTCCATGGGTTCTTTAATTGCGTTGTCATCGTTCCACGTGCGCAATAATTCAATATCCGGAGAACTGCCGTCAAGTTTGCAAAATTGCACATGGTTACAAACCATGGAACTTGGCGACAATGAATTGTCTGGTAGCATACCAGCATGGATCGGAAAAAACCTGCTGAATCTCGCGGCCCTTGGCTTACGTTCTAATAAGTTTAAGGGTAAGATTCCCGGTGAGCTATGTAATCTCACTTCTCTTCAAACATTAGACGCTGCACATAACAATCTATCAGGAGCCATACCTCGATGTTTTAGCAATCTTAGCGCCATGGCCACCAAGAAAGACACAAGTTTTGTGAAATATATTTCATATAATTCAAGGTTTGATGAAAAGATACTGTTGGGTTCGAAAGGATTGTTACTTGAATACAAGTTCATCCCTCTTGAACTTGTAACAAGCATGGATCTTTCGTATAACAGTTTATCCGGAGAGATTCCACAAGAGATAACAAGTCTTTTGGGATTGCGATACTTGCTATTATCCAATAACCATTTAACAGGTGAAATTCCAGAGAAGATTGGCGACATGGTATTACTTGAAAATCTCGATCTCTCGAAAAACCAACTTACAGGAGTAATTCCTCAAAGTATCTCAAGGTGTTATTCTTTGGCTCAGTTGAACTTGTCATATAACAACTTATCTGGAGAAATACCAACAGGTTCTCAGCTCCAAACCTTTACCGAGTCGAGCTATTTAGGTAACGACGCCCTATGTGGGACTCCCCTTCTGAAAAAGTGCAAAAGAAATGATTTTGGTGAAACTACTCATACAAAAGCTCAAGATAGTGATGAGTATGACATGATGGAACAATTTTATGTGGCCGTTGCACCAGGATTTGTCGTAGGTCTTGCAGGTTTTTGTGCAGCTCTAGTATTTATAGACAAATGGAGGTTAGCTTATTTTCGATTCGTGGAAGATATGAAGGACAGGCTCCTTGCTCGTTTTTAGAAGAAGAGATTTCAGGCAGAAAGAGCACAAGCAAGACATTGTTTGTTTGTTTGTTTCGATGTTTATATGAAATTATGTAACTATTTTCCCATTAGACAATGTATACATATGTATTTCATATGTATTTTACTTCTTTAGGGATCATTGGTATTTCCTGCAACAAATTTTCTCTACCTGAGTACTTGTAATGTCTAGTTTTAATCTAAAATCTCATTTTTGTTATCATTGATCTTTAGTCTTTAGTTGAACCTGAGTAACGATAGTTTTTAAAGCCGAGTGCAAATATTCTTCAAAATTTAACCGTCTCTCTCTCTCTCTCTCTCTCTCTGTTACCTTGAATATTAAAACAAAATGTTTTGAGGCATTGGAGCCTTCTCGATGTTCTCCTGAGTCCTACGTGGTAGTTTAGATATACAAAGATAATTCCCAAGCGGTTAGAATCCTGATAGTACTAAAAACTTCGACCATTACAAAACATATTAAGAAAGAGTACGGAAAATATACACGAGGAAGGATGGCTACCAATGTGTTTAAAGGGTGCATGTTATACTAGGGTGATTACCAGTTAAGAACATATGCAGTAGGGTGTGGGTTTGAGTTGGGTTTGCAAACCCAACTCAAACCCACACTTTGAGCCTCCCAGCAGACGAAAAACGGTTAGAAAAACATGATTTAAGCATTTTGGATCGTTGCATGTATAGCAGTGAGCCTGTTGTGAATGCTCTAAGAGTAAACGTGAATCAGTGGATGATCATAACAATCGACCAAATGTCAAGGTGGATTTGCATGTATAGGTGGATTCTGACGTGGCAAGGTGGATTTGCAAATCCACCTTCTTCTCTAAGCAATCCACCTCCTAGCAGCTAGGGGAATTCGATGACGTGGCCACCCAATATTCACCCTCAGGGTGAATTTTTGGTGAATTCATGTCGCGCCCTTCTGAACCGGGCGTAGCCTATTCACCAATAAGATGTTGCCACATGTCAATAATCCAGTAGCTCCCATTGCGCACACTTTAGAATTGTGCGTAAACACAACGACCATGATTAAAACACGTGGACGGCTGAGATTAAAAAAAATTCAAACGGCTAGTTTTGTCGCGCAGTTCAGAAGTACGCGACAAAAGCCTACATGAAAAATACTTAAGTTCCTCTTATTTGAGTGATGGTTTTTCCCTTATCAAACTTCTTCAACAAGATGCTCAATGGCTAGTTTTTCTCTATTTATAAACCCCATTCATCTTCTACTCTCTTACTCTTCTACAATCAACTCATTCATCTTATATCTCAAAACTCAACTTTCTTCATTTCTTATTAATTTCGCTGAATCATGTCTGACGAAATCATTGCTGACGTACTCAAGTTTGACACATCACTCTCATCTTGGGCGTCATCGTCTTCATCATCGTCCGGAAGCGAAGAGCTCTTCCAACATCAAATTGAGTTAATGCACGAGTATAGCAAGATTATGATTGAGATGAGAGAAGCAGAAGAAAAAGACCAAGATGCGACATCATCACGGAGGCGGGGAGGTAGTAAAAGGGGAAGGATTGACAAGCGGAAATGCCATGATCATAAATTGGGGGAGTTTAGCCTTAAGCGAGATTACTCCGGTGACAACCCAAGATTCAAATGTATCTCATTTCGTCGTCGATTTCGTATGAGCGAAAGTGTATATCAACGTATTTATGATCAAATACTTTCTTCGAACCCCTATTTTATTCAAAGAGAAAATATCGCTAAGATTGTGGGCTTATCCTCACACCAAAAGATAACATGCGTACTTCGCACGTTATGTTACGGTACGAGCGCAGACGCCCGAGAAGAATACCTTCGGATTGGGGAGTCTACGGGTATTTTGTGTTTGAAAGAATTTTGTAAAACTATTATAACACAATTCAAAGCTCAATACTATAGATCTTCCAATGAAGATGATACATTACACTTGTTAGAAGTGAATGGATCGCGAGGCTTCCCAGGGAGATTAGGTATTTTAGATTGTATGCATTGGAAATGGAAAAATTATCCTACCGGGTGGGCATGACAATAAACCAGATATAAAAAAATCTCGACGGTGATTTTAGAAGTGGTTCCATCCCAAGATCTTTGGATATGGCACACATTCTTTGGGGTGCTTGGTTCTAACAATGACGTGAACGTCTTGCATCAAGGGTGACTTTTCAACAACTTGTCTAATGGAGTTGCCCTGCCATGCAATTAAAATATAGGCACAGTACCGCACATTATGGGATATTACTTAGCGGATGGAGTCTATCCAAAATGGCAAACACTTGTTCAAACTATAAAAAATTTGTCCAACGATGCCGAAAGACATTTTTCGAAGATGCAAGAAGCATGACGGAAAGACGTAGAGCATGCTTTTGGGGTATTACAAGCTAGGAATATTGGCACACGGTGCGCAATTTTGGAAACCTAGTGATCTAGAAAATGTTATGTACGCATGTATAATCTTGCACAATATGATCGTCGAAGATGAACGTCATACTTACATCCGGCAAATGGACATTGATCCCGAGTTTAGAAAATCCGTGAATACTTGGAAGGAGGACTTAAATCCAAGATACGCAATCAATACTATGGCAAAGTACATCCAGAATGTTCATGAAATTAGAAATGAAGGAGCTCATTTCTAAATACGAGATGAATTTGTCACGCATTTTCTGGAATCGAAAAGGGCCGGAGTAATTGTAGTATTCATCATTGTTTGTTTATTTTCTAAAATATTGTATTTTGTTTCTAAGTTTAATGTTGAAGTTGTAATGTATTTTGTTTCCAAGTCTTCATCATTGTAACACTTTAAGGAAACATGGTTTACTACTTCTGCTTTTTGATTTTGTAACAATTTTAAGGATTACGAACCATTAATAACAATTTTATTGAAATAATGAAATTACGTAGAACTTAATAACTACTATTAACGCTAAGGATTACATCAATCCTCATCACTAGAAACGTTATCATCACTTGGACACTACTTCTTAAACATGGAGGTTAGCTTATTTTCGATTCGTGGAAGATATGAAGGACAGGCTCCTTGCTCGTTTTTAGAAGAAGAGGTTTCAGGCAGAAAGAGCACAAGCAAGACATTGTTTGTTTGCTTGTTTTTCTTTTGAAAGTTCAAGGCTTTGTTTCGATGTTTATATGAAATTGTGTAACTATTTTCCCATTAGACAATGTATACATATGTATTTTACTTCTTTGGGGACCATTTATATTTCCTGCAACAATTTTTCTCTACCTGAGTACTTGCAATGTCTAGTTTTACTTTAAAATCTCAATTTCGTTATCATTAATCATTAGTCTTTACCTGGACCAGTGAAAATATTCTTCAAAATTTAACCGTCTCTTTCTCTGTTACTTTATATATTAAACCAAAATGTTTGAGGCATTGGAGCCGATCTCGCAATTACTATATTCTCCAAACAGTTATTTGATTACAACACAAAATGATGATACTCACCCAGTCGCCCAAACGGTGCAAGGACATTATCGTAGGGTTATACATCAGAATCCTGATAGTACTAAAAACTATGACCATTGCAGAGCATATTATGAGAGAGTACGGAAAATATACATGAGGAAGGATGGCAACCGATGTGTTTAAAGGGTGATTACCAGTTAAGTTAGATTTTATTGTGGAAAGCTAGGGATGGCAATGGGGCAGGGGAGCTAATCTCATCCCCATGCCCACTAAGATTTCAACCCCCCATCCCCGCCCCAATACCCATTTAAGTTAAACGGGGATCCCCGAATCCGCCCACCTTACAAAGCCTAATCCCAGACCCGCCCGATTTAACTAATTTTATTTTTTTTAAACAGTATGCAAAAAAACATTCAGAAAGCATAATTTAGAATTCAGAAGGAAGAAAGAAGAAAGAAGAAAGAAGAAAGAAGAAAAGAAGGATTATGTACATTGTACAAAACTATGGCAGCCAAAGCTTCATTCCTTTAAGTATTCATTACAGACTGCCAAGGAAATTTTATATTTAGACACAAATATTCATTACAGACTGCCAAAACTATGGCAGCCAAAGCAGACTCTTCTCTTGAGCCTTGGTGGCAGCTCTTTCAATATCCGTACTTGATCTCTCAAGGATGTAATGAAATGATCAACATCAAATATGTCTTGGAACTCACTGACATATCATATCAAGACACAAATATTAGTAGCATTATACATTGAGATATTAACTTAAAAAATTATGATGCACCTTCCTGGGATCGGCCCAGAAGGAGGTTTTATCCAACTCAGGAACTATAAGTGTAACGTTTAAGTATCTTGCAATTGCTACCATGTCACATATCTGTACAAAATATAACAGAATATGAATGAAAAGAAATATAATTGTGTTTTTAAGTAAGAGTTCACTCACCGCAACATGCATCTGATTAAGCCCTCCGTTGTACGAAACCATTAAGTAGCCATTGTTTTTATAAACCCCTAGAGGAAAGCAAAATACAATTTCAATAAACCCCAAATGAATCTGTACAAAGCAAAACATCAATTGAGGAACTCACTTTTGGGTGGTAGGGGAATTTTTGGTGGTACAGAAACCAACTTCACCTCCAAATGCGAATCTGCATCAGATGGCATAAAACAAGAAGGCCAACCTTTCAATACTCTCGGCCCCCACATCTCCCCTAATGTTGTTAATTGGACTAAACATGTCCATAACAATATAGTGGTTGTCGCTCTAATCGTCCATAGCTTCATCCTAGACCTCGAAGATACCATGAATGACGAATTCTTTGATTTCTCTAATCATCCATCTGCGTGCACAACCAGCCTTTCTCCCAGTCCCACAGCTTTATAAACATGTCATCAGATGCTGACAATACATAAGGAAGAGTTGGGTGGACAGACACACATCTGATGTAATCCGTGTGCGCTTCGAACACTTTGACCTTATCCATTGTATTATAATTGTATAAACGGATGCACATGTCATCCGCTCCAGCAACAACCCATTGTTTACTTGGAATAAACTTTGCTGACCGAACTGCAAATAACAAGTGATGTAGAAAGCAACAATATTAGCAAGAGCCTCTCCAATGGTTTGGAATCCAATAAGGGTTTCTAGTTCTAGAAAGAATATCCATAACAATAGCAGATGAAAAATACCTGGTAGTTCAGTAACCTCAAAAGATTTCACCATAGTCTGCAATAAATCAGCAAATGTGGTTAACACTAAGAGCTTCAATAATACTAAACCACCAAAGCTTAATTAACATTAGCTCTTACCTGTGTATGGTAGTTCCAAATACAAACACTCCCCGAATAAAGACTCGTAAGGATCCTACCCCAAATTACACATCACAAGTGACAACACAGTTACTCTTCTAATGTGATCTTATCAAGTAAAAATACCATGGCTCCGTAGGGTGAAGATCCACACATTTCATATCTTTGAGCAAGTTTCCTCTGATCCAAATCAAAACAAAAGGGTTACCAATCAATCACATTACAACAATTCAAAGAGATTAAGATCCAAAATACCTTGATTTCAAGTCTCAGAGGCTGTTTCATCATCACAAGTTGCAACAATTCAGAGAAAAATATATCAAAATTTGATTCAAATCAAAGCATAATTTCACCAGATCTGGAGATGAAATCTTACCATTTCGATGAAGAAATCAAGAGAAACTGACTTGTTTTGATGAGGAGACGAGAATTTAGAATTTTGGAGTGAGATCGGAAAAACAGCTCGAAAATGTTGGTCTGTTTTTTCATTGTATATAGTGGTATGGGAGTAACCAAGAAACATTTCTTTGATTTCGAATTGCATTTGAAGAATTGTTGGGTTGAATTAGGGTTTTCTTTTCTTAATTCTAATATATATACAGGGGTATAAAAGTAAAAGTATTATATGGGGCGGGGCAGGGCGGATAACGGATTTAACCAAGCTCAGTCCCAAATCCGCCCCAATCCCCGACGGATTTAACCAAACTCGGCCCAGACCCGCCCTCATACCTGATATAATCATCCCAAATCCTCTCCAAACGGGGCGGGGCAAATTGCCAAAAGCCAGCAAGATTTCACATCAATTTAAATATTCATTTGGTGGGGTCTATAAAGCTGTCTAGCTTCCCTAGCCCTCATTTGAATTCAAACGCCTCTCTGTTGCCGCTCAAACACAAAAAACGAGAACTAGAAGAGCAACCCAAAGGTCAATCTTCAGCTCTCTCTCTCTCTGTGATAGCCAGAAATGGTGAAGGAATTGAAGAAGGAGGAGAAGCTAAGCTATGAGGAGTTTAGGCAACAAAGATTGGAGGAGAATAGGAAGAGAATGGAAAGCCTCAATCTTCCTAAGCTAGCGCAATCTCTCCGAACCCCTCCAAAACCCTCTCTGGTATCTCCCATCACTCTCTCTTCATTTGAACTACTTTTCTATTGTTCTCAAGTAAATTTGTCTTCTTTAAATGGACAGGCGAAGCCCATGAAACCACGAGCCCCTCGCAAAATTGAGTTTATTCAAGTTGAAGTGCGTAGATCGTCTCGAGTTGCAAATAACCCCCAACCTGTTTATAAAGAAGTAAGTCATTCCCCTGGCCATTCACTCTATCAATGTATTTATCATTTCTATGTTTTGTGGGTGTTAAGGGAAATATTCATCCTTGTGCAGATGATAGCTATTGATGTCGAGAGAACAAGAAGGTAATGTTCTCTATTTGTATTTACGGGCTTTTTTCGGCATTTGAATTGCGGGTTTTCAGTGAAAAGGGCACATAAAAGGATTATCTTTAAGTAAATAGTAGTTTTTAGATTTGGGGATGCTTTTTGAATGAGGGGAACATCACATGAAAAGTTGATTGGCATTGTCAATGTTGCACTTCAATGAATAACAGCAATTTAAATGCTTTTCAACTATACCCCTTTATGTTGTATAATGATTCAAACCGTGTTTGGAGTGCAGGGTTACATATGGAAAAGGAAGGTGTTCTAAGCATAGGGATCTATCTAACCGGGTGTATGCATCTCCTCAAGCTAGAGCTAGCGCGATAGAGAAAGCAGAGGCGTTAGAATCAACCCTTGAAGAGGAATTCCCTACTTTCATTAAGCCGATGCTCCAGTCTCATACGACTGGTGGGTTTTGGCTGGTAAGTCAATCTCCCTTTTAAGAATTATCCAATGCCTGTAGTAGCATTTAGTCTTACAACTCATGGTAGAATGCTTTAGGCAGGACGCATGATGCAACAAATACGCATTTTGGCTGGAAAAGTATATAAACATTACCGTTATCTATCTATATTCATTGGTATGAATTACAAATGGATAGGCCAGGAAACATGAAAAATACAAAAAACAAATTATTCTCAAATACTGCTATTTCATCAGTCTCTCATTCTAACAAAAGGTCGCTTATTTTGTTAACAGCACACTATCCTAATTCCTACTAGGTTCACTTCACTTAAAGACAAAGCGAGCAAAAAAAAAAAAAAAATGTGGCTCAATCCAGCACTCTCCGTCATACTTATCCTGATTTCATCTTGCCACAAACAACAGTGCCCACCATTCATCTTGCCATGGTGCCCATACCTCAACATCTATGGATAGCAAAAATTTGCTGGCTTCCAAGCTGGCAAATTCTTTCCTACCAGTGATAACAGTTTACGTGCTTCCAAAGCTTAAAATTCTTCACATACTTATCCTGATTTCAAGTGCTGCTCCCTGTTATTCTCGGCCAACCTTCTTCGGTTAAGTAACATCAACATAACAGATCTATTCTTCATGTGAGGAATTTTATACTGGTTATGAAAAAAATTCATATATGGACTCTTGAAAGAAAGTTGGTGCATGTTCCCCAACTTTAATGTATCTTTGTTGTTTATTCTGGGTATTTCATTATACTTCAAAATGAAGAGAAATGAATAGTCGCTTTACTAGGATACATATAAATAATACTTGGAGTGTTGTTAATTATACCGTTCTTTGTCAATAGGGTCTTCCTGTTGATTTTTGCAAAAAATACTTGCCACGGAAGGATGAAACCATTACGTTGATCGATGAGGATATGGATGAGTCTCCTACAAATTACCTTGCCCTGAAGAGGGGTCTAAGTGCTGGATGGAGGGGCTTTGCTATTGCACATAACCTAGTTGATGGAGATGCCCTAATCTTCCAGCTTGTCGAGACTAGAAAATTTAAGGTGCTTCTTTTGATATAATTATTTAAGGGACCGTGATATTTTCCTTTGATTCGTATTTTGTCAACTCTCATCATTATGCAAGAATATCTAAATTTTGACAAGCTTGGACCCTGGAGATGGTTTATGGTAACTTGGTTGTAAACACTTTGGAGTTGCAAACCTTATAAAAGCATACGAAATATGTACTCTAAAGCAACATGTATAGCCTAGGACACTTATCCTTATATGTAAGAATTACAAATCAGTTGTGCATTCATATAAATCCGTGCAGGGGAGGAACCAGAAATATATTTCGTGTGTGTGTGAGTGTGGGTGTGGGTGTATTAGTTGCAAAGTGCGTCATAGTAGACGCCTTTTAGGACTTGATACACACTGAACGCTCTGGATAAATAGCCACTAAAAAGTATGGTTGATTAGACAGACAACTGCGTATTCCTAAAACGGTTTTTCATTCCTTTTTTTTGTACAATTGGTTTCTTATAACATTTAGATACACAATTGCTTGTTCCTAAAACTGTTTTTCATTCCTTACGTTTACAATTATTTCCTTATTACATATAATTTGATATTTTTCTCAGTCTGTGCTTTCGTTTTAGGTTCAATCTTTATCTTACCACTGTTTTTAGGCTCAATTGCACTTACAAAATCAAATACGAACTGTATTTGTTATCCAAGTGTCACAAAGTACATTTCTATATTCTTTTTATCATTTTCCCTTTCTTTTCAGGTTTACATAATACGGGTGAATGAATAGTTAGAAGAATTTTAAATCTGGAATTCTTTGCAAACGGATCCCATGCAGGTAACTAAGCCTGGCCTCTTGAAACGTCTGTTTACAATTAAATTCATTGCGCTAAGAGATTTCTTGCGGACATAGATATCTTAGTTTAAAACGACATATATTAAATTTTTATTTACTTTTTAAAATTATACTAGTAAATATATGATTAGGGTTGCAGAAATTCACCAAATTTGCAGTATAGTTAGTTAAGTTACATAGTCATGATCATTTTACTTGAAGTATACCCTAATATTTAATCATTTTCTGTGCATGTATTCTAGCTAGAAGCCTAGAAACAAATTTCTTAGCATCAACTTACCTAGAAAAGCAAATTTTCCTACCCATTTTTTGGGACCACCTGTAAAGCTAAGGCGTGAATGAACTGATGATTTACCTCAGGATAACATCTGCGAGCAAAATGTTAAACATCTTTAGATTTCCTTTTTTTTAAGAATGTCAGCTGGAGTTGAGCAAACTACCCTGCTAAATAAAAAGATACATTCCACCTCTGGCTTTACATGAAAGCCTAAGGATAATCTTGTCTATATTGGAACATGTGGTTATTCATGGCATTAAAGGGATTAGTGGGGGACGACCCCGGGTTACCCCTTGATATATATCTTCTCTCTTTCATTGGCCTTTGCCTTTAGCCGCTTTGGCACCTCCCTAGTCAGAAACATAGAGTTGTGTAGGTTTAAACAAGGAATTGACGCTATAAACATGATTTTCTGTAATTCCTCAAAAAGATAGGCCTTCTTGATGCAGCATGTAATGGAATGAAGCGTGTCTCCCAACTAAGACTCATAATAAACACCCATAGTTAAAGACTCATAACAAACACCAATAACTAAGTCTCTCAAGTGTTTTAACTACTAAATATTGACCATTAGCATTCCTATTGGTTCCATATTGCATCATTCCCCTCCGCTTGAGAAAAATTCGTCCTTGAATTTTAGAGGCGGTGTTATCGAAAATCCTTCCCTTAACTCGGCCCATGTATTGTCCAACAAACGATAATAATGTATGGTGCATTCCACCGTAAGAAGCTTTGTTGATATTTCCTGGAGATATAAGGACCATAGAGTTCCAAAAGAAGCACAACTTTTCACACATATACGCCCTTTCAGAAAAATAATAATACGGGTCTTCGTAGCTTGAAGAATTTTTAATCATCTCTTTGAATAAAGTGTTCTCATAAGATGATTTCTGAGGCACCTCCTCTATCACGTCCCAAATACAATTTCTTATTACCTTTAAAAATTAAATCCTTTGGATACTCATCAAATATTGGTGGTAAATTCCAATCAACGGAAACCATTTTTTCTTCAATGCCATCAAGATTAACTGGTTCATCATTAAGAAGAAGAGTGGAGTGCATGCTTTTAGGGTACTTACCCAGTACCTTCAAAGGACTGCTCTGAAAACCCATCTTCTCAACTCTATAGTAAGAATGTGTCACCGCCATATGTCGTGCTAGATCCGTTATTTCACCTTGTATACTATTTGTTCATTGGATTCGACCAACTCTCCAAGAACGTCGCTCGCTCTGATACCAACTGATGCAGCGCATTATGGAATGAAGCGTGTCTCCCATTTTACGAATAGGAATACTAACAGTAATGGTGAATTCGGCTGGCGATTAACTCAACCTTCCTAGGTTTGATGATAAATATAATCAATCAACACAAAGGGGCATTTGAGATAACTAATCTAAGACTATTTTCATTCATCCAAAATCAACTTATCATCTCTCATTACAAAAATGTAATTTATAGGCAACAATGTCCATTACGATTCATAACTGACTAATGACACCATAACTCTTAATAATTAACCATAACTACTAAAACTAAGGCTCTGCTTGGTATGCTGTTTATACCTCCACATATCAAGGAATTTCGTTAATTTTTCTTGATCCAACCGTTGCTAACCATTTGGATCAAAGAAAATAAACTATAATCCTTGATTTGTGGAGCTATAAACGGGATACCAAGGGGAGCCTAAGACCATAATAAACACCCTTAATTAAAGACTCATAACAAACACCAATAACTAAGTCTCTCAAGTGTTTTAACTACTAAATATTGACCATTAGCATTCCTATTGGTTCCATATTGCATCACTTCTTCTTCTTGATTATGCGCTTAAGCTGCAGCCTGCAGGTAGTTTAGGTGGGAAATGCCCTTTTTTGTTGTGTCAATTAATGCAATCCCAATTAATACTTTGAATCAATAGTAGTTACTGTTTTTCATAAATGGTTACTGCCATGTTTAACATATTGTAGCTGTTTTCATCTTTGCTTTCCCCCATCCTTGTCAGTTGTGATCTAAGTATCTTATTTGTCGAAATTTAGGTTTTTGCTTTCAAATTAACGCCCATGTTCTTCCCAAAACATGAGAATATAGAGTGTATACTATTACAATTTGTATAGATTTTACTTTGACGTAGTAGCCCTCAAAAAATAATTATTGTCTCATAACAATGAGATTGTCTATATGTTTTCCGTTTTCTAGTTTTTATCTTCAGATCATTCTCTTAGCAATGAGAAGACACTTCATTAATTTAATGTTTTTTGTAACAGGAAAAGGTAGCACCAAGTGTTTCTTCTGTCTATAAGTTTTGCTCGAGTTCCTTACTGCGAGGAGTTCAACTTGTTTTGGTTGTTGCCTGCTTTTGTTAATTTACGGCTTGCACCTAACTAACAGTTGCTAAGTCGTGAGCTTTTGTAAACAATGTTGGTTATGCTTGACAGAATATAATGAGATGTGATGTTAGTAATGCATTTCTATTTTCATGATCAAATTAATGACTGGAGATGAATTCTCACTTTTCAGTCTGGGACTAAAATGTGAATATGTTACGTGTTGCAAGTTATGGTGTTCTTGTCCGTGTTTTTTTTCTTTTTCTTTTTTTGTGATTCAATCTGTTCGATAGAGGATGCGATCTGTGATTAAAGAAAATGTTTTTTGTAGGGCAAACATGAAACAGTCGACCTCCCCATGCCAAGGTTCGACCTTCGGCATTGTGCTTGCTGTCTGGCGGCTCTGGCCCCAAAATCTGAGGCACTTCTGACCTGACTTGGTGCTGCTCTCATCTGCCGAGTATCAATCACTGAACCCTTTTCTTTTTTGATCTGGCGTACAAAATCACTACTTTTTGAAACTCTTGGAGATGAATGATGCAAGTTATAATTTGGCGGGATAATATAAGTTTAAAATTACAAATATACCCCCTCTAGATTAGTGTTGTATCTTTCTATAATGACATTTTATTTGAAAACGTGACGAACATCGCATCAATTAGCAATTCGTCATGGTATTGACCATTTGCAATGCTTCATGTGAAACATATCACAACAATGTTATGTTAAGTTTAGAAGTGGTGTATAAAAATCGTCAAAAGAATGAGTGAGATAAGTGTATACTAGTATACCGCTAAAACGATTGAATTCTTTTAAACAAAAAGGGTACCATTTTCTCTATCTTTTAGCAGTTCACAAATTATAACAACTAACAAGACCCAATTTACATGACATAAGATTCCGATGATCTTTACAACATAAGATTTATGGAACTCAACTGGATTTTTCACAAATTATGCAAGTTTTCCGTTCACTGACCTTCAAACAGTTTGGTTTCCTCTATTAGCAATAAAATCTTTAATATTGAAAACCCCTCAATCCCAAATAACTTAGAATGAATCTCATTCATGGCAAGTGCATTCAAACACAATTGGGAAAGAAA
This sequence comes from Kingdonia uniflora, assembly GCA_014058105.1. Classification (NCBI taxonomy): domain Eukaryota; kingdom Viridiplantae; phylum Streptophyta; class Magnoliopsida; order Ranunculales; family Circaeasteraceae; genus Kingdonia; species Kingdonia uniflora. The sequence goes on along the minus strand of JACGCM010002156.1, from coordinate 967,649 downwards.
TGGAGCATAAGCTCAAAGGCCCTCGTGTGAGATTGTAGTCGCTGTTAATTCATCTTATGGCAGAAATCAGAGTTGTAAATCCAAATCGAATTAAAACTTGCAGATTAAGACTCGTGAACTTGAATCAAAACTTTTAAAGAACGGATTGAAGACATCTAGGGTTTGATATGAAACTAAAATCCCTGAAATTTTAAGGAACCCTAAACATGCTCTGTGGATAGAAAGGTGTTAGGGTTTCGATTTGAGACGATATCGACTTCGACTTCCGAATATCACCCTCTAATGTGGTGAACAAGGTTTGTTGAGAGAGATTCGAATTAGAGACATTAGACTAAGACGAGAGAGTAAACTTGACTTAAGTTACCCTCGGATTGACTTAAGTTAAACTAAACTTGCTGGGGGTATTTTGGGCAATGAACACGGACAATCATAGGAGAGACTGACGACCAATAACATAGAAAATCAAGTTATAAGCCAAATTATGCCCATTCTCACATGGTGAGCGCCACTCTCAATCACAGTGGAGGTATCTTGCTGGCCTGGAACAAAGGCATTCATCTCACTATCCTGGCTTCTTCACCTAGGGGTTCGACGCTCTCATTTCCACTGAGAGACACAACAATACGCAGGATATTGAACCGATTCAATGGATGTGTTCGTTTACATACGGTCCCTCGAAGACAAATAACTGCCAGTCCTACTGGTCCACCATCTCCCATATGACCAACGTTGTTCCGATCCCCAGGCTTATCATTGGTGACCTCAATTGTATTGTCTCCAGAGATGAGAAGTTTGGCAGAATCCCATTTGACAACACCATCCATAACCCCTTTGAAGACTTCATTTTTAACGCCTTTATGGTCGACCTGGGCTACTCAAGGGTTCCATTTACTTGGTCTAACAAGAGGAAAGACGTTGACTTAACTAAGCTTAGGCTGGATAGAGCTCTTGTCTCTGTCTCTTGGAAAACCACCTTCCAAGATGCCTCGGTCCGAAACTTGCCCATCATAGGCTCGGACCATGGCCCCATTCTTCTCAATACCAACCTGATGTCGCACAACCTCCTGAAGCAATTCCACTTCCAATCCTTTTGGCCGAAACATGAAAATTACCAGAATGTCATTAAAAAAACTTAGACGGTCGAACAAGAAGGATCTAGGCCCCTCAGACTCTGCAAAAAAATCCATCACACCAAAAAGGAGTTAAATAGATGGAACATAGAGGTCTGCAATATCTCTACAGAGGACATTAAGAAACATAGAGAACATATCCAAAAACTCCAAACCGACCCCACCACCGATCAAAAATCTGCCGAGGAGATTAGCCTCCAGACCACTCTTGAGCACACACTCAACCTTGAAGAAAACCTTTGGAAAGACAAATCCGGAGAGCTCTGGCTCAAAGAAGGCGACCGGAATACACGGTTCTTCCACACTTCCACGGTATGTCGTAGGCGAAAGAACTCGATCTCTAATATCTGAAAAGAGGAGGGTTCTTGGACCGTGGACAGACAAGACATTGGCGATACCTTTATTGATTATTACAAGAAGCTCTTCTCCTCTTTGAATCCTACTATGAAAGTCTAGGAGCTAAACATCTTAGAGGAGCTGATTTCTCTGGAGGATAATACTATTCTGACCAAAAACCCTTTTATGGAAGAAGTCAAAGAAGCCCTTTTCTCGATGAACCCCCAGAAATCTCTAGGGCAAGATGGTTTCACTCCCCTCTTCTACCAAAAATCATGAGACACTTTTAAGAACGACCTCTTTCAAGACACCCTCGCTTTTTTTCAGACTGGCCTCATCCTCAGTGAATACAACTATACAAACATCACACTCATCCCTAAAAAGAAGAATCCTACTAGCCCGGAACATTTCAGACCCATTAGTCTGTGTAACGTCAAATTTAAAATCATTACCAAAATCCTGGCTAGCACACTCAAACCGCTGCTTCACAAAATTATTTCCCCTACCTAAAATGTTTTTGTCCCTAGTCGTCAAATTTTTGACAACATTATTATGGCTCAAGAGATTCTCAAATCCCTTAAGAAAAAGAAAGGTTTTTTAAGAAATATGGCGGTTAAACTTGATCTTAGTAAAGCATTTGACAGAGTGGAGTGGAGTTTTCTAGGGGATACAATGAAATCTATGGGTTTCTATGACAAGTGGTGTAACTGGATTCAACAATATATTTCCACTACTGCTCTATGGGTTTCTATGACAAGTGGTGTAACTGGACAAAGGTCTCAGACAAGGCGACCCTCTCTCCCCTTTACTTTTCCTCAATTGTACTGAGATTCTCTCCAAGATCATCATCAAAGCAGAGATTGAGGGGAATCTTCATGGCATTAAGACGTCTAGAGGCAGTAACCTCAAAGAAGGAGACATGCTCAAAGATGTTCTGAGCATTTTTAAAAGTGTTTCTGGCCAAGAGATTAACCTGGAGAAATTGTGTATGCTCTTCAGCAAGAATGGGCATCAGAGACATCACCAGCTCATTCAACGTATCCTTCACATCAAAAAAGATGCAGGCGGAGACAGATATCTGGGAGCCCCTCTGGAGTTTGATCACAAGAAAACTCTTAACTTTTATGATATAATCTCGAACATAATCGAGGGATGGAAAGCTAAGAACCTTTCTCAAGCGGGCAGACTCACCCTTATTAAAGCAGTTAACTCAGCAATTCCTTCATTCCATATGACTATCTTCCCCTTCCCCCTCAAGACCTGCAAAAAATTGGACTTCATTAATTCCCGATTCATGTGGGGCACAATTTGCACTGGGAACAACAAAACTCATTTCATCAGTTGGAAGAATATCTATCGCCCCAAAGACAAGGGTAGTCTGGGAATCAGAACGGCCCTGGCACACAATCATGTTCTCTTAGCCAAATTATTTTGGAGGATCATCAAAGAGCCTGACAAAACTTGGGCTTACAACCTTAAGAAGAATTATTCTCCTAAAGAGTCTCTGATGACCGCATCCCCCAAGCCTACTAACTCTTAGATCTGAAAAGGCATTATTGCAGCCAGGGATAGAATTTGACCTGACAGACTAACATATATTATTTCATAATAAACTGTTTTACATTCATTTGACCTGACAGAGTAACAAACTTTTAAAAATAATTATACCTAAAACATCCCGACCTGCAGCACCACATCTGATCACCACACCATCAACAATCATCTCATATTTATCTGTTATTTCATCCAAAGCAATCTCTCTTACAACAATCTTTCGAGCTTCAGGGTCGACAATCATGTCACGAAAAATATCACACCAGAAATGTCGGTCCACCTCGATATCTCTCTCCCTTATAGTCAATCATTCGAGCTGCAAAACAGATACAGACAGCTCGGCATCGTACCCAAGCAGCCAAAACAATTGTTTATGAACTTCAACTACATTTATTGCCAAACGCCCCTTACTTGCGTGACGATCCCTCTGAGATCGAGTCCTCACCATGATTATTAATTCTATATTTTGGTATAACCCCTCTCTATTTATAGTACGAGTACGATAAAACCAAATTCCATTTGTTATGCTATAGAAATACTTAATGATAACTGCAATAGTTGTCAAAGATATCCACAATTACAACATTAACAAACTGTTAAAGTCCAACTTGTAAACAAAAACCATACTTATTTTTTACTGTAAGTCCACAAGTTTTCCACAGTTCGATACAACATTTGATCACATGTTACACAAGCACACAATATAGTTCGAAGAGTTTTAACACTGTCAGTTTGAGAAAAATATTTTTATTATTATCTAAATAAATAAATAAAAAATAGGAATAATACATAACACAATGAAGATTAATTTCTACATTAAATACTGACAGGACAAAAACGAGGCATCTTAGGACAAATGCCGGCAGCTTTCTCCTCGCCAAGATAGCTTGCTCCGCAAGAAGATGGTCGTCCCTGCACCGCTGCCCAATGATCACAAAAGTAATGGAACCGAAACATTTGGTAGTAGTTATCATCAGTTTCCTCTACCTCCTCATACGCCATACCTTGGTAGGTAGGACGGGCGGGGATGGGAGTAGGAATATCAAGGGACTAGGTCCCAAAATAGTGAAACTAGAGCTCATGTACTTTGGCAAGAACTTTGGCTTTATGAGATTAATGCCTGGAAGTCAGCATTGTCAATTACAGAGAAGTTACGAAAAAGAAAAGACTTTTAGAAAAATCTAACAAAAGAAGAGTGCTTATAGAAGAAAAACCGTCAGAAGACAAAGGCAAATACTTATAGCAGGATTTACATTAATGTTGAGAATGAATTCCAATGCAGTCATCATTAAAAGAAACATTTTCTTGGAACTTCAACAGCCAAATACAATAGTCATACTCATTACATCAATTTAATATCCAACAATGTATTCCCATCCCAACACCCAAGACTAGGGGTGAGCAATAAACTGACCAAACCGAACCGAAATCGAACATTTTTTTCAGTTTGGGTCGGTTTCTAGGAGTTTCGGTTCGAAAAAATGAAAACCGATAAAATTCTGTTCGGTTTCGGTTCGACTATAGAGAAACCGGACGAAAACCGAACCGAACCGAACCGACTAATACCAATATGCCAAAAGTACCATTCTTAAACATAAAGTCTCTATAGACTTCACTCCCTTTTCCTCTCTCTTTTTATTCAATAAATTCCCCATTTCTAACATCTTCTCTTCTTTCTCCACAACCCAATCGCTCTATCTCTCTCTCTCTTACAGGATAAGATGTCATTTCTCCAGATATTACAGAGTGTTGAATCCCCACCATTTGTTGCTAACACCACATCTTCAATTAAATCCTGGGAATGGATCAATAAAGATTGGACTCTCATTTTCCAGCATTTGAGATTCTTGGAATTATCCGATAATAAGTAATGTCCACACTTTTCATCTGGTCCAAAAGTTGTGAGCCATCTGCACGAGGCTGATTCATTGGAAAACTAGTCAAGACCCAAAACCCAAGTAAGTAGTAAAGTCGGAGGAAGCGCAATCGAGTAGTAGTCCAAGTAAACCATCTCTAGTCATTTGGGTGGTGGTGGAGAGTAGTAATTTTGGTGGTGGCGAAGGGCAGTTTGTTAGAGCACTTGCAGCAGGGTGTGGGTTTGAGTTGGGTTTACAAACCCACACTCAAACTCACACTCTGATTCTTCCAGCAGCAAAAATTCAAGTGTGAGTTTGAGTACATGGCGCTACAGTAACTCAACCGAGTGGGAGGAGCTCACAAAAAAAAAAAAGAGTTTGGCGGTGTTTTGATTACCGCCGCGTTTAATTTTATTTATTTTGATTTGTTTATTATTTTTTATTGATGTGTGAGAGAGATGAATAGTTATGCGGACAAAAGAATACCGCACGGATTAAATTTAAAAAATAAAAATAAATAATTCAAACTCACTACTGAAAGAGAATTAGTGTGGGCTGGGTTTTTTGTGGCCCCCCTGTCAGAGCCCACACCCAAAGTCACCCTTGCTGCTAAAGATGCTCTTATGGGGTGGGGGTGGGGGTGGGGGTGGGTTGGTGATGGGGGTTGTTGATTCAACCCTATCTCTTTCCCTTCAACAAAAATCTCTTATTATAGCAAAGTAAACCATTGATTCTTCTAGAGTTAAGTATAGAAACATCTCTAGGTTTTTATTTACCAGTGACAGAAGGTAAACAAAGACTCTATGAGATTCTCTATCTATAACACATTGTGCAAGAGATCTCATCATTGTGTATTGCAGTGATAGTCTTTGGTGGTATTGAAGAATTTTATTGGTTTTGGTTCGGTTTCGGTTTAGGTTCAATTTCTACTTCAATTTTTGGATCGGTTTCGATTTCAGTTTTGTCTGACTTTCCATCGGTTCGGTTTGGTTTATGCATAGTTCAGTTTCGGTTTCAATATTTACAAACCGAATATTTTGGTTTTAGGTTCGGTTTAGGCACAAAACCGACCCCCACCGACCCATGCTCACCCCTACCCAAGACATCCACATCAGAATTCCATCATTTCACTTGTTAGAAAAACATTTTAATTTCCAAGACACAAGTTTGATTGAAACTTCTCAACTCAAGACACCAGTGCCTTCAGTTGAGAGGGGGCGATTGTAGGGACTTGTCCCTCGAGCTGGGGTAACAAGGAACTAGTATAAATAACAGACTCACACAAAATGTACACATGTCAACATTGACACTTGGACCACGATCTGAGAAGGTATGTGGCTCGAGCACTCCAAATAAAATAGAATGAGACAAGGACACTTGTCTCCCACGAACAAGCATTTACATAAATAACCGCTACTCTACTCCCATTTCTGGAGAACGTGCTGACACACAAAAACGAACTGATAATAAGGTCTATAAAAAAGATAAGATACATAGGAGAAATGACCAAGTTTTTGGGCTCACGAGATTACAAATTGTAGTCAAAATACATTAATCTCAAGCAATAAAGTTATTTTTACTAAATCCTCGAACTGAGGTCGTGTTTTTTACCTATTTAGAGGTTTCCACGCTAAACACGTGTGTCAATTTATATTATTTGTTATTATAATTGTGTCATAAGTACATTTGGTGTAAGAGGTTATTCGAGCTACGAAATTAGGCCCTTACAGGTATAACTGTTGGTGGTGACTACATTATATAGCTTGCACATTTGCGCCTTTTTGAAATACTTGAAAGCGTGCTTGGTTCAACTTTAATTGCATGTTGCAAAGCATACAATTTGCATTATTATGCAAATTTTTCACTTTTTGTTTGGATTTTATTGTTGTCAAAAATCCCTGCAAGAAATTTGTATTTAGGCATTCTACTTGAAAGAGAAAATATGACACTTTTAATGAGTTAAAAAAGTTGATTATAAATTTTATTTGCATGAAGTACACATAACCGAAATAACAACTTAATTTTGTTATTGCAATGCTTTGGTTGTAAAGGTAACTTGTTGCTCCAACATTTCAATGCAAGCAAGCCGCTGGTGCAACCAATGTTTTGCAGTGCAAATCGTGTATAATTGCAAGTGAATTAAGTCCTAGACAACTTATTACAAGTGTTATTTTTCCAGCAAATTTGCAAGGCATTGTAATGGATTTGCATCAACCCTAAATTGCATATGATAGAAACTAAATTTGCTAAGCCAAACTATGCTAACTACACTGCTGGAGATAGTCAAAGCAAGCTATAATAGAGCTTTACATTGAAATGTCAAAACCCCATAGTTTCACAAACCCAAAGTCCTAAAACCCCAAAACCAGAGATCCAAACAAACCCTTCTCCCTCAAAACCATGGCTTCCTGCGCGAAGTCCCTCTTCCGCTCCGCCCCAATCCGAAACGCAGCTGCAAGGTTCACCGCTCCCCCTTCTCGCGCTTCTCCATTTCGTCTCCCCAATCAAAAACCCCTCTCAAATCGCATTTTCAGGTATAAAAACATTAACAAACACCCATTTATCTTAAATAACAACAATGTTGTGTTGTTTACTGATTTATATAAATGGGTGTTGTTGTTATATCAATGTATGATAGGTCTCCTGTTGAGATGAGTTGCTGTGTTGATTCATTGATGCCGTTTCACACTGCTACTGCTTCTTCATTGTTGACGTCAATGCTCGCTGTTTCTCGTCCTGGTTGCGGATGGCTTATTGAAGGTACACTCGAATTCCCAAAAATAATTATGGGTTTTTGATTTTTATGATGTTATGATGAGTAGAGGTAAAGGGGTTGTGTATTGTTTTTTTTTGCAATCTGGGTGTGCAATAATAAGAGGAAATATAAGATGAGTAGTAATATCATTGGAAATGTGTTGCTTGGGGTTTATGATCAATCTCAAGTGACTGATAAGTGATAAGTACTCACACAAACTAGTATAGGTAATTATTATATTATTTTAGTTGCAGATGATTTGTTATTTGTAGTATTTGCTTTGCTATATCTAATGTAAGTCAATATGCCATTGTCCTATTTATGTTATTTTTTGTTTGATAGAAGAGTGCATACTCTTTTTGCTATTGTAGGTCAAGACGAGACTAGATGAAGAGGAAGCAAAGGTGGAATTAATGACTTCTTTTTGTTGTGCTTTGAAAGTATTAGTTTACGATTTATGCAATAAGTTGGTTGAGCGTTTTCGAAAGATAATTGAGCAAATGTAGTTTAACAATGTTGGAAGGAATCAAATAAATTTCTCTTGAAGTTTGTTGAAGGGATAACCTAGTCAATATTAAGATTCATGGTTGCGGGTTTTTATTAGTTGAGCTATCCTCACATTGCATGATATTAATGGTTTTTTTATATGTATCCGTCACATAAAATTTGATAAAGGTGAATTTAAAGATGCCAAGCTATAAAAAAGATATGGAAATGACAATCATTAAATGCGTATTTATGCTCTTTTAAATTCCTAAATGAGTAAGGGTGGTAATTGTCCCTCTGAAATATGGATGTCACCACCAAAATCTGTACGAAGTTCAAAATGAACCATGCAATATCACCAGAAGTTGAACTTTGTAGTGAACAAGGTATCTTGGAGGTTAGTGGTATCAAAGAGAAGGTTGCTGCTCATCAGATGCACCTTACTGGGCATTCCGGTTCACCATATGTTGATGGTTACTTTCTGTGCCACGATCTGGAAGAATGAAGGAAACCTTATATGGAAATTGTTGTAGAGATCAGGGTCTGGGAAATGGTGTAGAAATGTAATATCTAGCAAATATGAGGAAGGTTTTGGCAGGCTAGGGACGTCAGAAGCCCTTACAGTTGTAATGTGTGGAAAAGGATCATTGAAGCCGGAGAGATGTCGATTAGGGATTTGGGAGTGTCTTTGGAGTTGGACTGAGATACTAAGATAGTCTGAGAGGATTGTTGGGGGTCCCGACTCTTCTTCTATGCTTAATTTCCTGGCTTTAATTTAATCAATAAGATAATCCAGTGGTGTACTGTTTCAGGGCTTGGGATGGAACAGATTACTCTTGGGGCTAAATCTCAGTTGTTGATCATGAAGTTATCACCGTTTCTTCCCTCATTGACATATTCTTTTTGGAGGGATATCTACGACGCGTTCGTAAGTGGTTTGTATGATGAGTTTCTATCGGAATCATCCCTATTGCCAAAGGAAATCTAGTATTTGCTTTTCTGTCTTACCATTAGGAACCGTTTCCGACTCAGGATGGTTCTCTCTCCCCAATATTTGATTTTCTTTTGTGGGCAGTAGTGCTGGTTCCAGAGTCGATATCCTACTGGTTCTTTTTATAGTTATCAGTGTATGAAATCGTGGACGGTCAAGTCCCACGTGTTTGGTTCCAAAGAAAGATGGAAATTGGCGTATGCGTATTTGATAGCCAACCAATCAAAAAATTGTCTTAGTTGAATGCTTGAAGTCTTTCATTTGAGGTTTATATTTGGACTTACTTCTTTAGGCAACTCATCCATTCTTTTGATGTCTTCACAAGTATCTCAGGGCCCACAAGGAGATGAGTTAACGGATAATTATAATTTATACATTAATATGATGTGTCTGTCATGGTGATCAACTTCACATATAAAAGAAAACTTATGGCTTTGTCTTCACCTTTACTAAGAAAGAATGTTCAGTCAAACGTGGGTAGTTGATATGGCGTATGTAAAGAATATTGATAGTCGGTGACTCGACAGACCTTTTAATGCACTGTTCTTGATCTTATCACATTTTGGTCCTCTTTCCTGTATTAAATTGGTTTACCGTTTTAGATCTTTAGCGTGATTAAGGGACACTTCAGTATTGGATGAGGCTAGTCTTTTCGCAAGAAAATTACCTATTGTTCAATTGGTGTAAATTATAGACTTTAAAGAAGGGAGCAGGAGTCCCGATCACTGATTTTTTTGGTGTTACTATGTAATCATGGTCCGTGGACCATTCCCCATTCAAGATGAAAAAAGTAGAGGTCAATGAGTCAAGCACACTATCTATCGCACGCGTAACATACAAACAAGCCTAGTTCTTCCATTAACCTTCTTCCGACCTTCCTTTATGTACTACCATTCTGTTTACGACCTGTAGGGGTTACCACTTACCACAACTATCCTTAGTCTTTAAAAGTTTTTATAGCTCTTATCTAATTAAATTCTATAGATACACTCTAAAATTAACATTTATTGACCTTGTATTCATACTTTTGTTAAAAAGGTTACTGAAGTAGGGTCAAACTCATTTGCTGTATTTACTCAGCTTGCAATGATGACGTTTGATGAATGTCCAGTGGGTGGGAGCACAGGTTTATATCAAACTAAGACAAGATGCCTGATAAGTTAGAAGTACTGAGTAAGCGGGAAGACAACTCTACATTTGAGTTCGTGAGCTTTGACCTAGATGGACTAGTAGTTATTTGTTGTTTTTTCCTTAGTTACATATTGGACTCCCACATTTTCCGGATATTTTATGCTGATGAAGCCTTATTATAGACACTAAATGTAAAAGATGTGAAACAAATATTTCAGTTAAATTGGAATGACTTTCTTTTCCAAATGATATCTTAAGGGGCATACTAATTTGTTGCATTTAATCAGCTTGTAATGATGACCGATGAATCTCATCCACTGGGTCGAGCAACATTTTATGTTCAAAATTCTCTGCAATGTAAGACAGTACTTCCTGATGAACTAGATCGTTTGCAAAAAATTTGAAAACTCAAAACATCTATTTTATCTTTTTGCTGGTTTGTTCTTAATTTTGATATTCGTGATATTTTTCTGCCTGCTATAAAGTCCATGATAGATGAAGTATTTCGACCCAAAAAAAAATAGGAACACAATATTATATTTGTTGATGGTATAACAACTTAACATTTTTGAAATGGTGAAAAAAATGCTTTTAGTCTTGAACTATAGCTAGTTAGTTTTTTGTAGGCATGATTATTTGACGGAATTTTAAGAATTTTGTTAGATCTTTCAGACTAATCTCTACTCCTGGTTAACTGACCTTAGAGTTGAAAATATCCTATCCAACTGTACTTAGAACCATTATCAACACCCATATGGTATCTTCAAATTGGACACATATTTCGATTCACAAGTTTCTTGAAAAAGGCATAAGGTAAAAGGTGGTGCTTATCAATAGTATTTTATCCAGTACTCCTCTTACCAGCCAATGTGCATTAGACAGCCGAGAGAGACGTGTAGAATTTCATGTTGTCCGGCCATTATAAGAGGCCTTACTCTTACTAGAAGAGACAAGGTGTGCAGGCTCAAGAAGGGAGGGGCTTTGGCCTTCACAAATTAGTATATAACCAAGGCCATAGAGGGTAAACAGTTGAAGATTTTGGTGATGTTGGTAGGATGTAGTGTAACATTATTTACGAGAAGTACGAAGATAAATTTTGAGGTGAGAATCTAAAGTGGTGTAGAGTCCTCGCAATTGTAATGTGTAGAAGTGGGTTGTAGGAGTTAGCCTGGTGAATTCAGATCCAGAGTAGACTAGTTATTGGAAGGGTGACAAAATAAGATTTTTGGAGGACATATGGTTGGATGGTGCTTATCTGATGGTGGATTCTCAGTCAGGTATGTTATAGCAAGATGTCGGAGATTGAGTAGGTGCTTCTTTCATGGATTGTGAAGGTAACTTGGTTATTTGGAACTATAATCTTAGAAGCAACGTACAAGACTTAAAAATGAATGGCCTAATCAAGAGAGGTTGTAACATGTGTTCAAACCCCTATAGAGAAGATAAGAGAGTCTGGAATCCCTCTAACAATCACATATTGTTGGTCGAATCTTTGTACCTCACTCTATATGACTACCTCCCTTCTCTATTCTGCTTCTGCCTGTCGTAAAGTCCCTTCCAGTGTCACTTTCTTTGGTTGGACTGTTACCTTAGATAAAATTCGTATTGCTGAGAAACTCATTACTTGGAAATAAGTTTTATCTATCTACTGCTATAATTTTAAGGCCAGGGCTCTGTTGACCTTCCTTTTTGCTCTGAGGGTATTAACGAGATGTGGGATTTTAGTTAGCTACTGCTAAATGTATAAGACGGGTGATTTGTCAACCTGCATTGTGGTTGTATTTTTGAGTGGCCAATGTTGATGTCAGAGACATTATCAGAGCTGCTTTGCAGTTGGCCTAATGCAAGGTTATCCCCTACAGGATATATCCTGTAGAAACTCATCGCCCTTGTAGGAAGTGATCTGAGGCTTATGATTGAGAGGCAAGGAAAGGAGTCTTGCCCTCATTAATTGTAGACGTTCTCTTGGTGAAAGGTTTACAGAGGCATTTCCTTGGAGTACTTATTGGAGAAGTGGGGGTCAATGACCAGCTATTTCTAGAGGCTTTAGAGGTTCTTGAGTGTGGTTCGTCTTGTGATGAGTTTTTCCACATTTCTTTTATTTCCCGGACTCTGCTTGGATCTTCAATATTCCTATAAAATGATCTGACCAATGGGTGACTTACCAAGTGTCTGCATAAACAGAAACTTATTAGTACTGTAATTTTTATATGAGATAATTTATTTATTTTTCTTTTTTCCTTTTCTGTAATCTAAGTGAATTTTTTGTTATAATTCATTGTGACTTGGCCGTTTCTTTCTTTCTTTTAGGGCTATAATATTCTCTCATTGTCGAAGACTCGGGTGGAAGACTTGCTGTCACTTTCCTTTTTCTTTTATGTTGCAATAAAACTGTTTGTGGACTCAATTGCAGACGAACAGTCACCTAGAATTTTTACAGTTTTTGTTCTTGTATTGTAGATGGATGATTGCGTTCGTGGTAGTTTCTATGGATTTTCAATAAACTTGTTAAGCTCCTGCTTGAGGCGTACTTGATTGAATCCGGGAAATTTGGAGTTTGAAATATGTTCTTCAGTATCTCAATTTCTCTTGAATATAGAAACTTGATCTTGAATGTGCAACCCTGTGAATCCAGTTGCAAATATTTTCGCTTATTTATTTGAGGTAGAAGAATTGCTCAGCTAGTTACAACTCAATATCAGTTAGGGTTAAAGTCTGTTCGTTTCATGAAGGATGCTAGTTCGACTGAGGATTATTTTGCTCAGCATTGTTTTCTACTTCTGTACTTTTGACTTGATCTTGACATCCAAATGGTTAATTACTATTCTTGAGCCTTGAAGGTACATAATTTCGTATATAAGCCAAATTAATTGGCCTCTCCCTGTTATGAGGTAGAGTGAACCTCCCGAGAGAGGCCACATATCATTAGGAATTCTTATTTCAAAATAGGTCTTGCTTTAAAGTAGGATGACAGAATGAAAGTGTTTGTATTTTTACTGTATATACAGGTTTGTCTCCGTGATTTATCAAAAGAATTTATTTGTAAAGCGAATATGATCATGTTTTTTTTTTCCTAGCAGGGGCACTTTGCTTAGCAAATGAAGCAAATTTAAGGTTGATCAAATTTTATTGTCTGACTTATAGTGATCATTTATCAAAAAATGACTGGTGGGGAGGTTTGGAATACACTTGCAAGTATAAATGGAGCAAATTTAGGGTAAATAATCCTCTGAAAGGGCCAAACAAAAGCGAAAACTGTGTGGAGATGTATACAGACACTTGCAAGTAAATGAAGTCATGATGAATATGCCGTATGTGTAGGCCGTGGAACACATTACTTTTATAGAGCTGGTCATGGGGTTCGCCTAACTCCAGCTTACCTTGCACAAAAAAAAAGAAAAGAATATACCGTGTTATGGACAAGTCACTAACAAAAAGCTTTAAGATAATATTATGACCATCATCTAAAAGGTACAATCATATAAGCAGAGATAAATATGGGATAAAATGAAGAAATCGACTAGCTTAATATAAAAGCAGGATTTCATTGATTATAACTGATAATGTATCAAATTCTCAGAAATAGCTAAAGATTCAGATTACATAAACACAACATCCAAATCTTACTTAATACTACTACTAGATTCTTTTGTGAAATTTCTGTACCAAGTTCCATTTTTTTCCCACAATTCTTTACCGGCCACTACATTTTTCAACACTTGTTTCTATCTTCAAAAGTCAAGATGTCAGCTCAGTTAGTAACATTAACAAGTTCATACTCGATTAGAGAGAGATTGTTGTCCTCCTTAACTTCAAACTTAGCAGGTTCAGTTACCTCAACACGACCCCCCTACCTCATAGACCCTTTAAACATTTCCATCTTCGCATTTCGCAGAATCACAATCGAAACAAGCTTCATCAAGGCAACTGCCCAGAAAATAAATAAAAATAGTATCAACCACCAAATTATGTAAGAGTAAGCGAATAAACGAAAGTTGACAATAACAGTCTTCACAGGTTACCAAAGGAAAATATCATAAGTAAAATATACTAGACAGCTGAAAACAAAGCTACTACTGATGAAATGGGAAGAACCTTATAATCATAAGATTCCAGATATCGTCCAACCTTTGAATTTACTAATCTAGAGAAATTAATTTAATTTCCCAGTGTTTCCAATAAGCCCAACCAGCAGAAACTCTGATAGAGTTAACTGAATCCCTAGCAGAGGAACACATACTAATCTAATCTAATGTAGATACTTCAGGATTATATTCATGTGTATTTAAATAGTAACAGCCTAGCCCAAATCATCTCATTTGAAACTACTTATGTCTATCATTTATCTCAAATTCTAGAATTGGCACAGTATTATCTCTCTCCTGTTAATCAACATCTATCACTACTATGAAAATATTTACTTCTAAACAAATAACATATTATTAATGATTAACAAAAAACAAAAAACTTGGTATGGCAAATGAAGTTGGTGCATACATGACCTGTGGCCAATATGCTGAAACACGAGGTCTCCCAATCTGTGTGGAGGTCTGAGATGCTCGAGATGTGAAAGATCAGTGAGAACCCGACAAGCAATCTAAACTCCAGATCAGTGTGTACTGTCAAATTTTGAGTACAAATCACACTAAGAAAAACCTTAGCTGTGCCTGAGAGCTTTTCGTTCATAGCAATATTAGAAAGATGTTTCTCATAGTCGTTGGCGAGAATGTGTGTATCAGCCCTGAGATCAATAGTAAATATGCATGCTTCTTACAATATGATAAAGCTTTTGGTGCTCCTCAATTTTACGAAAACACCAATATACAAATGTATTAGTGAGTCTGGAACCTCGCCCTAGATAATACTTAAAAGAATATCCCCTTCCATAGATATTTGAACATAATAGGATTATCAAGCCAAGCAAAATATTATCAGACAACATTTTGCGAGGCCAATTAAAAAAATTAAGAAAAGGAGAGCTTGAATTACTGGCAAAATGATACTTATGCCAACTTCTCATCAGTTACGACCACAAGAAGAAACAATGTACTCTACTGATCATTAGATATAATGTAAAACATCCAAAATCCTAGCTGTTTCTACATATTCAAAACATTCAAAGAGCAGAGGATAAAAAGGTGACAAAATTAATTTTGAAAACCACAACTCCGAAATATATCTCTTTGATATAGCTCTTCATCGAATGAGGGGGAGACTCGTTTCTTCTTCTCGTTTAGTTCAGCAAATGGGACTTGCTATCTGCTATCTGCACCGACTGCTTCATGCACTGATTTGAAACCATCCCTTTCTAAACACTCTGCCAGTTCAGCCTGCAAAACAATATTATAGATTTTTAACATTACGTATGAAAAAAGTATTTACTATCCCGAAATTTGTCCAAAGTTTTAGTAATAAGTATAAATAAGTTTTTATGTAATTCAAAACTAGTTTTACTAAGGAATATGTCAATAATACAAAATGAATCGTGTAAAATACAGATAGGCAAGAATATCAGAAGAAAATTAGAAGTCTTGTACCATTTTTAATAAAAGGAAAACTTCGAGTATTAAACTACGAATCTAACAGAATGTTTCTAATCAGGGTTGGGCGAGGTGGGGGTTAAGCATGCTCTTATGGGAGTTTTTTTTTTTTTTAATAGGTGTCATAGGAGTTACAGAGGACTGCGGGAAGGAAAGGCGTTCAAGGTTGGTAGAGAGGGCAGAGTCAGGTAACGAGAAGACAAGTGGTGCAGGAATCTCCATTTCGAGAAGGTTTCCATTTGTTTAGTTCTTGTCTTGGAGGGAGGGAGAGAGAGCAGTGGATTTTCTCATAGTCTACAACAAGAATGAGTTGGCCAAGAATTATGCATTTAGTAGATACCTCAATAATTGGGATTTTGGAGGTTGGTCATTGTATAAAATTACTGTAGAAGTGAAGTCTCTCTCGTATCTTCAGACTTCACATATCTTCAAGAATGAAAAATAAAAGAGTAGCTTGAGATACAAAAAATGATTATTCTGTCAAACAATCATTTCACTTTTTTTTTCGAGTCTGATTTTCTTTTGGAACCTCCATGTGGCAACTAAGTAAACTTAAGGAGGCAAGGATGGAGATTTGGGGTCCGTAAAGTTAGTCTCCCTTCAGAAGTTGGTCTTAAAAGGTTCTGTACTTTTATCTTGGTCTATAATTTTTCTACTTCTTAGACACATGAAAAAAATTGAATTCAAGCAGTAAAATTTGAAGTAGCTTAAGACCATACCTTTACTTGAGGAATGAGTGCAGGTCCGCCATAAGCAAATGCTGTATACATCTGAACTAAAGTTGCTCCCGCCCGTATCTTTTTGTACACATCCTCACCGCTGGATTACATGAATCCAAAACATGTGTCAGTTAACAAGCTAATATGATGAAATCTAATGGTGTGAGCTATTGATTCTTACCTGCTGACACCACCACAGCCAATGAGAGGGATTTTTCCCTAATAAGAAAGTACAATAAACCATTAGCTCTTACTTCCTCAAGAACATATATGAAAGATTCTCGTGAACATAAGCACTTGGAATCTCTTTGTCAATTTTCTTTGTAGACTCATTATTACTAAGAAAATCATGCTCTGGAGAAAGACCCTAGTACTAGATTTCAAGTGTGGGGCGTAATTACGATGACAATGAGAAATATGTATTCATGAAGTAAATGTACCAAAAAAGGTGTATAAGTTCAAACAGCGTACCCTTGTCAGAATATACATCTCCTTGAGCACATTGGTGGAGAGATTAAAAACAGGCCTTCCACTTAAACCACCTGGTTCTGGGGCAACCGGGTACTTGTTCACAGGATCGGGTCTTGAAATGGTTGTATTTGATATTATCTGAGGAAGAACTCTGTCAGAGATTCGAAGAGGAAAACAATAGATTGCATTGCAACATGTAAATTATCTGCAGTGGCTAATTCCATACTTCGAAATTATGAAATTTTTGAAAATAACATTTTCTAGCTCAAAAGACGTTCCCCTTTTTTGTTGTAATTTTGTCCTGCAACAGACTGCAATAATCTTTTCTCTAGAACTTGAATGAAATGCACATAAAACATCAACGAAAATATAGAGCAAGAATGCTCGCGATCTTGAAAACTAAACTCTACATTTAATACTGTCAATTCTAGAAAATGAACAATATCTGTAATTATCAGTGCCTTAAATAGAGATAAGAGTAGATTCCACCTTAAATAATCATATACAAAATTTATATGCAATCTGGTAGATTCCTATATTGACTAGGACTCTCAAGATACAGTGTATGAGTATAATATTGCACCTAATGCATATCACCACCTACAATCTCTAATAACATACTAACCGAGCATCCATGTTAAATAATGAAAGAAATCGTCATATTCATTATACAAGATTAAGAATCGAAAATTTCAAAAGAGGCCAAAGAATGAGTTTTGAAGCTCAAATAAAGCGGGGATAATTTTACTAGGAGTAAAGACCAAAGTGGAGTGCCTGACGGGTATAATATTACGGAGACTGATGTACACACCAGATAATCACTTGTCAAAGAACCAAAATGGCATGCTAGAGCAAATTTTAGTATTAAGCTTCATACATACATCCCCATGAAACTATCTCATCAGATCAAGCAGATAAATCAAGAAATAGAGGGGGTTTATAAGGATGTCCTGTTACAAGCCGAGATTGTTAGCAGGACTATTATTATATTCTTTTAGTCCCACATTGGTTATTCATAGAAGTAGTTTGATGACTCTCTCCTATGAATAGAGAGTATGATGTAGTCTATAGAATCAATTCAATAATAATATTTATCTCCCTCTAATCTATTTCTCATCTCTGATAATCATATCTTTTTTTGAAAGGCGTCTGATAATCATATCTATATGTTATAAATGTGCAGATAATCTAATTCGAGAGAAGTATAACTAAATAAGCGCTGAACAGACCCCTACTAATGCAAACAAAACTTATGATGTAGGAGAACTTACTAGTCCATCCAAGCGCAGGGTAAGAGCAACCTATAACGAAATAAAGAATATACTAAGAACAATTACAATGGAAGGTTTCATATGAAGAGATTGAAAAGAAAAGAAAAAAATTAAAATAAAATGTAAAACATACAGCTGCAATATCTTCAAGGTCCTGGCTGGACAAGTCAGGAGCAATTTTCACGAGCAAAGGAGGAGGGCCCTCTTCACCCCATTGCATTTCATCCCGAGCAGCTTGTACCTAAACAGTGAGTTATGCATTAAGGCTTGCCAAATTGGCCGTTAGGCAGATTGAAGAAGAACTGTATGCTTAAACTTTATACCTTCTTAACAAGATCCTTCAGCTGTTTTCTTCCCTGAAGCTTACGTAATCCAGGAGTATTTGGCGAAGAAACATTTATAACCTGCACAGAAGTACCATGTGCGACTTGCAAGTTAACATAAAATAAGGTTATATAGAAATGCAGTTCATTAACTGTTAAAAGTAAGATATACCCCGCATTTACCCCCTTCCCCATTATACCAAAAAAAATTCATGGTGTAGGAGTGGAAGTTTGAAGAGTTCCTTTGACAAAGTTGTCATATCCACATGGGCACTCTTACAAAGCTTCTCAATAACTACGTTCTTTATGGCCTAGGATTTATGGGACGATCGGGAGGCCTGAATATGTTGAAGGCAAGGTCTTCAGCGCATAGCCCAACTTCCCTTCAAGATAAGCTCTCATTCTCTTCCACCTCGATTTTTTATTCTATTTTTCCGAAAATATAAGTTCATTTGTTCTTGAACACGAAGGATTGCAGACCAAAGTCAAAGGAAAAACAAAAAACCAAGAAAAAAGGATCACTCAACGTCACTTTGGATCACAGATAACTAAATCCCTCCCACTACAATATCTTCAAACCTCACCTCATAACTTTGGAAGAAATGGACCAATAAAATATCATCAAATGTTTGTCAAAGATGATCTCTCCCTCAATTTTGACCTTCACTTAAAAATGCCTCTTGTCTCTTCTTCCACTCTAGGGATTCTACTCTTCTAAAGTTAGAACGCAGCCTTGAAAATACCGGAAACCGGAAATATGCATGAGAAGCACTTGAGGATCCCCCTCCGTGCACACAAGAGGGTGGGTGAGGAAATTTAAATCTTCAAACAACTTTAGAAACACGAGAAGAGCCGACCAGGTGGTCCCTTATAGCACTTTTTGTTCATTGTCATGGGAGAGGCTTTGGGTAGGATAGGATGATTAACGGAGTGCTAGAGAATGGAGAAATTAAGGGTTTTAAGATTGGTCAAAGATGGTACCATTTCAATTCCAGTTTCTTTAATGCTGATCTTGATGGTAAAATTTGGATTATGTGGAGATGGACTTGAATTAGAATTGATTGCTGCATCCAACCAATATCTGCATTGTTATTTAGGTTACAACAACACTTGGTCTTTCATGGCCATTTTTGTGTATGCTAAGTTTAGTAATGCTGGGAAAAAAAATCTTATAGGATGATCTTAAAAATTTGTCAAATTCTGTGAATGGGGCTTGGTTAGTGTGTGGTAATTTTAACTCTATATTAGAAGCAATGCTTAGAAACTGGGTAGAAGAGAGGGTTCTGCTTTGGCTATGAGAGAATTTTAGGATATGTTCAAATGGAGCAGGCTTACTGGGGGCTGGTTTCACTGGATCTACCTGTACTTTGTGTAACAATCAACACGATACAGCTAGAGTATGGGCTAGGTTAGACAGGGATATTTACAACCCTCCGTTCTTAACTGAATTCCCTACTGTGACGGTGAAACATTTGGATAGAGTGTGCTCTGATCACTCACCACTTCTTTTTGCTCTCAAAGATTATTTCTACAGTGGTCCTAGGCCATTCAAGTTTCTAACTCAATCCCTAGTGCGGCTGTACAGTGTGTTTAATTAGGTCTGGTTATCTAATTTTGTTTTTCTGATTCTCTCCAATCTCACTTTCGTATATTCTGTTAGTTCTATAGAGCAAGGGGAGGACTGCTTTCAACTCCATCTTGCTCTCCAACAAAAAAGGGCTAAAAATGCAATTAATTTAATCCTTTTATGGTTGTAAGATGGATAAAACGACCATTGCACTTTTTTTTTGCAAAGGAAGCTGGGGTTAGGCAAGACCCCATGACCAGCTATATAACACCAACGACAGGCTACAACCTAGTGTGAACTACACCCTTGGCATCCTGATCGATATAAATCAGTAATCTCAAAGGGAAGGATCCAGGGGAGTACAAAAACTTCTCCTATTACATCATGGTGAGAAGCCAAATAATCAGCAGCAATCTACACTCTCCGTTCTCATACTCAATACTAAACCCTTCCATCATAGTGCTCATTCTCCTGATTGTTTTCATCATAGCCTTGCACTGCCAAGGAGGCTTGACCCCATCTTTTATGTAGCTGACCATAAGTTTAGAATCAGTTGCAACAGCAAGCTTTGGTATTCCCATTTCATCAGCAATCTCCTGCCCTCTACTAATAGCCCTCATTTCATGCATTATGATATTGTCTGCAGATTATTTTCCTGCATAAGCCTTCAATCCCTCTCCTTCACAAACTTTGACCAGCCCTCCAAAACTACCATTGCACTTCTTCAAATAAAATAGTGGTAGCTCCTCTAGAGGATCAACAAGTTTAAGCGGGGGAGTGGTGTGGTTAGAGATCATTTGGGCAAGCTAGTTTTTGCTTTTTCTATTGTTCTTGGCCCAGGTTCCAACAATATTGCTGACCTATATGGTCTACTTACAGAGTTGAGGCACTGCAAGCAGCATGGCTGGTTCCCACAAGTGGTTGAAGTTGACTCATTAATGATAGCAAATTTAATACAATGGCATGCCAAGGTTTTCCAAAAATTCAGGTGTATGGTAGGGTATACTAGATATTGGGCAAAGCCTACTCATTAGACTTTGGCATGTTTTCAGATAAGTAAATGCAACTGCTGATAGCTTACTGGGACATGCTTAGCTAATACTGAAACACCAGAGCAGCATTCATTCTTCACAAAAAGGGAGTTGCTAGCTTTAGGAGATAATGTTTTTTATATAGTAACATTCAATGTTATGATGCTTGTGATTGAATTGTGCCAAGAGGCTAGGCTACTTGTCCCCCTCTTGTAATTTTCAGTTTTGATATCAATAAAACCACATATTTTTGAACATAAAAAAAAAAAAGTTGGTCAAGATGGTAAGATATCTCCAACGTGCAAATGATGTATTGGTGTTTGTGGGCTGGTTACTACTTGGTTGAGATTTTTAGGGGATTTTCTTGTTGTTTAAAGGTGGCTTCCAGGTTAGTATATTAAACTCAAAAAGAGCAAATTGATGGGGGTTGTGGAAGTCCCGACTTTGTATACCTTGGTTGCCAATTAGTTATTGTCGTTTTACTACTGGGTATTTTCTTTTGTGAGAGGTACACGTACAAAAGCATTGGGTGGGAGAGTGTTTGTATCTAAGAGACTACGAGCCTAAGTGTGTGGAAGGCTAGGAATCTGCCTCAAAAGAAGTCACAAAGTATTATAGAAACTTTTTTGTGGTCATACACCGTTGAGAATCACAAAAGTAATCAAGTTGGGGGTGGGAAAGTGTTTGTAGCCCTAAACACGAAGGAAAGTTATGAGTCAAGAAGCTAAGCTAAGATTAGGGTCAGGATTTCGGGTGGGGGTAGGTTGGGACTTATCCAGGTGTTCAGGAGGCAAATCCCCTGGAAAAAAAATTAGGCACATTTTAAGATTTTAAATTTACAATTATACTGATTATAGCATCATGGAGAATCCCTACATTGACTAAGAGACTAAGTGTGTGGAAGGCTAGCTATCTGGCTCAAAAGAAGTCACAAACTATTATAGAAGTTTTTTTGTGGTCATACGCCGTTGAGAATCACAAAAGTGATCAAGGTTCTTTTGTGAAAGTGGTTGTACAGGTTTAGTTAAACCACCATGGCCGCAAGAAATAAGAACGGGGTAAACTATCTAGATTTGACGTGGCTGTGCTTGGTGCAATTGAGAAATTGTTAATAGCTTTGGACATGAAGTCTACAGGAAAATTGATAGGAACTATAGCGGAAGCTCTATCTAACAATCACAATTAATCTAAACTAAAACTAGGTTTTACTAGATCGCTCTTAATCGCATAAAATAAAGGCCAAAAGACCTAAGACTTATGAGTTTTACCCCAAACTCTACATCTCTCTCTCTCTCTCTCAAACCAAGTCTAAAGAAAATACTAAACTTAGGATCTCTTTTATAGAAGAAGAGACCAAGAACAAATAGAAACCCTAGCTAGACTCTAATTATGAGGTTTCTCCTAATTATAATGCAAATTAAATAAAGTAATTAGAAATAACTAAAATAGAAAGAGTGGTCTTGTGAGGTAGAGAGACGGCCGCCTACACGGGTAGTGTGATGAAGGCGTGACCCATCATAAATGAAAAGGCTAAAAGAGACATTGGTATCCAACCCCAGATTGTTCAGGAAAAAAAAAGATGACATTTGGTCGGGGAGAGAGGCTTATAGTGAAAATCAGTGATAAGAGTGAGGTTTTGAGAGGATCTTTGTTTGCTAGATTCATCCTTAAAAGAAATGTATTCCTCTTTGTTTACCTTATCAAACAATTTTGAGTTAGCCACCAAAATTTTGGACGATGCATGTCGATGAAGAAATAATGCACGCTGATCATACAAGAGTCTTGTGATCTTTGCTTTCATCAAGATTTAAATAATAGAAGTGGATATTGCCACTTCCTTCTTTTCTTTTTGCAAGACAAAGTAGGTTTAGGAAGCCCCCAGAACCTGCTATATTGAACCAATTTACATCCTATAGAACCAGCTACCCTTAATATCTTCACCAATTTATATCCTAATATCTTCATCAAAGATTTTATATCATCAATATTTTGACTTTTTAATGGTGCAAAGCAGTTACTAGTGTAAGGAAATTTCTTTGAAAATCTTATGAATTTTGTGGAAGGAGTCTTTGAGTGTTTCTTGTTCATTTTGGTTATTTAGGTGCTGCATTTGTGTTGGCATGACTCTCCTTTTAAAGAACATGTCTATGCAATTCTTTGTGTATATATTTTGTTGTTTTCCTTAAGCAGATTAAGATTATATTCATCAAAATAATTGTCTGATGAAGTGAAATTAACAGCGTTCCTATACCCACTTCAAAGCCTCCTATAACATATCAAAAAGATACACGTATACCAATGAGCCCACCAAGGGTTCCAACCACTATGATGAATAGGGGAATCACTAATTTAGATCCTCTTATCTGAGACCATGGAGCTTTGCAAACCAGGAAGGAGAGTTATTAACGAGAAAAAGAAAAAAACTTATGTATAAATCTCCTCCATACTGGCCTAAAATCCATTCTCTCTGGGAAATAAAGGAGAAATCCCCGATTAAATTGGTCAAATGCCTTTCCCTTATGTACCTAGAAACCTGACTGGGGTTCATTTCTCGTCCCCATGAATCAATGTACTCGTCGTATAGGAAGATTTATCTGCCAATACAAAAGCCTCGTGTTCCCGAGATGTAAGTCTAGTTTTGTATCATATAATGAGAGCAGAAGTCAGAATTTTATCTCTGAAATTGAAAAGGACAAATGCCAAAAATGTGGCGAGGTTAGGGTGAGGGGAGCGCAGTAAAAATCTATCAAAAACTTTGGGGGTGTAAACCTATTCTATTAGATATACTGGAAGTAGTTAAAGTATAAAAACAATAAGATGTAATTCGATAAGTGCAGCAAGAACATACCAGGTAATCGGCATATTGAGATAAAGTATGAACTCCTTGAACATAGTCTGCTGCAGCATCTTCACTGGTCTTGTTCTTGCCAAGATTGACTCCGAGGATACCAGGTCCCGCTTTTCCTCCCTGCTTCCCAGCACTGGTGGAGGAAGGAGAAGTACTCGAAGTTTCATCTAGTTTCCTTTTACCATGTTGGGCACCTAACCGTTTGGTAACAGCCACGATACCTTCACTGTTAAATCCACAGCGATTGATGATTGCACTGCCCAGCAAACAAAATATTCATCATATTAAGGCACTGCTTAGTAAATGTATTATGCACATTTAATATATGTTATCCCGTTATATTCACTATTATCCAGGAAATATAGTTATGGATTGTCAAAGGGAAATAGCTACTATTTTAAGAACTTACTCCCAAAATATTACAAAGTTTTAGAAATGCTTATTTCTTTATTAAGGTGTTTATTTCTGACAAAAAAAACCCTATAAGAAATCTCAAAACCAGATGACAAACTAAATGGGACAGATGATAGAGTAGTCATATCAAGATAACTAAAAGCGTGCAAGGGATGTTTCGGTAAGCATTATTTTTATTTTTTTGAGAGCTTGATAATACTTTAGAAATATGTTTTCAAAACTGTAATTATTTGGGAGATTTACCTTGTCAAAGATATTCATTTTATATAGATATTTTTTAAGCTTTACTATACTCATATACCAGATTTTCAGCAAGTTTACAGATCAACTCTGAGCTTAACCAAAACTTGTACACAACTTACATTTTCGTAAATCGAATTGCGAACAACTGTTCAAACTATAACAATTAAGATGCAACATACATGCTTACCCCTCCTCTGGCAATCTGAAGATGCGAGGCTTTGGATTACCCTCTTGTGGTATAGGGGTTACGGAGCCGACCTCTACAAAGCCAAAACCTAACCCAAGTAAACCCTCGATAGCCTCGGCATTTTTATCAAAACCCGCAGCAAGACCTAAAGGGTTAGAAAATTTCCGGCCCCACACTTCCAACCCTAAGATTGAAGGGTCTGGTCTCTTCTCCCTTGGAACCCATCCCCGGGCTGCCGCTCCGACGGCTAATCGATGAGCGACCTCTGGATCCAGATAGGCAAAGAATGGATTCACAAGCGTCGTCGCAGAAAATAGCCATCCACTGAAAAACTCATACGAAAAAAAAAATGTTTCATTATGTATACGGAAAAAAAAACATGAACAGAAAAATGACAATCAATTTATACAAATCTATGCCGACAACCTCCTCCAAAAACAAATGCAATCTCAACCCATGGCTCAAAATATTATATATACTTCCAATACATCGGACTGAATAATGATCGTTATATTAAATAATCAGTAAACCAAAATGAAATATAAGAAGTATCGAATTTGAAAATAAAGAAACGACACATAAATGAATGCATATCAAGATATAGCAATAGAACTATATCCATAATCAACTTTAATGTCTTTTATGTCTTCTGTACATTTTAAAAAAAAACAAGAACCAAAGTATTTGTGTATGGGATCAACATATCCGATATACCTTTATACATTTAGTCGGTTGGTCGAAACCAGTTGGTTTAGTCAGTTTTCACTCCATTTTAAAATTAGTGCTTAATTATTAAGCTCTTTGCACACGCTTCTATAAGTTTGAAATAACAACTCTAGAATCCAGGACGACCTAAGTCTCATATGAACTATAAAATATTTGGGCGTCGCTACTAATAATACATTTAGCTATTAGGGCCTAAACGGGCGAATAATGATATTTGCAGAGAAGATAACAAAATCAGCATTAAAAGGCGCTGTAATGTACCAAAAAGTAGCCTCATCCATAATACTAACATAAGCTCCCCCCGCAATAATTATCCCCACGGTCGCTGCTGACAGTAATCTTCCCTACAGTTATAATAAATACAATTAGCATAATGTGAAAACCAATCAACACTAAAACACACAAAATAAAAAATAAAAAACTTACTTTCTTAGAAAACTGCGGGATTTTCGATGAAGTTTTCTTCGCCCCCGTCTCCACCACGGAACTCAAATGTCTAAAACCTCCAAAAGAACCCAATTTGACATTGTTATGCAAAACCTCTCTGAGGAAACTCCTCGATGCCCTCACTACCATCTTACTGTTATCAAATCCTCAACTAAAAACCCTAAAAGAGCAATCTTTTATCCAAACTTCACACCTTCTTGAGCTTCAAGAGAGAGAGAGAGAGATTTGGGGGTTTTAGAGAGATTTATTGTGAGAGCGCCAAAAAATTAGAAATAGAGGTTTGTGGCGCAAGCAAGCAATAACGTTGTTTAACTACAACACACTAGTGATGGATAGAAACCAGGCACGTCACATGTGAAAACCGTCGTATTTAAAAAAACAACAAAGTTTCTAAATGTGGTTGTGTGAGAGAGAGAGAGAGTTTGCATGTGGGAATGAAAGTGGAAAAAAAAGTTGAAGAGAATTCACTTTGAATCATCATTAAGATGTTTTTGGTACCAATTAAGGTGAGCACTAAACCCAACTTGTATCTCGTATCAAAACAACTATAATTACATACCCATCTTACTCTGCTGATTTCAAAACAACAGCTCAGTTTGAGAATTTTGTTAGAGATAGATGCAAGTCAGGAACCTTGGGATATAAGAGGCCAAGGGTTTTTTTTCAGTTCAATCAACTGTTAGGAGTCAACTGCAAGTTGAAGCAGTATTTCACTGTAATCACAATGTTTAAAGCAATGGATTCCTCGCGAATCAAATTTGATCTAGTTACGCTAATCAATTGTTTTTCTCAAATGGGTAAAGTGGATTTTGGTTTTGCTATTTTGGAAACATTTTCAAGAGGGGGTTTTGATATTGACCACTTTGCTCAAAGGGATCAGAACCTCTTTGAGGAAATGATTTCCGAAGGTGTTGTACCCAATAACATCACTTACACTTCTATAATTCGTGGCTTATGCAGTTCAGGTATGACGAAAGAAATTGAATGTTATGTCAACGAAATGGCGAATAGTGGAGTTACGCCTGACATGGTAGCATTCTCTTTGCGAAGATGGAAGGACGGAAAAAGAACAAACTTTATTTGAGCTGATGTCTACAAGAGGTGTATAACCCACCTGTAAAACGTAGCTTACCCTTGGAAACTCTGAACCTGTGAAGTTGATGTAGGAACCGACCAATCTTTGATAGCTTGAACATTGCCTTCATCAACCCGTATATCGTTAGCTGACACCACAAACCCCAAAAACTGCACGGAATCGACCATGAAAGAATCGGATCACCCTAGGTGAATTTGGCCACACACCATTTTGAAGGGCTCGGCATCATTGAAGGTCGAGATGAGGCCACGTGGCATCATCTTAACGACTTACCTGTGGACCGTATAAGATTTTGGCGCGAGAATCGCGATGGGCCAACCTAAGGGATGATGGGTTGAACTATGCGAGGAATGTACCAAGAAATGTAGCCAGAAAAACATCGCACAATTTTTTACCGGGGAATTCGGTCGGATCAAACAATCTATCGGATGACCTCGATGACCTACCTACACCTCAATCCGTTGGCCAAAATTTTGAATTAGATGATTCGTTGTATGAGGGTGGAAGCAGGCCCATCGGCCAATAACTTTTTAGAAAAAAAAAAACAAAAGGCCTTGGATGGTATTATTACATCTCGTAGCAGTATCCAAACAATCATAAATGAACTACGGTTGGAGAAGAGACAATCGAAAGAAGAACAGCGGAAGCAAATCAACAATGGCAAACCAAAATAGATTTGGAATAAGCAAGGGAATATCACAAAATTATGGATAAAGACCTTAGTAATCTTTCTAGACATCAATTGCAATACTATCTGCAAAGGCAAGCTGAGGTCATAGAACGTCTAGCCAAGAGGAGCGGACCAGGAACTTGAAGTGGTGATGAAATGTAATTTGACTTTGCTGTTTATAGAATTTTTATTTCCAAAAATGTAGTTTACCTTCCAATATTACGTTAAAACAAATGCAAAATTAATGTAATATCAAAAACTTGTTCAATAAGCTTGTACAACAAGAAACATTAAATTATATCAAGAATACTCAGATAATACAAGAAATGAAGTACTAGGTTTGAAGATTTCCATTTACGGGCCACAAATGCTTGATTAGATCATCATTTAGATCAAAATACAGTTCTCGACTTCGAATGCGGTTCATTTTCAATATAAATTTTTTTATTGTTCGCGTATAATATTGAGCCGTTCGTCGTCGATAGTTAAGGATCGGCCGAATTTTAGTCTAAGTATAATGGGAATGAACCTCGTTCCTCTTCGACGATCATATTGTGCATTATCACGCACGCCTTTATGACATTGTTCAAAACCTCAGGTTTCCACAATTTAATCGGATTTTTTACAATATTGAACCGTGATTGTAAAATCTCAAATGCTTGTTCTACGTCTTTTCGGCAACTTTCTTGTTGTTGAGCAAATAATTTTTGTTTCGCTCTAACAGGATTAAATATGGTTTGGACAAGTGCTCCCCATTTGGGGTATATGTCATCCATTAGGTAATACCCCATATCATAAGCTTTTTAAACAATTGTATAATTGTAAGGTGGGGTGATACCATCAGTCAGGTCTGTGAAAAGATATGATTATTGCAAGACATTGATATCATTGTTAGACCCTGGTAACCCAAAAAAAACATGCCAAAATCAAAGGTCGTGTGAAGCTACCGCATCAAGAATCAGTGTCGTATTGGGGTAATGACCAGTAAATTGACCGTGCCATGTTATGAGACAATTTTTTCATATCCAATGCATGCAATCAAGGCTTCCTAACATGTCGGGAAATCTCTGTGACTCTCCGATCACTTTAAACCTTTCTACGTCGGCCGCATTTGGTGCTCGAAGATATTCATCGCCAAAAATTTGTATAACCACAACACAAAACATTTACATACTTAACAAGGTTGTGTTTTCTCCTATTCTGATATACTCGTCAAAAAGATATGTCGCAACACCGCAGCTTAGGAAATGTAGTATCGCGACTACCTTTTGGTACGGTGATAACCTCATAGTACCAGCGTTGTTGGGTTTTTGGACAAAGTAATGATCATGTGCAACTACTGCATCGAATATACACATAAACATATGTCTACTCATACAAAAACGTCGCCGAAATTCGTCTGGTTCATATGTGTACCCCGGCTTGAAGTAGTCCCGTATAATATTGTAATGCCCCAATTCGTGATCTCACTTCTTTCTTTTATCCTTACGGCCCATGACACTCCCGCCGTGACTTGAAGTTGCATCATGTACCACTAGGTTTATTACATTTTGGTGCAGAATACAAATTATCGCCGCACAATCAAACATAAGATCGTCAGAAGAGGACGACGATACACGTGAAAGATCATCAATGGATAAAAAGGATGATAAGGAAGACATTTGAGGATGTGGAGTTGAGATAAGGTTGTTGACGGTGAAGGGGGAACAAGTTTCTTGAGAAGAGAGAAGTGTAAAAGGAAAGAGGGAGGATGAAGAAGTGGTTGCTATAAATCAGTAGAGGCGGTGGTAAAAAGAACACTCCACAGTATTCTTTTTAGCATCGCCTCCACTGATTTCCAACAACGGCTAGTTCCTCTGGTGGGTCCTTCATAACGGCTAGTTTTGGTATCACATCGGCTACTTTTTGCTTTATGTATATGTTAGTTGAAGATGCCCCAATAATAGGTTCTCTACTTGAACTTAACAATATTGAGTTTTTCAGCTCTAACACAAGATTCTTCGGTGGTATTTGGCTGGAATGAAGACTGCGCCCTGGTCACGTCCTGATAATATTTTGTTGATAATCCACCTCTCAGATAACTCAACTTCAATCAGTTTATGGAATGGAGTTTATATTTAATTCAGGGA
Organism: Kingdonia uniflora; assembly: GCA_014058105.1. Classification (NCBI taxonomy): domain Eukaryota; kingdom Viridiplantae; phylum Streptophyta; class Magnoliopsida; order Ranunculales; family Circaeasteraceae; genus Kingdonia; species Kingdonia uniflora. The sequence goes on along the minus strand of JACGCM010002156.1, from coordinate 937,728 downwards.
GCATATGAAACTTTAATACCCTCTGAATATTTATACAATAAGTAGAATGTGCTTAAGGTTAAATGTGACGAGTTTTATGAGATACGAAAGAGTATTGATAGACGGGTCAGAGGTGTTCTACTAGCCTATATATTCTTCGTGAAGCCAGAGATGAATGATATGAAAAATACAACCAGCCGTTCCCGTTCGAGACTCTATACAATATTTTTTATCGGAACTACGTCCCGCTTGATGAGTTTCTAGAAAATTACCAACTTTCCAACTATGGACGGGATCCGCTCCCCTTTATTGAATGGTCTCTTGGCTTAATCCCTACATCAGTCGTGAATGATGTATTAAGTTTAATTGTATTTGTTTTGAGTTTCATTTCGTACGTAGAACTACTATTTTAAGAATTGTAATTGCATTTTTATTTAAATTCAAGACTCAAAATAAATTGATTAATATTGATTTATATAAAGAAATGGGACATCAGGTCATACACGTACTTATATAGAGAAACAAAATTTTACAATAGAAATTGTTCAATACTGATGTTTACAATAAGCGATTACATCTACAAAAACATAAAAAAAATCTATATCTACTGAAATGATCCAATTTCATCTCCAGTACCTGGCCCCCTGCGGCTACTACCGACTCCCCTGGTTCGCGGACCAGGTTCACGGGTCCCCTGTTTAATCCTCGCGCTACCTCCAGGTGGTAGCGGCACTACTAGTACCTCACGCCCCCTCCTCAGATGTAGGTTCTGAGCAGGACAACAAATTATTTAATTTTTTACAAAATAAATATGACATTCATAAATAAATAAATACATAAATAAATTACTTACATGCAAATATTTGGTCGTCTATACTGTTAATGTTCCTCCTCAAAGCAACATTTTTATCAGTTAAGTCTTGGATCGTCTAGGCGTCCCGCGCAAACTCTGCAAGGGAGAGTCGCCACATACCATGAGTCAGGTGTCACAACTCCTCTGCGTCGTAAGAGAAAGATATGGGTGGCGGGTCCCTCAAACGGTGGATGGGGTGCATCTCACGCCTCTCTATCCACATCATGTGCCACTCCAGGTCTGGCCCCTCTTCTTCGCCAGGCAAATTGAAGTCCTGGGATAAGCTATGAACCTCTGCTAACGTAACTACCATGGGTGTAATGCCAACACTAAGTGCAGTGGGTTCGAACAGATCTATATTCCCAATCCTCTGGGAAATTTTCAACAGGTGACCTACATTGTAATGTCCCAGATTTTCAGGTTATTTTATTTATTTATTATTAAGTATTATTATTATTATTCCTCCACTTTAAGTTCTGCGCATATATTCTGTATATATTCCGCATGTACTTTTTCATCCATTATGCATCCATTTATTCCTTTCGGCAGGTTTTGTATGTTAGATTCATTTTATGTAGTTTCGGTGGTTATTCGGGGGAGGAGGTGGCATTGTGGCATTGGGAACCCCTAGATGGGTTGGTGGTGATGTTTGCTTGACGTGTTTGTGGTTTGGTGTGATTCCGGGGTGTCCGGGGTTGGCCGTTGGGTCTTCAGGGTTTTCCTTCTTACTATTTCTATTCACGGTTCATAAAAGATTCCCTCTGTTCGAATATTTCATTGCAGGAAAAATATATTCTAATATTTTTTTCTTACTCAACTATTTTGGTGCAGGAAAAAAATATTCTAATATTTTTTTATGAATAGTAAAAAAATGTTTTTCTTTTTTTTGTTTAACCGAGTTTTGGGTTGTTTTAAAACCTTTTTTTTTTCTCTCTCTCTCCCAAAATCAACCAAAATCCTTCCCTAAACTCAATCCTTCCCTCTCCTCCAAACTATTGATCCAATTTCCCCCTTCGATCGTGGATTCTTCGCCAACTTCACCGCAACCTTCTCTCTCTTATCTTGGGTAAGTAATTCTCTATTCCCTTCCGTCATTTCTCTCGATTCGGCATGGGGTCAAATTTATAGGGTTTTGGGCTTGATTGTGATATTGAGGTTTTCATGATGGATTGGATTTGTTTGTGGAGTATTGGGGTTTATGGAAGTGTGTGTTTGTTTGTAGGTGTTGGGCTGACTTTGGGGTTGTGATTATGGGGTATTTGATTGAGTTGGCCGGAGGTGGTGTTTGATTGGGTTTATCACCGGTGTGGGACGATGAGGTGTGATTGATTCTTGGCTGGTGTCGGCGATTTCGTGGGTTGATTTAGGGTTTATGATTTTGGATTTTTGTTTATTACGGAGTTGTGATGGTTGCAGGTGTTGGGTTTGATGGTAGTGGTGTTGTTTGGGTTGTTACGATGGTTGCGGTGTTGCGGTTGGGTTGTTCCGTGATTCGGGTGGCATGTCCGCGAGATGCTGTCATTGAAGCTTCGGGTTGCTTGTTCGGATTAATTCTGCTGGAGCATTGTATCGGGTTATCAGGCGAGTTTTATCTTCCTGAATAACTAGATTATTATCCTGATTTGTAAGTTATAGAAATGCCTAGTATAATATATTATATATGTGATTAGGTTAGTATATCGTTAACTGTTTAGGACACTTTTACGGGTTATCCGTTTATCATACCTTAGGCGAAAATATTAAAGGGTTTGGTAGGTTAATAAAACCCGCAACAATATAAGTTTAGTTACTAGATAGAACCCGTAGGTTATGGTTAGCCAGAGGAGGTTATTCTCTGTTATCGTCGATGTGACGATGACTCCTGATATTCCTCTTAGACCGATTTATCGAGGGTGGTTATCACGAATCTTTTTTTCGTTGAGGTTGAGAACAAAGGCATTTCTCAGTGTGTTGCGACGCCTCAACGTTACTATATATATATATATATATTGAGTGTGGTATTGCTAGTTAGCTATTAGGGTGCCCAGCTTGTTTCAGGGCACTAGTAACTTGGTTTGACGATTAGTGGAGATATATGGATGGCTTGTGGTTTAGCCGCCATTTCTCTGAGATAGTGTAATTCAGAGACTATAATTCTCACCTTATAGTATAGCACCTTGGTTAGTTTGGGTTGCTGGACTTGGTTCCAGGGTAGTCTTGGAGAGACATAGCTTCAGTAAGACATGGTCTTCAATTCGGAGCTCATTCTCTTGTCTGCTATTGTTTTAATTAGTCTTAGGACTAGTCTAGGTGTACTCTGTATTTTCATGGCCTGGTCCTTGAGCACTGTCATTGTGATTGGTGGTTGTTTAGAATGTTGGATTCCATGTGGGTGTGCGGTATCTCCTGGACTGTTAGTTGTTGGTGGTGAGCAGACGGCTTGTCCGTGGTGGTTGGTCGTGGATGTTGAACTTCTGATAGTTTGCCTTAGGATTGTTTGTTTATCGTGTTGTGACACTTATTGTCCTCATGATTCTTAGAGCTAGTAGAGCTTACTCGTGAAGCCTTCTATCTGTGGGATGAGGCTTATATATAGGGTTGTGTAACGTCCCATCATCTAGGAGTTCGTGCATGGCAGGCTTTGATTAGCCAGGTGGTTTATGAAGTTGTACGTCACCCGTGATGTTGGAATCGGCTGGGGTGGACCGTCACATCCTTGGGTATAGACAGGCCTAGTGGGTTCTTGTACATCCGTGCTGGTGACTTGTGTACATGATTAGGGGATTGTGAGGCAGTTCTGTTATTAGGGATTGTTGACTACTTGTTAGACACTTGTAGGTCATCCCATGAGTACTAGTCTGTGTTGACAGCTAGAGTACTGTAGCACTTGATGGTAATCATGTTGCTTTGAGGAATCTTAGAGACTGATGTTATTTAGATGTCGTGACGGTTAAGTTGCTGTTTCATCTAGGTTCAGATGGTGCAACTGAGTCACAGGTGGGCATCTATGTTAGTTTTGGCTGCCACGCTCTCTAGCAGGTGGTTATCCTGTGTGTACTGCTGGGTTAACGGTAGTTATGTTTCAGTCTCTAGGATCATGCTCACATCCATAGATAATATTCTATTATCTTATTAAGATCGGATACATAAATAACTCTGCATCGGCTGACCCTCGAGAGGTTCAGGGATTCCTTAATCGGGTTAAAATAGAAGGTGGGTCCAGGATGGATACTATTATACCTAGTCACCTATTCGAGAGTGTGGGATGGTATGAGACAGTATTTATAATCCAGTACAGGGTTTATCCTGGTGGTTGAAATGCCTCGGAATATGAATATAGTTCGGACGTTGGCTCCGTGGGATTTGATAAATTGATGTAATATCCTCATAGTCTGGTCGAGCTAGTGCAGTAAATCGTACCCTTGTATCCAATCATGATCTCTTCAAGGTAATCCGTCTTTAGCAGTTATCAGCTCACTTTAGTCATGGGGGCTAGCCCTTTGGATTAACATCTCTAAAGCATTCTGCATCATCATCATCATCATCAAACATATCATTGCATCTCTGCATACTTCCAATTCGTAGGTTCTTCTGATAGAAATCCTTAACCCTTTTTGCATTATGTTTAATATAGAATCTTCCGCTTTTGGGATAATTGTAAGATTTTCTCATTCCATCATATCATCATCATAACATATCATTGCATTGGGATAATTATGGGATTATCCTAGTTCTTTATAATCTTCTCCTCTTATTTAAATTCTTCTTCTCCTAATTGATTTACGAAATCTTTAGTACTCCTCTCCTCTCTGCATCTATTCATCTTTCTTTTATATCTGATAATTCATTAGGTTAATTAGTCTTGTTGGTTCCTGTAAGTTTGAGACTGGTATCTGGTTGATGGCGATCTCGCCTAGCTTGTGATAGCTCTGGGGTTGTGCTTGGTTGGGGTTTGGGTAACCCGGTTGGATTGTTGTTGACCGAGGGTCGTTTACCCTCGTGTGTTATTGAATTCCTGAGGTAGGTTAGTTGCGCGTGGCGCTGAGGGCCACGGTAGTGATTGAAGTATAGTTAGTAGTCCTTGTGACTGGAGCGTAGTTATAATATTAGCACTCATTTGCACGAGGTATTTTTATAGATAGATTCATTGGAGTTAGTATATATATGTATAACTATTAGGCACCTATTAGACATCTTGGTAGATATATATTATTTATCATTAACAATTATTATATCTTATTATCATTAATATTTATATCTATCTCATTGGTTAGTATAATCGTTTAGCTATTCTTGGGAGTTAGTGAGCTCGTTGTTTGCTCACTCTCGCATCCCCCTTTCAGTGGCAGGTTGTTCAGGTTTTAGCTTCTGTTGTGGTGAACCTTGGAGAGCTGAGCTGGAGGCTCATTCTCCATTTATTACTTTTGGGTTCGCTGCGTATAGGTTTGTAGAATCTTATGTTTAGATTTTGCTTCTTAGTCTTCCGTTGTTTCTGTTTTATATTCCTTATTACTCTGATGTATTACTAAGTGAACGACTGGGCCAAAATTTGTCTACGGCTCGGTTGTTTGTGGGGAGAATCTTTGGATTCCCCGACCTGTACATCCTCGAATCTGAGAAATTAGTCTAGACGATTATCGGATTTTGGGGCGTGACATACCTCATAAGTTTGGTTAGCCTAGTATGAGGCGTAAGTCTTTCGCTTCTCCCCTATCATAAACTGGTCACAGTCAATGAAGCCGACATGTCTCATCACCAGTAAATCAACTGGACTAAGATGTGGTGACATGTTAAGCGGAGGATCCAAAGGAATACCCGTAGTGCCAATCAACTACCTTCAATATCTATCCCCCAAGTAATTCTCGTAGTTTCCATTTAAGACCTTAAGTGACATCCTCTTACAGGACATGAGCGACGTAGTATGTACGTCATCTAAATGTAATAATGTAGATTCTGCCCAAGGTTGCCAATTGATCGACTCAATAGTTCGGTGGTCAATGAGGTATCTGCCTAGAGTAAATAAATTCACTACCTGGTCATTTGTTTTCTTCATGTTCCTCTTCTCCCATGCTTTGAGGCGCGGATAGAACGTGAACTTGAGCGCTTCATTGACAATAGGGTAAACAACCTCACAATACTCGTAGAACCACTACTACATTTCGGAACAACATAAAAAATAATTAAAAATTCTATTTAAGACGCTTATTGGAAGATATTTGATTTGTAGCTTGTAAGGAACAAGTTTTAGTGTACCTCAAGAAGTTGGGAAAATCTAGTGATGGCACTTTCGGTCGTGACTGCGGTATCCAAACCATGGTACAGGGCAACAAGAATAACAGAACCCTAGTCATATTCGACAGTTTTGTCCAAATCGGCCACGGCCGAGAGATATCCAAGTGGAACGGTGTCGTTGGTCGTTTGGAACCATAAATATCCCATCATGAAGAGGATAAATGCACGAACAATGGTAATATCATCATCCCGATCATCTGTGATGGTCAAGTACGTCCTCAAATGTGAAATGCTAACGTTCATATTATTTGTATTACAACTTTCGGTACTGGGGAGCAATTACCTTGCGTTGGATAAAATACTCCAGCTGTCGTCATATGGTACCTGTGTAGGATATTTACCGATTACCAATAATGTCAGCATATAGAAATCCATTGGAGTGATCCCTATCTCCGCACACGGGAACAAAAAAGTGTATGTTGTCAGCCACCAACGCCTTGTTAGTGCTTGAATTAGTCGATTATCGGAATTACCCAAGCATATATCCATAAAGCTCCCGAATATCCTCACCACGGGATCCCTTATTGTCAGAATTGTGAAAATCTCCTTCCAAACTTTGATCACCGTAGTGAATGTGCCGTGTGGACGCATCAAATCCCGATTTTGTTCATTGAAGCATCTTGTCAAACACTTGATTAACGGGAATAACAAAGTCACAATATACTAAAAACTTATTGTGAGTTCCTTGCCAGTGTAATATATATGAGTAACGCCATCTGGGATGTCGGTAATAAGCCTGGTTGGGTAGTTTTCTTGGGGTGAGTGTGGTATGCCTTGGGTTTGTTGTACATCTTCAAATTCTACTATTTTTTTCTTCATTTCGGACCTCGACCGAGTTACGGCTCGCTCTGGATTTCTTGTCCTTCTAAACCCAGGTATTGTACTGGCATGTGGGTCTCCCTCTGGCATCTCCATTTTTATTTTGAAAGGAATTAGATTTTTTCTAAGGAATACCTTCGAATTGAGAGAGATAAAGAAGTAAAATGATAATGAGTCATGTTCAAGGGAATAAAATGTTAACAGTTGCAGCCGCGGTGTTTTTGATTTTGTTTAAAATATTATATATATAAAAAACACATCACAAACTTGAATTTAACTATTGCGAGAGGCTGGGTATGGGTTGGGTTTTCTGTAGGGCCCCTGTCAGAGCCCATACCCAAACTTGCACTTTCTACTCGAATTGCTCTTAGAGCATCCATAGCAGGGTGTGTGTTGCGACCTGGATATTATAGGTGTTATTAGAGTAAATTTTGTGTATCAAATAGTGAGGATTTTTGTGTATTAAGTTGCACCCTTTTGTACAATATCCATATTTGTTATTTGAGAGAGTCCTGAGGATAGTGAGATTTTGGGGGCTTAAATCGTGGAGTTTTGTGGAGAGAAAGACCTCCTTCACCATTAAACCTCCCTCCATCTACAACACCAGCTACCTTCATCTCTCACCAATCACCGACCTGCTTGCTCAGAGTTTGAGTAAACAACAAATGCTTGTGATTTAGTTCTCCATTAAAGCTTACCTCGGTGCTCGTCCTTGTTGTTGTTACATCCTGATTATATTATGGAGTTGAATATTACCATAGGGAAAAGCTTCACCGGATGGAAGTGGGTGTAAATTGTTTCTCAATAGCAAGTTGCAGTACTAATACGGAGATGGATTAATTGTGTGTAGCCTTGGGTTTTTGGTGTAGTACGTAAAATTTTAGTTGGTCTAGGTGTGCATCTCAGAGAATATTTGGGAAGGGTTTTTAGTTTGAATCACTTCATTTACGAGAAGCGTTAGCTTAACCTATTAAAGGAAGTTGGGTATAATATATCAGAGGGCGAAAGTTGATTTGGTTGGATATCTCGTGTAGATTTTTACCGTTATCGTAGCACCGATTATATCTTATGCGGCTCGAATTAATCTTCAGACTTTAGCTAAGAGATATACCTCAGGACTCAGGAGATGCTTATTATAACCTGTGTGTATTCAGGTACATTTTGTGTAGTGAGTAGTGGTGATATTGGAGATCAGATGTGTGAGTTCATTGGGTTGCTTATCCTTCATCTTCCTTCTCCCGATCGATATCAGGCAAGTGCATTTATCTGAGATCATTTGCATTGACATGATACGAGTAAATCATAGTATTCTTGTATGTTCTAATCTTCACTATACAAAGCATGTTCTAGATATTAATCTGTCATTGGTTTATTACCCTCTTAGTTGTCGCTTTTATCGTCGCATCAATTTACATTAGACATCTCAGTATTGTGTATGCAATCATGTATCCTCTAGTGGTTTATTTCATGATGTTTATTTAGGTATACAACTGTTGATCTTTATGAGTTAGGCTTTGGTTCTTAATAGGTTAATATCCTAATATTCTTATAGTCTGATGGTAATTTTGGTTAGAGAATCACTTGGGCATTGAAAGTATAAAGAAACTACTTCAAATTGTATTCTAGGTATACAAACTAGATATTACGGGAAGTTGGTATTTGTGATAATCTTGATTTGTTCTGTTTTAGGTTCTTCTTTGGACATTGCTTATTCTTGATTCATCTGTATTCAACCTGATTAGGCTTACCCTTAGGTTAACTCATGAAGGCATAAATGCTTAGAAAGATGTATGTATATGCTGCTCTTGTCAGGTGTTTATATCGAGGGTTGGTTATCTTATAGAAATTCATAAAGTAATCTACTCCTAGAGTGATCTGGACACATTTTGGTATGGTTGATATTATTCTTAAAATATATGGGATGGAGTGTTTGGACTAAACTTTACCTTGAGATGGTATAGTTCAATAAGTAGCTTCTCGATACTTGTTTGGTTTGAGGCGATTTTCCATATATATATATTGATGGCATGTTATGGTGAATGACATGGGTTGTGAAGCATACAAGTACCTTATATGGTCTACGGGAGAAGTAGTTCTCTAGGTGTTTTCCTTGCTAGATATTACATTAGTAATAATAAGAATTCTCGAGACATCGATTATGTCCATTTGGGACAAGGCGGCCTAGTGTTGTGCATAGTACTCATTGTAAGATTTGTATTCTAAGGCGCGAGTGGAGTAAGAGAGTTCTTTATCTCAATTGGACATTAGGAGCGAGTCTTTTATTTTAGAACTTAGATGATCCCTTAGTTTGTCTTTTGTGACAACCATTTAAGAGAATGAATTTTCCATGATTCAGTAGTACGCGACTTAGATTCGTTTTGACGCTTAGGGTTTCCTTTTGATATAGTCGCACTTATTGAGCATGTTACGACAGATAACATTAGATGTTGGAGCTTTACTTCATTTGATAGAGTCCCCACTTGTTATTAAAGTGAGAGTAGATAGATCATCTGGTCGTAAGAGCGGTAGGTCTTTGGATATAGTCCCAGATGCTTATTAGGCAGGGGCAGACAGATCATTTGATTCTTATAGGATTTAAACTTCTTCCTTTCATTCATGCATAGGATAACTTAGAGTCATGTACATAGTAGGGCTATGTTGTCAGGGTCCTTGGGTTCGAATCCCTAAACAAAATATGAGGTAACTATTTATCCGTGTTCCCGGGTTGCAAGTCCCTAAATTTTTTCCCTGTTACTTCTCGGCTGCATGCTTCTCGAGCATCCCGTGGGCAGATCCCTAAAAGTTGAAAATAAATCAGGCTTTAGACCTGTAGGTTGAAATTCCTTGAACACCCTGATCAGGTGCATTACCCGCTAATTCCTGGCTCACTAAAAAGGAATCCGCCAATCCCTGGCTCGCCAATAAGGGATACGCTTCTGTTGAGGACAGAAGGGTGTGAGAGTGTGGTCCCACTAAATTAAAAGTGACCCTGTATACATCGTCTGTTAGTTATCCCCCACACCTAATAATACTTTATAATTATTTATAATACCGGTTGGCGCCGACACTTAAAAACAACATTAATAATTGAACCTCATTTCCTCAAAGCATTGCATCATTTATATATATTTATAGGATATTAGTTTTACTTAGACCGCTTTCTCTAGGACTCGTAGCTTGGTTGATCTTCTCCTATAATTCCATTGGATTCTTCATGTCTCTTTTATGTGTTTATCTTGGTCTATCTTATCTTATGACCTTGGATATTTGTACTTGTTGGGCGTTGCTTGCGGACGCCTTGCGCATATATATTTTTTTAGGTGAATCGTGCAGTAGCAATACTAGTAGTTGGAGCTAGCTGGACTTGCATCTTTTGGAGTTCTTGCTATCCTTGTGGTATTATTTATTATTTCTATCTCTTTTAGATTTTCTTCCGCTGCGTAGTTTCATAGTGTTATAGATGTATTTACGATTTGTTTAAATTGTAGTACGTCTTTTCGGGTTCATCTTCGGGATGCCCGACGTTACACCTCAGAATTCGCGTTCTTAATAGATTATTAAGAAGCCAATTTTGGGGACATGACAGTGTGGGTTGAGTTGAGTTTGCCAACCCACACCCAAACGTTTCCCAGCAGGCACTGTTTGAGTGTGAGTTCGATGACCTGGCGCTACAAGAACACAACTGAGTGTGGGGGTGTTTGGATTACCGCGCGGTGTTTTGATTACCGCCACACTTAAAAATAATAATATTTTTTTAATATGTGAGAGAGATGAATAGTGCATGAAGAGAAATGAATACCGCGCATACTAACGATTACCCATGGACTAAATACAAAAATAAATAATAAATAAACTCAAACCTAACTCAAACTCGTTGCTGCATGAGAATGGGTGTGAGTTGGGTTTTTTGTGGGCCCCTTGTCGAAGCCCACGCCCAAACTCCCACTCGCTGCTGCAGATGCTCTTAGTTACTATTATTTTCGGGAATAAGTGATATATACTGTGGGACCACTTGCCATGCAGAAATTTCCAACTTGATCATTGTCACCCTTGTGGTCCCACCCTTGTGGAGTTGTTATTAAGTTGAACATGCTGTTACGCGTTTACTTTTAACTCCATCATCCGAATCTAGCATTATCTTCATTTCCCACTAATCCTCCTTCATATGTACTTATGGGTTACCTCTTAATCTCTTATCTAATCAATCACCTCTAGACATCATGTTACCATATAATTATGTTTTAAACCTCCCCGTACCATTTTTTCTTTTATTGATTCATCAATAATTCCCATAAGATATCAAAAATACTCGGTGTAATCTCATGTCCGTGTAAAACGATATAGTTCTCCATTTTTGATCCAACTTACAGTGTATCGCCTGTACTGAACAAGTACATTAGTGAAGCGTCCGCGAAGCAATATTATTTGCAAGAACTAACATATATCCGGTGGTAATGCCGCAATGTTTTGTCCAAGGGTGTATGTATGTATGAATTGGTCCTCTAAGCAAAATTTATTAATTAGATTATGATTAACATTTTTAAGTTTGGGATGAAACAAAGGGATGAGATTCGTTGATTGGTCCGAAAAAGACATGCAGCTACAACGTGGATAACAGACAAACTCCTTTTTACGCCTACCAGCGCAGTTTAGCCCAATCGAGATGCGTACGCTAAAATCCGCTCATATAATTCACACGTCAGCACATGTGAGAAAAAGGAAAAAAAATAAAGAGGGGGAAAGGAAGAGCGTCGATTGCGCCTCTCCATCTCTCTTTCTCTCTCTCTCTCTCATCTGTAAGAAATTTATTTTTTGATAAAATCTTGTTTTTTGTTTTCGATTTCATGTAATTTTTGATCGAAGACTTAGTTTTTCTTGAAATTTTCAAGGTTTTAATCAATCACATTGACTCAATCACGAAGAATACCGTAGAAACCGCGTTTTTCTTCTTCTTCTGGTATTAGTTCTCACGACCGATTGAATGTTTCAGATCTAGGGTTGAAATTGGAGTCTTTGAGGCTCGATTTTTCATGATTTTGGGTTTTCCCATTTAAATGTGAGAAGTTATGGATATAATAAGAAGAGAAGTTTTGTTATCTGCTCTTGAATTGTGACAGTTTGGGTTGAGGTGGAGACAGTTTTTTTCCCCCTAAAAGAGGGTTGTTATTGTTTTTTTTTTTTTGGGAGTTTTGGTTTTGAGGGATTTGAGGAGAGGAGAGGAGGAAGATGTCGACGAACAATGGTCATCATCATCATCATCAAATGGTTCCGTTGGCGGTGCTTCTTAAGCGGGAGTTAACGAGCGAGAAGATCGAGAAACCAGAGATTATTCATGGACAAGCTGGACATAGCAAGAAAGGGGAGGACTTTACATTGTTGAAGACTGAATGCCAAAGGGTACCTGGCGATGGGACGACAACGTTTTCCGTTTTCGCGGTATGTATTGACCGTTTTGGATTTTTGTTTGCTTAATGTTATTTCATGCAATTGTGAATTTGTATTAAAGGGGGTGTTAAATTTTGCGAAACTGGAATCTTATTGAATTATATAGGTGCTATTACCGATAAAGCATATATTTTGTTTGTTTGATCTTGTAGCATAGAAAATTATCTCTTTAGATTGTTTAGTGGGGTGGAGGAATCATATAGAGGCTTGGGAGATGGTTGCACTTTTAGTGATTGTGTTATGCCTCTTGTCTCTTTCTTATATATCTTCGAAAAATGAACAATACCAAATGTGTCTTTATATGTGTTTTAGACATTTATGCAGTGTTTAGTTTGTGGAAACCGAAGAAAAAGTATGGATAAGAAGAAGAAAAACTAAAAATTTGGACTAAGAGAATCTGGAGAGAGGAAATTTGGAATGCAATATCTAGATAGAGAAGGTTTGGATAGGGAGAATCTAGAGTGGAGAAGTTTAAAGAGGGCAAATTCGGTTTAAGATAATCTAGAGAGACAAAATTTGAATTGGAGGGATTGCTTTGCATGGCTAATTTTCATGCAAGTACAATTTTGAGTTTTTAGCATGATGTTCTTATAGCTTAGTAAGTATTTTCTCTGAGTACCTCATTACTGTGATTTATTATGCACTAACCTTGGCCTTTTACTTGTTTCTTGCAGTTATTTGATGGGCACAACGGAGCAGCAGCTGCCATTTATACTAGAGAGAATCTCTTAAACAATATCGTTGGGGCGATTCCTTCAGATCTTAGTAGAGATGAATGGTTAGCGGCATTGCCGAGGGCTTTGGTGGCGGGATTTGTAAAAACAGATAAAGATTTTCAAGAAAAAGGTATAGTATAGCATGGTGTAGATCAATATGTAGGCATATATACAAGCGTCATGTTAATCTTATTAGTCATGCAGTCTGATCAGTACAATACTCAGTGCATTTCCATACTGATTGAACTGCAAATCAACTCTAAAAAAACAATAGAATGCTCAAAACATTCCTTCTTTCGTGTAAGATTGGTCTTTTTCAAAAGTCAGGGTGTCGAGTAATGCGTTAACTCCCAGGCTCCAGTAGCTGACAGAGTTATAAGGATTGGTAACTTTCTTTTTCAGCTCAAACTTCTGGAACAACTGTGACGTTTGCAATAGTAGATGGATGGGTGATAACAGTAGCATCAGTAGGTGATTCTCGTTGCGTACTTGAATCTGCTGAGGGTTCTGTATATTCATTATCGGCAGATCATAGACTGGAAGAAAATGAAGAGGAGTAAGTTTCAATTCAATAGGCCTTATGATGCATGTGCTGTGAAAATTCACTTCCTTATTTGTGCTTAACTTTTCATGCTTCAATAGAAGGGAACGAATTACGGCAAGTGGGGGTGAGGTTGGCCGACTTAATACTGGTGGCGGGGCAGAGGTAATTCCTTTAGACTTTGCATGAACTTTACTTCTATTGTGATTGATTTGTCCCTTTCTTTTATCTTGTCTACATAACCTGCTGTAGTTGCTTAATAAATTTCTCGCTCTTAATATTGTGGGAATAACATGATTGTGGGCCCTCTGGAAACTACCAGCAGAGGTTATGAATTTCCAACTTGTCATTTTTGCTGTTTTTTTGTCCTTGTCAATGGTTCGCATGACCAGACACATTTTGATCCTCACTGTCCTCCCAAATCTCTGTCTACTATCCATTACTCCTCTCCACAGACCACAACTATAAATTTTCACCTTATCAAAGACTCAAGCTACGAGTTCAAGATATGATGACCATTAATCAGACCCGTGTGTCATGGAATATGTCTTTCTCACAACATAAATGCATATAGTGGCTCTTATCTTGGATAAGTTGGCTGGATTCCACTCTCTTCCAGGGGATGAGAATTCGAGGATCTGAGTTTATTGTTTCAAATGTTCTTTTTAATTTCATTCTAAAAAATATATTTTTTCCTTTGGATGTCATTTTATGTGATGTAGCTTTTGATGTGCTCTGTCTTTTGTTATCATTTTCTATATCAATAAAATTTAATCTTATAAAAAAAAGGAATTGATTTTGGGTTATCCTTACTGACGTTGATGTTGCGATCACTTTTTTACTTTACTTTTTTTCCCTCCATTTCGGGTCTTTTGCTCATTTTCTTGTTGGAAAGGCCAGGCTTCTGTTTTTTCTGTTGTTGTTTCCTCTTGGCTTTCTACAAATGCTAAATGAAAAGAAGAAAAATCAGTCGCACTGACATATTTAAATGTGGTTTGTGTATTAATTTTGTGGGATTTAACGTACCAATGCTGGAAACTGGTTCATGTTCGTCTCTTTTGTATAGATGTTTGTTAATTGAGTTGCAGGCGAGTGTCTGTAACAATAATTTTGTTTGAGAATCATATTCAATTTGACACAGTAAATTCTTTTCGTTTGATTATTATCTATTGGAGGGGGCACATTTTGTACCTCAATTGTGAAATTAATTTTGATTATCACCTTAACTATTGAACATAAGAAATTTCTCTAATATGTGGGGAAACTTCTCTTTTCAGATTGGTCCTCTCAGATGCTGGCCAGGTGGCTTATGTCTCTCAAGATCTATTGGAGATATGGACGTTGGCGAGTTCATTGTCCCTGTCCCATATGTAAAGCAAGTGAAGGTTTGCTCAACAGTACACTGTATATAACATGTCTGGATATAATTCATCTTCACATGTACTAATCATTCTGCAGTGGGTTATTTAAGACTTATGAGGCATGATTTTAGATCTTGGGTTATAATATTTCACTAATTGCAACATAAGGACTCATGTAGGATCTTAGATGAAAATTACCATAATATGTTGTACTTTGGTGTGGCTGGGGGTTTTGTGAATCCATTCAACCGTAAGGGAACACTTTCGGAATCACTTAGAAGGGCTAGAGTCAAATATGGACCTTAGACGAAAATTACCACAATATGTTGTCATGACAATGAATATTTGATACTAATCATTCTGACACGCTCCCTCTGAACTTTCGGTGCCCAAAAGTTTGTTAAAGATAGCCAACTTGAAATGCCTGTTTGAGCAAGAGAGCCAAGAATCTGACTGACGTTTTCATTTACGAGCATTAGTTTCCATCATATAGGAAACGTGGATGTAAAGCTAAATCCGTACCTATTTTTTCTTATTCTCATTTCCTTATCTCGTTCAGCTTTCTTGGCCCTACTCCTGTGAAAATTTTAGCAAGGATTTCTTCAACTGCGACTTTCATGATTAGTCAATACAACTTTTCTTTTTGTGCCAGCAAAAGTACAATTTTATATTCCCATTTTTTCCCCAGTTCGTAGATCTTACATTTTTAATCAACGGTTACAATAAGAAATCCAAGAACTGACATAGAGGATCTGCTTAACAAAATTAAATTACTTGATTAAGTTCTCGCCCGTTTGTTTTCCGGGTCTTTTATTTGAGTTGTTGTCTTAAAGTTTAGGCTGTTTGGAACTGGTACCTTTATTTATAAATACTATATATTGAAAGCCCAATTAAGATTGCATAACTAGGCAAAACGGGAGTGGTTTAGCAGACCCAATCCACCAAGAGGAGAGATGAAATGCAAAACGTGTAGTTCCAATTAATGTTGACCTAAAGAACATAAGTTCTCTTTTTCTATTTAGTGCTTTTTTAATTTGTTTATTTTGATAGCATAACTGTCGTATTGTCATTGCTACAGCTATCTACTGCTGGAGGTAGGCTTATCCTCTCAAGTGATGGTGTTTGGGATGCTTTGTCCTCCGAAGCGGCTGTGAACTGTTGTCGAGGGATGCCACCAAATACCGCAGCTGCTCAAATTGTTAAAGTATGCCACTCTCAGTTGCAGACCTCTTTATATTGAAAAAAAGTTTACATCTCTAGAGGCGCGGAGATATGTATGTCTCGTATCTTGTGCCTGGAGAAATGAAACTTGTATTTGATAAAACCGTATCAAATCGGGTTGTGAAATATAGGGGTTCCGGGTCTTGTCGTTCACTTGGCCAAACAATCGTTAGATAATGTTTTCAAATCAAACTACTATACTAATAAATAAAAGAACTAAAGAAAATTTCAAGAGATTTTTGGGTTACAAATAGATTAAAGACTATGGGAAGCGGGGATTCACCGTAAATATATACTCAACGTAAATACAAACATAAATTGCTCTTAGAAGAAATAATGATTTTGACCAAATGTCTATTTACCATCTCTTAAGAAACAAATTTATCAAAATACATTAGATGAGAAATCATATGTGAAAATACGAAACGTTAAAGCAAACTAAATACGTTCCATTAATCTTTGATTCACAATCCAATGTTAATAATAATTGTGCAACTAAAATCAACTATATTAACATTCATAAAACTTGATTCATATCAATTTGATCATGGACCAATAATAAAATTGTTAAAATAAAGATGGTTTGACGTTAAAACAAAATGAACAATTTACGTTTAGTTGATCACATTAAGTATATATTGAATACGGCTTCATCCCCTCCCCTAGAGGATGACTTAGCTAGACATGAATTCTAAAATACAACATACTAGTAAAAAGAAAGACATGATGGTAATGGAAAAAAAAAACTTTATTAACTTTGAACTATAACTTACAAAATAAAGATGCTCCAAGGTTACAAGCAACTCCAAGAATTTCAATCTTTTTGCTCCCTAAGCAATGCTCTCAAGCTCTCTGAGCAATGCTCTCAAGCTCTCAAAATTGGATGATTATTCATGGTCAAGACCTCTTCTTTTATAGATGAAGGAGAAGGTTACATATTTAGTAAGAAAGTATTTTTGTCAAATAAAATATAATCAAATTTTATAATTTATTCAGAAATATATATTCAGTATAAAAATCTGAAAAAATACCATAAAATATCTTTACATATTGGCAACTTCTCCAAAAAGTTTCAGAATTTTTGGGCGAATATAAACCTGCCTTCTTGTCACATCTCAGCACATCTCCACAGCTATTTTCTTGAAGATTCTATTTTCAGCGAAATATTCATTATACTCAAGCACAATCTTCCTAGTCATAATAAAATATCCTCAATATGTCAAATATTCTCTTGATTTGCTTTTGCGATTTGTTTTCTATTGGAGATGCTCTGAGTTATAGCTTAGATAGGTGGTCTTCTCCAACAGTTGTAGCTTTAGCACTCAAAATCAACTTTTTGTACACTCTTATCTAACATAACCTGAAACAATAATAAATTAATAATTAATCTTTTTAGCAATAAAATGAAGTATAAAACCCTTAAATAAGTAGGGTAAAATGGACATTTTTACATGCCGATCAGTATTCATGTCATGGATCTCCACTTCATGACAATCACTCACAATATGTTTTCGTCTTCACATGTCTATAGATGCAAATATCTCTCTTCTATCTTTGATATTATTTTTGTTCTGTACTTATTTGCAGGAGGCTGTACAGTTTAAAGGACTTCGAGACGATACAACTTGCATTGTTGTAGACATAATACCACCTGATAAACTAGACCCTCCGGTACCACCACCAAAGAAGCAGGGAAAGGGAGTTTTCAAGTCTATATTTCGCAAAAAGTCATCCGAATCATCTTCTACTATAGACAGAGAATTCTCTGAACCAGACGTCGTAGAGGAAATATTTGAGGAAGGATCCGCTATGCTTGCCGAAAGGTTTGTATGTTTCAGATTATCTTTAGTACCTGTAGGCATATTTTGACTTCACCTCACGCTATTTCACTGATATTAAACATATATCCCGATAGTTTCAACTCTTTGAAATGTCTTTTATGTTAATTGCAGGTTAGATACAGAATACCCACTCTGCAACATGTTCAAGTTGTTCATGTGTGCTGTTTGTCAGGTGGAAATGAAGCCCAAAGAAGGAATTTCTGTACATGCAGGGTCATCAAATCCGGGAAAGTTGCGTCCCTGGAATGGCCCTTTTCTGTGTATTAGCTGTCAAGCAAAGAAGGAAGCCATGGAAGGGAAAAGAGGTATATCAACATTTCTAGAAAAGATTTAATTGAACTTCTTTTGAGACATTAAAATATTAAGTTTTGTTATGTGTACCCGGTGACACCCTACAGCCATCAACCCTGAGAAGTCATATAACTCCCGTCTCTATTTCCATCTCCTATATTACAACCTGATTTAAATCCTATCTTGTTATTTCAGATGGAACATCCAGATACAGTAGTGAAAGTGACTAAAGAATATTCATCTTCAGCAAAATTGCCATGATTATACGATTATATTGGCGCTAACAATTGTTTCAGAGATTGACTAGTAGTACAAAATCTGAGGTCTTCGTGTGTTATTTCTTTGTTTTTTCATTCACGTATGAAGAGTTAGACAAGTCGGCTCCATTCTAACATCTAGTTCAGGACCAGTTTAAAGATCTCTGCTGCGGCTGCAAATCTGAAGATGGGGGGGCTTTCTGCACCTTCATTAACCTGCATGCTTCACTTGGACTATTCGTACTTTGCAAATCTCTGCAGTAACCCATTGTTTGATTTCTGGGTTTGCTACCATTGTATACAATTTCATTTTATAGAACTAACATTGAACTTGCGGCTTCCTTCAGTGTAATATTTTTATATACAAGAATTTGGGTGAGAGTTTATACTAATTTGTTTAGGTCTAAAAGAGGCCATTTGGAGTCTCCTTGAAGCTTTATCTCTGCTTACATCTTTAGTGAAATTTCATGAGATAAAAAAAAGGGATAGTACATAGTCAATTTGCATTGAATCGCTATCCTGCTGCCAATCAGGCTGCTTGACTTTCATGACGATTCTATGGTACACTGGGAACTTGTCAAGAAGCAAAAGAAGACTCTATTTCTGAATAAATCATCACTACCCAAATGATCCCTATTATGAACTACCTTATATTGTTTTATTGCCCTAAGCAACAGTAACTATTTGGGATCTCATCCAAAGCAATATGTTTAGACGAATCCCATATTACAAATCTGCTTACATCCGAGATCATAAGCTCATGATATTAATGAAATCGAAAACCCTGAGATTCGAAATAATTCTAACTTGAAATGCTCCAAGCACCTTTTCCATTTCCGTAAATCCTCAAATATTCAAACCCTAGAACTAATATATATAAAAAGTAAATGAATTTCAATTTAGTGAATTGGGGAAATAAAAATGTTACTATCACTTTGAATCGAAATGGGAAAAAATCGATTGAGATCATATAAATCGATGGTCTTGAAGTCTGTGATAGAATACAACGAGTGATGTTTGCAGCGAGATGTTTCAATGAGATAAAGAGAACGTAGCTTACGTCACAAATACCTTTTCCCCTCAATATCTATCATGGCAAATAGAGACCTCCTGACGTTGGTCTTGAACAAGCAAAATCTACATGTGAAATTGCAATGATTTATGGTTATTTTATTTTGGATCCATAGAAACATTGAGTACGTACAAAAAATCATAGGATATTGGTAAATGGCTCATATTATAGAGATTCACTCCAAAAAATTATGTTCAAACTACCTATTATAAATAAGATTAATGTTTATAAGATTAAATCTAATTAAACAATAAATAAGCATCAAACTTAAGAGGGAAAATAAATAGTTGTGGTCTTACCATAACAAACTTTAGTATATTATTGTGATTGGTTTAGATTGTGAATTTTCTTTTACGCAATTATTTTTTTACCGCTTTGTTTGCCACTTAGAAAACCTAGTTTTGATTTATGTTTCTCTTTGACTTCTACAATATTTATAATGTTTTATTTAGCATTAAACTAAGCAAACTTCTTTACTCTTTAGAGTACAATGGAGAAGAGAAATGCTATTTTGGAACTTTTATGATTCCTATAGTGTAGCCTCATGCGCAAACAAGGAGTATTGGATTCCTATTTTCATTAAGGGTGGGCCCGCTAAATTGAATATTTGTTATGGTTTTTTGCAACCTCGTATATACCCCTGTGCATAATTTGAATTACAAGCATTTATAGAGTTATATTAAGGGTATTTTGGGAATCAAAAAATGTGGGTAGTTTAGGCAATAAATTGTATATTGTGCCTTAAAAGTAAAAGTCAAAAATCAGACCCATAATTAAAGTACCTCACTCAGTTGGATGAAAAAAACCCAATCCTAGTGTATCTCAATTAGTTTTTTCAAAAGGCCTCTAAATGTTGGGACCGTTTATTTTTTTATTTTATTCAAATTAGGCTCTGAAGTGTTAGGCTCCCGATTAGAAAATCGCGACGTAAAAAAGTAAGGTTGACCCTAGAAAGCATAGCTCAACCTTGTTTTTTGAGGACGAAAACCAAGTGAGTGAGGTATTTTAGGAGTAGGGTGCATGACATCATGGCGTTGACATGCCAAACTATGCATGCCAGTGTGGAATGCTATCTGGCCATTTGGCATGCCTTTTGATCAAGGTTAAATTCAGAATTTTACAAGTTTTGTAGTATATGTTATATGTATCATGTATAATCATAGAAGCTCCAAAATAACATTTTTCTCATCCACCATACTCTAAAGAGTAAAAGACTAAAGAGAGGAAAATGTTTTGTTTAGTTTAATGCTTAATAAAACATCATAAATATTATAAAAATCAAAGATTCATCCTTACTCGTAGTCATAGTTCTTCCCCTTTTTAACAATAATCGTAATCAAAACTACAATTTCTAAGTGGCCAACAAAGAGGTAAATGAACAATTGTTTTGAAGAAAATTCACAATCTAAAGACCCATCACATTTTAATACTAGAGTTCGTTATGGTAAGCACCACAATCACTCATTTCCCCCTTTAAGTTTGATGTTTTTCTATTGTTTAATTGTATTTGATCTTATAAACATTAATCTTGCAATAAGTAGTATGTGGCGAATCCTTTCAAGAATAAGAATCATTTTCCAATAACCGATGATTTTTATAAGCCGCTAAGTACACAAGGTGAAAGATAAAATCACTTTTATCAACCCAAAGAAAAAGTAACCAAAAACTGTTACGACGCGACGTGTGTATTTTGCTTGTGTAGTATTGACGAGAGGTTGGAGGAACTTTAAGGAGAACAATGTTTTGTGTTGTAAAAATTCGGCCAAAAAATAACCATGGTATATGTTGTACGTAAAAAGTTAGCCCATTTAAGAAAAAAAACGACTTAGTTACTGAAAAAAGGGAAAAGGCGTGCTCTTTGGCATGCCAGAAAAAATGCGTGCCAGATACCCTATTTAGGAGATGCTCTTAAGCTATTATAACATAATTACACGAGTAACCTTTAAAAGTGACATCAATTACTAAATGATGTTCTTGTCATATAAGTAATAACATAGGAGTGTAAAGGATAGTAATGAAAACAAAATGTCAAAGACTAACTACGGCGCATATGACATACTACAAAACTTTTAAAATTATGAATTTGACCTCGGTCAAAAGGCATACAGCACGGACATGCGTCCTAGTTCGGCATGCCGATGCCATGATGTCATGCACGCTACATTTGGGTTGCTTTACCGTTTTCATTACATGTAGCGATCTCAAAGATAGACCTTTGTTTTCACATCGTAGCCAAAAAAGAAAGCAAAGTAAAAGTTTCTCAAACGACTGCATGAAGTATTTTTCAATAACTGTTGTGGACCACAACAGGGAAACACCTTGCCCCTGGTGTCTCAAAGAAGTGGAGACTATCACTCATGCTTTGTTCTTTTGTAAAAAAGTTCGAGCAACCTGGTATGCTTTTGACTCTTATCTTGATTTCAATAACTGGCCCTATTCTGATTCTCTCCTTCATATTATTCAGATGACTAATAGACAAGCGACCAATCCAGCCCCCTCCTGGGCCTTGATCAACGCTATCTTGTTTATCATTTGGGAGAGCCGCAATGACTTTGTGTTCAATAATGCCACTGATAATCCCTCCTCTTTTAATAGGGCCAAATCTTTCATTTTTAACCCCTCCCCCCTGAACCAGCTCACGACCAGGCAGTATATCCACCCACTCCTAATTGTTGATGAGGGTTGGCATATTGTTTCTGGTTGATGGGGCCTGGTCCAACTCAGATTCCCAGGGGGGATCGGGCTTTGTGATTAAAACTTATAATTTATCTGTTATTGGTGCAGGGTACGCCTCTACCAGAGCGGAGGACGCGGAAGAGGCTGAGGCGATCTCAGTGATACGCGTCATGAGGGCGGCTCGTTCAGTAGGTTTAGAAAAGGTGGTGGTACTCACGGACTGCAGGCGACTGGTCCGTGCATACGAGTTGGGTTTTGATGACTTATTTTGGGGATCCCTTACCCTTGCTCCTGACATGCTGGGCCTTGCTTTATGTTTTTCCGACTTTCGTTTCTGCCACATCAGTAGTTCTCTTAATTTTGAGGCGCATGCCCTCGCCGCGAGGGCCCCCTTTTTCCAGCTGTTTCTATTTTTGAGCCGTTGGAGGCCAACCTTTTTGTGAACGATGTTACTTGCTCTTTGTAATATATGGCTTTTTCTTGCTTAAAAAAAAAAAGTTTTTTTCAAATTCACTTCAATTTTCACATTTGAACGCTCAAACGACTTTATTAGAGTATTTTTCACATTCACTTTGATTTTTCCCTGGAAACGTTTTCGTTTCATTTGTATTCCATCTTTTCCCTCTCTCCCCAATCCAAACACCATATCCTCCCTTATTTCCCCTCATTTGCAACACCATTCCAGATTTACAAGTATCTCAAGCAACAATATGGAGTGTTTTTGACACTCACTTATTTAAAAAAAGCTTCCCCTATGTTTGCATCCTATCTTTTTCCTCACTCTTCCAAACCAAACTCCATCTTAGCTCTGATCTCTCAGTCATTTGCAGCACCATTCCAACAATTTACTAGTATCAAGCTTCATAATGTCCTGGTATATCAAAAGTTGGAAACCGAAATTGTTGCCAACACGGCACGCGGCTCCCTATTTGGTCGTTGGTTAATTAAATTAACCCGCGCCAACAAAAGCATCCTCTCCTTTTACAAGTTTACCTCTATTTCTCTTTATCTGTCTCCTTCAGCTTCAACTTCAACCTGAAGTCATCTCTCTCGATTGGAGGAAACAACGAAACACGTCGTCGTTGCTCAAAACAACAACATCACTGTAATTGTGAAACCCTAACCCTAATAGTAGGAACCAACGAATCATGTTTCCATGGAACATCGCCAAATCTGCAGAGGCGATGTTCTCTCGATGGGCAATCAAACATGTCTTAAAGTTTCTCCTCAAGAAGAAACTAGGCCAATTCATACTTGGTGACTTAGACCTTGATCAGCTTGATGTGCAGCTTGGCTCCGGGACCATTCAACTCACCGATTTAGCCCTTAATGTCGATTATATCAATCAGAAGGTACAAACAAATAACTTGGTTGAGTTTTGTTTTTTGGTGATTTTATTTATGGGTTTGGGTTTATTAGTGATGGGTGTTTGTGGGGTTTAAGGATTTAGAGTTTTATTTAGATGAATTTTATGAGAATTAATTTTAGTGAAAATATACGGTAATTCGATAAAAGTGAATTTGACAATTAAGCTTAAGAATATCATTTTTGTAGCTTACGTTTTTTCCAGGATATATTCAAATAAAACAGAATTATGTGTATTCTTAGCTTGAAAATGTAACAATAACCGAGTTTAATTTGGATTTATAGGTAGCATTTTAATCTCGTATTAGGTACGGATTGTAGTGTAGATTGCTTAAAAATCACTTAGAGAAGTTGGCATTCTTCCCTTGACTGAAGCTATGATATATGTGTTCACAGTAGATTAAAGAATAATCCATACTTGGTTCATATCATGCCATTGGCATGAAATTTACCATATGTGCATTCAAAAGTCATACATCAATGCCCGGCCTTCTTATAATCAATACTTGATTCCCCGTATTAGAAACTAGAACTAGCTGATATCCATTAAAGTCTTGCCTTCAAACAGTGACACATGTTATTTGGTCTATGTATACTACTATACTTTAGTTATACCTCTTACTGTTATTTTACCAATTTACTCTTTTTTATGTTTCATTTGCCTCCTTTTGCATGGTTTCTTTGCAGATTTTATTTGTTACCTTAAACTTTCTGTAAAATTTTATTTATTATGTAAAGGAACATAAGAACTGATATTCCTTTGCATATTTTGCAGTTGGGCGCATCACCATTAATTGTTAAGGAAGGGTCAATAGGTTCTCTATTAGTTAAAGTTCCTTGGAGTGTTAAAAATTGTCAGATCGAAATTGAGGAGCTTGAGCTAGTTGTGGTTCCTTGTTCGAGGAGTATCTCGCCAGTTGAAGATGAAACCTCCAATCAACCAGTCAATTATGGTGCAGAAAATCTGGACCACAATAGACTGAATTATGCTTCCACATCTATTTCCCTGGACGTTCATGAAGGAGTGAAGACCATTGCCAAGATGGTTCAATGGTTACTTACCAGCTTTCATGTAAATGTGAAAAAACTCATTGTTGCATATGATCCTTGTTTAAAGAAAGATGAAAGGGGGTTAGGATCTCATAGAGCGCTTGTTCTCCGTATTACACAAATAGAATATGGAACTTGTGTATCAGAAGAAGCTAAGGCGGGTCCTGATTCACGTTCTGACAGCTTTTTGGGGATGGCTCAACTAACAAACTTCATAAAATTTCAAGGGGCTGTAATTGAGCTTCTTCAAATGGATGGTGTTGACTTTCAAACAACGCTACCATGTGCTTCACCTTCAGATGCTACAACCCCTATTTTGACTGGGGAAGGTTGTGGGTTCTCAGGGAATCTTAAACTAAGCATTCCTTGGAAAAATGGCACTTTAGATATTCACAAAGTGGGTGCAGATGTTTCCGTTGATCCCTTAGTAATAAAACTTCAGCCTAGCACCATAATGTGGATCTTATGTTTATGGGATTCTTTCAAGAGTTTGGGTAAGGATGACCAGGGTCATGTGCATAAGTCCTCATACTCAGTTTACCACAACTCGGTGTCCCAGTTCTATTCATCTACCGTAGGTACTGAGCGTTTGCCGATTAGCAGAGATTTTTTTCCTGGAAGCTCTTCTTTAACAAGTCAAGAAAATGCAGTTGATGCTTTGCTACGAGGGCCACATGTTATACAAGATTGGGTGCCATTACAAGGTAAAAATGACGAAATGGAAGCAGAAACAGATTTTGGAGCAAGGTATGCTATTTAAATTTTTCGTCTGCGACTTCTGATCACAATTCTGCATCTCAATTTAGATACGATAGTACGTGAAAGAACTTAAAAAGCCATCCCTGGTTTGAAGCAAGATACATCAAGCTGAATGAACACTGACTAGAGACAGGGCAAAATAACAACGCTTGGAAGCCCAGTACCATATAATTTTACAGACTTTAAGTACAACGTTGGCCAAGGTTTTCTAGTTTCCGTTGAAGTCCCTCGTATATTTTTCCTTTCATATAATCTATACAATAACATAGGGAGTGAAATCCTTCGTAGTTTTGACGCTGCCTAGTCTGATATATTTTGCTTGTAAAAATGGAGGCTAACCTATATGTGTAGGGCCTAAAAAATATATAAACAGTGGTACAACATCAAATGGCTAACTTCATACGAAACATCCAACAAATTTTAGAAACTTTCCCCATTTCATTGCTTGAGCGGAAAACTGTCCAACGTAAAATCAAGTCGTGGAAGCAAAAACTTGAGAAATTATGTTAACCTAATTATGAAATTAGGGTTTCTTCTAAACTCAAAACAAAATTAAAACTCAAATCAATAACTTTACTGAAAGCTAAAACTTAATTCTCTTCAAAGCATCAACTGAGAAACAATAGCACCTAGCCTTCCCTTTTATAGAACGCAAGGGGGATTAGAATTAGCAACCCTGATTCTAATTTAGATAGAAATCTACTAAAATTGGGAAAACTGACTTTCTAGCCTTGTGTTGGTTAAACAAGCAAGTCCCTAAAATATACTTAGCATCTTCAGCAATGGAGAGGCTTGAAACAAAATAACAAAAATAAAGATAACTCGTAGACGGTGAGAAACGATCATGAGAGATGATTCATATCACTGTCTATAATCCAAGCATCAGTTAAAATTTTATCTTCATATACACGATTATCGGAGTTTCTGGATGCCATACAATCTTCTCCATCCCGTACTTTCTACTTTAAAGAGTGTTAAAGAGTTGAATGTGTATGTCGTATTATTGTAATACTGTATGGTTTATGAATGATAAGGCAGATGCTAATATAACCAATAAATATGCTTTTGACTTATTCACAGCATCGATCAGTTCTTTGAATGCTTTGATGGATTGAGGACTTCTCAATCAGCTCTGGGAAACAGCGGCGTATGGAACTGGACTTGTTCGGTTTTTAGTGCAATAACTGCCGCATCAACCCTTGCTTCCGGATCGTTGCATATTCCCTCTGGTATGTTTTTTATAACCATTGCCCTATGTAGTTATTTCTTGTCTATGGGAATAAATTATATATTTATGTAATCATGATCAAACCCTTTTCTGCAACACGGACAAGTTATAATCTCTGACTCCACGTTTTTTGTCCATGAAATTACGTGGATTAAGATAATCTACTGAGTTGCTAGTTGTAGCGCGCGATATTACACAAATACGAAATACAGGTTGGAGTTATGCAACATGTCTTGAACCATTTTGTGCAACATGTAAAACTAACTCTCATTTTAATGAAAAGTTCTTGCATTGGGACAATCTACTGATTTACCAGTAGTTTTATTAGGCTCTGATGAGCAGAATCTATATTACAAAACAGCTCGGTGTACATTTTAACATTATCCAAAAGACGGACGATATTTGGTTTCACCACTTAGATTGACAAGAAGGGGTTACTTAGTAAGTACTTAAAAACTATACAAGGTATTTCAGGCATTTATCCGCCAAAGGAAACGAAAATGAAAATAAAGTAAAATCATATTAATAGGACCAAAGGCCCTCTTCCAACTCATATATACTTGAATATAATCTGCGGTGAGCCACGGGGTTTTACTAGTATTAGAAAACAGGGATATGAATCTTTATTTTCTTAAGTCTAGGACAGAAAATGGAAATGGATATGAGTGCTATCCTTTTACATAATACCATACACCAATGTCTGGCTTTTTATAGTATGCGATATCTAAATTTTTCTTAGTCTGAATATTTTCTCTTATCTTCCATCAAACCAAATGCAACAAAAATCCTTATTGTGTTAATAGTAGGATTTCTGATACATACTATGATACTTCAACATAAGTTATATACATTTTTCTATGAAAGAGCGCCAAATGATAAATGTTAAGAAATGAGAAAGCTGCATATATACGGTATAATATTACTTGGACGTGGGGGCAGTAAGCTTTTCTCTAAGTATCACGGTTAGTGATGGAGTGGGCTATCATTTGATTCTCATAATTTATATAATTCTTGATTATTATTGTTTTGGTCTAAAACTTTCAGTTTTTTTTTGTTTTTTTTTTCAATCCTTATGCAGAACAACATGTGGAAACAAACATCAAGGCAACTGTTACTGGGATTTCTGTCGTTCTTTCTTTACAAGATGAACACCATTCACATTCATGTGATTTGACAAGCGACCATACAAATATAGGTCAAAATATCCATTATTTGGGTGCAAAATGTCAAGATCTTCGTTTTGTTTTGCAGGTAATAATTGCAATGAAACTTTTTGTATTAACTTACTGGTTTATCTAGTTTGAGTGCTTTTGTGAATATTAGTTGCCTGCTGTATTCTTAACTAATATGAAAATTTGACAAGGTTCACAGATTTGTCCTCGTGAAATGAAGTTAGAAGCAGCAATAAAGCATGTTGAGCTAAATGATTACTACTTCAATAAAAAAAATGAGGCTGCAGAATTTGGCATTTTCGGTTGTGTAAGCAGCGCTAACAGCGAGAGTATATTGATCAAGCATCTGCAGGCAAATGTTCAAAGTTGTCTCCCACAATTCCCTTTGTCCAAAAATTTGGATTCTGAAGAAACTAATCGTGGGTATGCTGATTTTCCTTTTCACCTGGCTTCCATAAAAGGTACCTCAAAGGGTATTAATCGTACAACCGTACCCAAGGATCATCTAGTCAAGGTCAAGTTGTTGACAACTTCAAGTGCAGATCAATGCCAGTTTTCTGTGAGTTCAGCCCTTATTGATGGAAATTTATGTTCTTTAACATCTTTTTCCATAAAGCTCCCACCACTTATTTTTTGGGTGAACTATAATTTAGTCAAGTTGGTGGTTGATCTTGTGAACCAAATTGAAAATGCTTTCCAGAGGATGAACAATAACAAAGATTCTGATTCAGAATACGTTAGTGAGAAGAATGAGTCATCCTATCACAGGACTGCAAAAGGCAACTACCCGTGTAATTCCGTTACTTCACCAAAAGGAAGACTTCAAGGAAATATATTTCTCTCTAGTGCAAGGGTCATTTTATGTTTTCCTTTTGAGAGTAATGGCAGCTGCAGCTGCTATTCTTCCTTGGACCAATTCATTGTTCTTGACATTTCCCAATCATTGAGCAAGGAAACAGATGCAAAAGTAAAGCGTGCTTTGTCTCATAAAGCCTCCAGTCTCATTCATTTGAATATTGAAAAACTTAACATCTATTTGATTACTGTTGCTCACGAAGACCCCCTGATTGAAAACGAGATCTATTCTGCTCACGAGATCCTTTCTCTTACCTCCAAAACAGATTTCTCTGGGATTACTATGGTTTGGCAAGATGGTGCCATCACCGGTCCTTGGATAATAGACAAGGCTAGGTCCCTAGCTACTTCACATGATATAACAAGAAGCAGAAATAAAGTGGTGGGTAAAGGTTACGAGTTTGCATCTTTAAAAACTGCGGGAGACAGAGATGATAAAAGTTCTCGCACACGGCAAGAAATTATCTTAAGCTCTTCATTTTTCATTCATGTCCATCTCCCTCCTGTTTCAATAAAGCTTTCCAGTTCTCAGTATCAACTCTTACATCACCTTCTAAATCAGATCAAGAATGGACCGTCATTCATAGCTCCTAATGTACATGCAACTTCAAATGCACCTCAAACATCAGTTCTTGTGGAATGTATATCTGTGCAAATTTCAATTAATCTGAACGAAGTGGAGGATAGTAACTCTTCAATTAAAAAGGAACTTCCGGGTTCCTGGAACAGCTTTAAACTGCAGATTCAGAAACTTGAATTGCTGTCGGTGTCAAATATTGGGGGGCTTAATGGTGGCAATTTTTTCTGGTTAAGTCATGGTGAGGGCGAGTTGTTTGGTTCTATCGGTGACTGTTCTGCTCCAAAGTTTCTCCTGGTCTCTTGTAGCAATTCCACGATGAGGCGTGGTGATGGAGAAGGTACAAATGCATTATCTTCAGGTTATGCCGGCACTGCTATAGCGCATCTGTCAGACCTATATATAGTTCAAAGTATCACATCTGTGACGATCCGTTGTGGCACAGTAATTGCACCAGGCGGTCGTCTTGATTGGTCAAATGCGATATGCCACTTTTTCAGTTTGCCTTCTTCAAAAAATGAAAATACAGGCGTTGATTCACCTAACAACATATCCTCTGGAGATAGTGCAGAGTTTGTTCTCAACTTGGTGGATGTTGCTATGAGTTATGAGCCTTATTTCAAAAATACTACAGCTAACGGCATAGTTTTAGAATCCGAGTCCAATAGTTCCACTGATATCAGTAAAGAATCAGGGGAACAATATGTTGAGTGTCTTCTAGCTGCAGCATCATTCAATATTTCGAATCAGATATTGGAAATTTCTTCTGAGAACAACTATAAAATTAGAGTTCAAGATCTTGGGCTACTTCTTTGTGCAATATCTGGTTCCAGACATCCCGGAGACACCTCCTATGATGTTGAACACCTTCACAAGGTTGGATACGTTAAAGTTGCTGGGGAGGCGCTCGCGGAAGCAATTTTGAGAACAAAATGTAAGAATGGTCTCCTATGGGAACTAGAATGTTCCGATTCTCACATTATTCTGGATACATGCAATGACACCACTTTTGGCCTTACATGTTTGGCTTCTCAGCTTCAGCGGCTATTTGCGCCTGATATACAGGAGTCAGTGGCACATTTGCAATCTAGGTGGAAAGCCGTTCAACAGGCACAAAATAAAAATGAAAGTGCTAGTGAACCAAAGATCTTTGATCAGTGCCCTGCCTCGTCACATTCATGTGTGAAATCTTCGACTCAAGATGGAATCTGTGAAAGTAGGTGTGGGGTGTTTGGGCTAATGGATGAAATATGTGACAATGCTTTTCACTTTGATGGAAGAGAGACCAGCCCCCCTAATCCACATGAATTACGGTCTCATTCTTCATGTAACTCAGATTTGAGCAAGCCTGACACTTTCTCTGAAGGTGACAACTTCAATGGCTCATCAAAGACTGGTACAAGACCCGAAAGTACTCGTACATCGTCTATGTCAGAGAATCAGTTTCCAAAACTTATAGAAGGGTATTACATATCTGGGGCAGGCCCTCTATTGAATAAATCTGTAAAAAACCAATCAGTCAATACTGATCATAAAGAAAAAGTAGATCTTGCGAGTGGGAACTGTGGATGGTATCAAGAGAACTCCCTGAGAATAGTTGAAAATCATATTTTCAGCAAACAGAAACAACTTGTAGAAAATCATAACGTCGCGCCTGATACGTACAATGCTGGAGGAAGAGTAATTTTTAAGAACATTGACGTGAAATGGAGAATGTATGGTGGATCTGACTGGCATGAGTCTAAAAAGAGCATTCAACTTTCTGCAAACATGGTCGGAAGAGACACATGTTCGTGCTTGGAGCTTACATTATCTGGGTTGAACCTTCACTATGACATGTTTCCTGATGGTGAAATATGTTCGTCAAAGCTTGCTCTCACTGTCCAGGATTTTCATCTGTATGACGGAAGCAGGGATGCACCTTGGAAGTTGGTATACCTCACCTCCAGTGGCTTTATAGACATTAAGAGGCCGTTTGGATGCACCAACACAACTTTATAATTACATTAAGTCAAATATTTAGAAAATTAATTTGGATACAAAAAAAACAGACAAGTGAAAACTTTAAAAATTCCTTTAGCCCATATATTATTTTTATTGACTAATGTCTACTGACTAACTCTATAATTTTCAAAAAATGGCTTTTGACTTTAAATGCTTACTTATTAATCTTGATTGATAAGTTGATGTTTTGCCAATTTAACTTCTATCTTGAAAGAGAAAGTAGTCAGTAGAAGCTTGCGTCCAAATAGCCTCTTAATTGGTTTACATATCGCCGCCAATCTGTATATGTTAATGGTAGTTAATCACAATTTACCTCGGTAAATTTTTTTCATTGTGAAGGTACTAGGATATTACCACTCAAAAGATCATCCTAGAGAATCCTCGGCAAAAGCATTCAAGTTGGACTTGGAAGCTGTGAGGCCAGATCCTTCAACTCCTTTGGAGGAGTACCGGTAATATCTCTTTTCTTTCATTTTTCCTTGATTGACTTGGAAGCAAAAAGTTTGCGGCATTTCTGTGACGATATGTCTAAAGATCTATTTGTGGATTTCTGAAAAACTATGAAACTATCCATTAGTCTTCTTTTTACATTTGCTAAATTAATTTTTTTGGGTTCTTGTTTCATCCCTGCATAAAGAAAGTGCAATTTAGCTTTGTAAGTTCTTACTTTTTCTAATGGTTAGTAGTTACTTATTTTTTTGTATTAATTCATGTTGTGTCAAGTTTAGTTCAATATCCTGATTTTCTGAAACCGTATAGAGAAAAAATCACAGGCGTGAACCATGGCTAGAACTCTGAAGAGAGGGAGGGTAGCTGGCTCATGCTCGCGTTTGCCTGTCCTGACCTAACCTGAGATCTTTATTTTTTCATGTGCCTTTGGCTTCCCACCGAACTTCCTCACGTTGGCCTTTACTCAATCGGCCACTGCCACTGGATCCCTTACAAAGAGATCTGATTGAGACCGAGACCAAAAAAAACACATTGATCCAAGAAAACGTATATCTTCCGCTAATGCTACTATAGTAGAAAGCTGTGAGGACAGGTCAACTTTTCCTACCTCGTTCGCACTTTGATTTCCCTTTTGAAGATAGCGTCAAATAACGAAAGAGTTTCTCTCCTATAACAAATATTGTCAATAACTCTAACAACATATAAGGTGTTGAACTCAACAACCAAAAGTGAATAGAGAGACATAAGGTGGAAGAAGGACCACTTTTTGTATGCTAAAGCCACCAACCAGACCTAGTTTATTAGCTACAGTACTATACACTATACAGTGTCAGCCAAGTCTGTGTAACACACTTTTTGAAATTAAAATGTAAATTAAAAGGCCGTCTACGTATTTTGGGTATGAAGCTGCCGGGTTCAGGGCTGCATGCCGTAGGGGACACCACAACACCTGTCCTCATTTTAGTGTTACATAGAATTGCACGTATATCAGCGATTTTATCTTCATTTCCATTGCATTGAATCACAGACACTGAAATTGAAGGAACTGATGCGCATCTTTTGTCTCTTTTTCATATCCCTATTTCCAGGTTGCGCCTTGCATTTCTTCCCATGCTATTGCATCTCGATCAAGGTCAACTTGATTTTCTTATCAGTTTTTTTGTGGGTAGCGATTCCTCAGTCGATCAGTCACCAAGTCTATCTCATGATTTAGATGAGTCAAGCTTGTCATCGTTGAAGGTTAGCGATATTGGTGGACATCCTATTGCCGAGGAAGCTTTGCTTCCTTTTTTTCAGGCAAGCATTCTTAACTATGTTTGTTGTTTCTTACCTCTCTGCTGTTATGTGTTACTGGGTTAGATATTGCATGTCTCTAGAGAGGCAACGACTGAAATTTTTTACCGGTCACAGTCAAAGAGTCTTCAGAATAGAGATAATAAACACAAGTTCGGTATATTGGCGGCAGCAAAAGCCAGGAGATCTGTTTTTTCTTATGTCTCAGGGGACGTTCAACTACTTATTCTGATAATGGAATCATTTGATTTAGTGCGTTCTCTTGCTTCCCCTTAAAAAAATCTGCTCTCTTAATTAGTAGGAGTTTCCAGTCTGTTCCCACAATCATGAAGTTGCATTTCTCTTACTGTCCCACTTCTCGTATGTAATCATTTTCTTACATGATAGTTGTTAGAGTGAGAGTCTTTGCATTCATCTTACAATGTCAAGATGAATTTTACTGTGTTTATTGCATGCCCATTAATTACCATATATTGGTGTCATGTTTTCATCTGCGTATAAATGCCACTGTAAGTTTCCAGGAGTAAACTGTGATATGAAGATATTGTAGGATTATGTGACATCATTTACTTGGTACTTTTGTCCTTTTTCTCTCTAGTATCTGGAACTCACACTATCATTTCTTTTCCTCCAGAAATTTGATATATGGCCTGTTGTTATTCGGGTAGACTATAGTCCCCGCCATGTTGATCTCACCGCATTACGAGGAGGAAATTATGTACATCTGGTTAACCTAGTCGCCTGGAAGGTAAATTGGTCATTCATCGGAATTTTTAACAGTAGGAAAAGATGTACATGTATATCCATTTATATAGCATTTTCATTTAATTCAATAATTTGATTGTGCGCAATGTAACTGTATCTATTGTTTTAGTTAATTACACATGCTGGTTACTTGGCTAATATTTTTCTAAAAATAGTGTGTGAATGTCGTGAACAATATTTCTTAGTTATTTTAGGAGCTCCCCTGTTCGGTTTCTTGAGATCTCCACCCGTCTTTCACTATGGAAGTTTTGGAAGTGCTTCTATTGCTTTCTTACCTGCTACTTGTTTCTGATCATCACCGACATGATGAAGCAAACTCTTTAAAGCTTGTACCTCTGAATAGGGAGGCGTAGCTACTTGGGATTCTTTCATCCCATAAATATTTTAGGACAATATCAGCTTGCTTAGCTTGGAATTATTGATAATAATTATGTTTATTATTTTACACCTGAAAATGAAGAGATGTGATAGTGGCTAGACAATTTTTGTTGCAGGGGATTGAATTACAACTCAAACATGTTCATGCTGTTGGCATATACGGCTGGAGCAGCGTTTGTGAATCAATATTGGGAGAATGGTTGGAAGATATTTCACAAAACCAGGTTTCATTCAGAACTTATCCACTTGAAAATGCTTTTTATTGTGTTATTGCAATTGATGCTTATGATTCAACCAATCTATGATACAGATTCATAAATTTTTGAAAGGCCTTCCTCCGGTTCGGTCATTAATTAGTGTTGGTTCTGGTGCTGCTAAGCTACTCTCTTTGCCTGTGAAGAACTACAGAAAGGATCATAAATTACTTAAGGGGGTCCAAAGAGGTACTTACCAACGTACTGCATTGAGTGGTTTTATTTGATATTTTGTTATTTATTGTGCAAAATTTGAGCTTCTAATTGTTTTTACTCCTTTTCATAGAACTATAGAATGTTGATTACTAAGAGATCATTACTTCGTGAAGAATCTTTCTTGCTTCTAAAAACTATACATGTTCTTATGTGATGCTGTAGAAGTGTGTGATACTCAAACTGAAAATAGAGCAGAGTAGTTTAGGATTTATGATTATAGAATATGGCATATTTGCTTTGATCTAAAGTACATACCTAAAAAGAGGAAAAAATCCATAAGAGAGAAAAAAATTGATTGTGAAAGTGTATAAACTTGCCTTGTTTCCTGTTAGCCACCTTTTTTTAATGTTCATTTTTATTGAAATGGAAACGAGAGAAGTAAAAATAAAAACAAAGAGCGCAACAAAAGGAAAATGGACACAGAGAACCACACTTTGGAGAGTCATTCTTAAATAAACAACTGATCCATGAGCTCCCTGTATGCCTTGCACATGATGGCTTTCTCCTATATTTTATTTGAAAAGTTGAACTGTACTACTGTATTTCTACCAGGTGCAATTGCATTTCTTAGAAGTATATCCCTTGAAGCTGTTGGACTAGGAGTACATTTGGCAGCTGGGGCTCATGACATCCTACTCCAAACAGAATATATAGTTACTAGCATTCCACCTGCAGTACCGTTGTCCATGAGAAGCAAAACAAAAACAAGTGTGAGATTAAATCAGCCTAAAGATGCACAGCAAGGGATCCAACAGGTATTCGTTTCTGATTTGTGCTTTAATTCCCTATTATGTAAAATTAAGTGAATGTTTTAGATGGTAGTCCTTCAAGTATGCTAAATCGTCATATTGAAAGCATGCACTTTGACATTGATTCCTTCAACTTGAGAAGATAAATTATTCTCTTTTTTACAATCCACACCTGCTTATGCTAATTTCAATTCTGTGAGTTCTGTCCAATATTTTGACCTAGCTGCCTTTTTATTTTATACTCATCATTGTGGTAAAATCAACTGTTGTCCAAGCACCGTTGTGATCATCCAATCTTAGCCATTATTAGGGGGCCGTTAGTTGAGTCATATTCCATCTACTGAGAGTTCTCTATTAGCGTGCCTGACATTTCTTTTGCTACCAACCAGAACCCAACCTTCTATCCCCTCCCCTGGGTTCGTTTGTCTACTGATTGTTCCTCTATTTAAACTCATTTCTACAATTATTTTAGTTCCATTGATAGGTGTGCTTACTGTGGCTCATTAGTAAGAAAAAATATTAATGGACTTTGTATGTGTTGGGGGTGAACGTGCGGAATACATCACCCTCGCGCAATTTGGTTTTATCCATTATCCTCATGCCATACAAATAATCAACTAAGATATTAGAAACAATAATTCATGCGCACAAAACACAATATTTACCAGAGGTTCGCTCTAAGGCTACTCCCCCACCACCAAGTTAGAAATCCACTATGTATCCAAGTTCAATTACAAGCCCTCAAGAGATTCCAACAAACATGGAAATCCCTAATCTCGCAATAATCCTCACATAGATTTACAAGAGATAAAAAAAACATAAGAGATCCATCAAGAACATCGAAGATTACCTCAACAAAGACCATGTTGCATACCTTCTTCTTGAAACCCTTTAATCTTCTCTCTACCTTGATTTCTCTTCTTAGCAACCAAGAGCTACTTCCCCTCTCACCATCAAATCCCAAGAGAACAACACCCTCCACCTTCTTCCTTGTAAAGGCCAACTCTTTACAAGGTCTACCACTGAGGCTACATCTCTACTAGATTTCAAGTTTCACTCACAGAGGCTTTTTAACTCACACTGTATAGAGGCTTTGAACTCACACTCTATATTTATAGACTTTCTATTAGGTCATCAACGAAGTACGTATCACGAGATAAACCATCACTTTGGAATAAATCCCCTTCATAACAAACTTAAACAAAACAAACAGAGCGTTTTTCGTTCGAACGACTTTATGTCTCGTTCGAACGACTTATTCTTATTCTGTTTTTGAGCCGTAACCTAACAGTATGTTCTCTCTTGGAGATTTCAACTGCATTAAGCACTCCTTGTATTTTATATGTGCTAGGCTGTGGGTAGCTCAACCTGCAAGTCTCTTTTATTCTTACATTCTACTTCAACACTTTCCTTCATTTATAAACGTCCTTGCAAAAAAATCTCTGGGAAACAAATTATTGTTGGAAAAGCGACAACCAATGTCGAACAGGTGAAGTGGTTCTCATGAAGAATGAAAACCTGACGTACATGCACTTTCAAGCACGCCTACCCAATTGAAAACCAAATTTTTAAAGTGAGTCCCTGTCATAAACTGCTCTGAGAAGTGGAATTTAAAACCTAATAATTTCTTTTGAAAAAGCTTTGAGTGCAAACTTCATCCCTTCAATCATCTCCATATGCCCTTGTCACGCTCGCATGATACACTCTAATAAATCTCATATAGCCTGGATAGCAGACTAAACCTGCAACTTTCTTTCTTTTTATATATTATTGGTGATGCTTACACCAAGCAAATCATATTGATATTTTGGCATAATTATGCATTGTGATGCATAGGGAACTCAAGCACCGAAACACGGTAGTTATTACCTTTTTCTTTAATGTAGTATTTGTTTTGCTCTCAAGGGTGATCCAGGTTCACAATTTATCAGCATATCCCAGACTAATTTCTGAGGCACATGAAATCCCCGAAGATACACATGCCGGTATGTCAGGCTTTATCCTGGCGGGTGGAGTCGAATTCAGGACCTTTGGTTCTTGAGGCATGGTCCAAACTGCTACACCAACCCCCGTTGGTTCAATATAATGACTACTCTGCATAAGAAACAAAGTGAATAACTTAGGCATGAATGATTACTGTTTTTTTTATCTATAGGACTTGGGCTTCCCTTGACCCGATACACTTCATGGGTTATTATCTTCCCTACAAGACTTGTTACATTTTTTCAATAGAGAAATTATTCGACTATCAACTTTATAAATAACTAAGACAACTTAATGAGGCTCATAATCCTACTGTTTATTCTTTACAGGCTTATGAGAGTCTTAGTGATGGCTTGGGTAAAACAGCTTCAGCTCTGGTCGGAACACCCTTGAAAACATATCAACGTGGTGGGGGTGCAGGATCTGCATTAGCAAGTGTTGTCTGTGCAGCTCCTGCAGCAGCCATAGCACCTGCCTCTGCTGCCATGCGTGCGGTGCATTGTGCTCTTCTTGGAGTTAGAAATAGGTCAGATATCATTCTTCTAACACACGTGTTCCATCCTTGTCTTTAAATGAATAATTTCTTATGACGGTTAGGAATTTTCTTGTACAGCTTGGATCCTGAACACAAGAAAGAATCAATGGATAAATATTTGGGTCCCTCTCAACCTCAGGGACGTAGCTAATGGTGACTCTCTCTCTCTCTAAGAACAACGACTTTATCTACTACTGTATCTAACATCTACGTCATTATATTGATTGTAACTAATGTTTTAACTTTGTTCTAATGTACATAGTTTTAGAGCAGTTGTATATAAAAGCAAGGATTCGGACATCACTCCTGATTATTGCATCAGACATCTTGTATATGTAAGTAAAGCTATTATGTGAACATAATCTCAAAGTAGATAATATTAGGGAGCTATTTTCGGCAGCAATGAGATTATTCTCAAGCAAGCCCGGTCAGCAGAAAGTCACAATAGGCACGCACTTGGTTAATTAACTACACTAAGTGTGCTATTACGGTGACAACAACCACTTTAAATTGGCTGTTTATGTTGGCGTTGTGCTGACCATGCTTATAATCTAGGTCCTGCCGAAAATAACTCCCATGCCTGATAGAATCTATTATCCTTATGTCTCATCAGATACTTGACTGACGTGATGCATCAAATTGCCCTGGAAAATAATATGCCTATATAGGGCCGACTGAACTCCATTCTCCATATCAGCCTGCTATTAGGCTTCCTGAAATATATGGAGCTAGTACTTATATTGGGCTGGCATGGCCTCTGTTTGCCCTTCAAGTTGGACAAGATTCACGTCCTGGAGTCTAGGATCCATTTTTTCTGTAAAAAGTTAACTGTTTCTTATTAGAGTGGTTTGGCTTGGCTCTATCGGAGTAAAAGTTAAGTGTTTTCCCAACTTAACTAAATTAAACAACATCCACATAGAGCTACTCCGGCAGACAGTCCATGTCAAACCTTGAGATAATCGGTTGATAATTTAGACATTTAATTCCGTATTTTTTTGTACTGATGATATACATAGAGTCCAACATGTTTAATAAGTTCATACTTTTCGTATGCAGGTGTGCAGTTAGTTGGATAGATTCATTGATTGCTAGAAAAGAAGTAAATATTTGTAAATATTAAATGCTTACTAGTTAGGTTGTAAATAGCGAATGGGTGTTTTGGTGTGTTTGTTTTCATTAGCTATGAATGTATTACACACAATGATCAAATTTATTTATCAAAGTAAATTGAAAGTGTACAGCTTCTTTTACTTGTATGTACATGTACGAGCTTTCTAATCTGTGCCTTAAGTTTTTGTTTCTGCATTCGTGTGATTTTTTATCGAAAGATTTGTCGATAATAGTAGTACACTATGTTACATATAATGAACAGAAAAACTCCCTCTGAGTTGTCCTCTGATAGGAAGTCCCCGGCTGTTATGAAGTTTATTTCAGACATGTCATAGTATTACTGTTTTTGAATGAGAATGCTGTAAGTATCCTTTTCTATGATAATTTTTATTGGCCTTACTTCGCTGTCTGCCGTAGAGGATATTCGTCGACAAAAATAGAGATCCAACTTCTGATATTTTGTTTCTCCTGTTCTGTGTATTCTTCCAGAAGTGATGTCCAAGTTTTCGTTATTTGCTAAAAGCGACATCAAAGTTTCTCTCAGTCTTTGGAAATTGACCGTAATAAACTTCACAGTTTGGAAATAATGGCAGACTGAAAATGTTATCATCATTTTTGTGGAAGTTGACATCTAGGTTTTTGTTGTCGGTCGAAATAAATCACTATTGAAAAACATGAACAACTATAGCATCACGGGTTTATGATGCTATAATGACTGTACTAATAATAACTAATAAGGAATATTTTAAGCATAAAGTTTTCCTACATCTCCATTGTTGGTCTAAAATGCTAATCTTATCAAAGTTGGCTAAGCGAAACAAATTTCTTAACTGAGTTTGAACAAAGCCAGAGTAGCATTTCAACCACAAAGAAACAACCCCTACAGCTTTATCCAAACCAGTGAAACCACCCCTTTCAACACTTCTATAACAAAATTATTATGAATATGCATTGTTTTTACTGAAAGATATTCACAGACAATCTATAGGAGTTAATTATCGATTTCTGGACAGACCCAGGGTGGGTTAGCCATCATTGCCAGACTGACGTGTCTTCACGACTTGGTTTGAGAGCGAGGTGAATCGTCTCTAGTTTTCTCTGTTGGAGTATATGCCATCATATAACCTATTAGTCCCACATGTGGTATTAAGAGGGCTAGACTATGTTCCCTACCTATATATTGATGCTTGGTTGTAATTATAGATCAAACTATCGAACTAAGAGTATTTATAGACCCTTCACCATTATGATTTTATCATGGTATTTTGATTTCATCACGATATTTTTGTCACTCAATATTTTAATCCTTAAAAAAAAATTGGATATCGATGATATTTTTGGTATTTTGATGTTTAGCACAATAAATTGTAATAATTTTTTTTTCTTCATGTGGTTACTATTAATTGTGAACAGTGAACAGTGTCCATCTAGTAGATTATGCCAGATCTCACTACTATCCATCCCCTATCATTTAAATTATGGTTAATAAGTTTTGAGCTTTTTTGTTAGGATCTTAAGAGTTTTAAGACCATTCAATATCACACCACTAATAGCATCTCCAACAGTGGAGTGTGGGCTCTGACTGCTAGCCCACACGTCAGACACAACTGTAGATGATATTCCACACATGTGGTTTATTACAGCTATCCCAGACGGCGTGAAACATATATTTCATACTAGCAAGGATCTCACAATAAGTTTTTGTTTAATAGTTACTTTGTTATTTTTCGTTAATCAAGTGTTTGACAAAATGCTCAAGAACAAAATCGTAATTCGATGCGTCCACACGGCACATTCACTATAGTTATAAATTTTGGAACAAGATTTCCAAAATTTCGACAATAAGAGATCATGTGGTTAAGATATTTGGGAAGTTCATGGATATCAAATTGAGTAATTCCGATAATCGGCTAATTTAGGCGCTAACAGAGCGTTGGTGGCCGACAACTCACATTTTTATCTTCCAGTGCATGTGTAGAGATAAGAATCACTCCATTGGATTTCACAATGCTTACATCATTGCCTATCGATAAAAATTCTACACCATTGTTATATCCGAGGCGATGATATTACTCTCCCACATTACACCCAATAATACAAAGAGTGGGCACGTCAGTATTGCACATCTAAGGAAGTACTTGACCATCACAGATGATTGGTCTAATGACATTACGGTGGCTCGTGTTTTTATACTTTTCATGATGGGACATATATGGTTCCAAACGGCAACAACACTGTCCCGCTTGGATATCTCGAGATCGTGGCCGATTTGGGCGAAGCTCCCTCATATGACTGGGGTTCCGCTATTCTTGCTTCTCTGTACCATGACTTGGTTACCGCAGTCACGACTAGGGGTGTCATCACTGGATTTTCGCAACTTATTAAGGTACACTAACACTTTTTCAATTACACAAATCAAATATATTGCAATAAACGTCTTAAATTGAATTTATAATTATTTCCAAATGCAGAATTGGTTCTACGAGTATTATAGGATTAGTCACCCCATTGTCAGTAATGCGTTGAAGATGATGTCGTATCCTGGCCTCAAAGTATGGGAGAAGGGGAACAGAATGAAAACAAATGACCAGGCAGGGAACTTGTATACTATAGCCAGATACCTCATTAACCACCAGACTATTACTTTTATTAACTGGCGTCCTTAGGATACATCTGCAGCTTTAGAGTTAGATGATGTACATATCACTTCAAAGTTATCCTTAAAGAGGATGTCACTTCAAGTCCCAAATGAAAACTACGAGTAATACTTGGGGGATAGATGTTGGAGGCAGTTGACTGGCTATGCGGGTATTCCGATGGACCCTCCGTCCAACATGTTGCCACATCTTAGTCCAGCTAATTTAGAGCTTTGAGATAGTCCGGCTTCGTTGGTTGTAGCGAGTTTGTGATGGACGAGTCGAGGATGACTTACGTCGACTACTGGTGAAGCCAAACGTATGAGGTTGGCCACCTGTTAACATATTTACAGAGGATGGAGAACATAGATCTGTTTGGGGTCAGTGCACTCAGGTCTGGTATTGCACCCATTGTGGTTACGTCAACAGAGGTGCATAGCTTGTCCCAGGACTTCAGTATACCCGGTACGAAGATGGAGCCAGACCCGTGGTAGAATGTAGAGTAGACAAGGAAGCGTTAGATGATCCCCATCCACCGCTTGAGAAAGCTGTCACCCATGCCTTTTTCCTACCACTCAAAGGAGTTGTAGAACCTGAGTCTGGGTATGCGGCAAATCGCCCTTACAGAGTCTACGCGGGATGAGCAGATGATCACATCGATGACTGATCAGGTTGCTAAACTGACGAGGGGTTATGACATTATCAACGGGTAACTATATCTGCATGTAAGAAATTTATTTATTTATTTATACTTTTTAAGGTCATATTTATTTTGTCGAAATCTAAATAAATTTTCTTTGTCACTTTTAAAACTTACAGCTGAGGACGACACTAACTTTACAGGTAGTGCAACTACCAAATGGCAGTAGCACTAGGACTGGGCAAGGGACCCGTGGAACTAGCATTCGAACCAGGAGAGCTGGTAGTATTAGCATGACACGGCATACTGGATAGGATATTGGTCCGTCTCAGTAGATATAGTTTTGAGATGAGTATTATTGTAGACATATATTTTTATTGTACGACTTTGTGTTAAACTATTTGAAGACGTTGTAATGTAAGACTTTTGTTTCTCTATATAAGTACTTGTATCGATCAATTTTGGTTATAACTTGAATTTAAATAGAAATGCAATTACATTTCTTAAAATAGTAGTTCTACGCACGAAATTAAACTAAAAACATATACAATTACAAGTCTTTCTATGCGTCTAATTCATTCGGTAATCACAACTGGTGTATGGATTAAACTCTTCGTACTTTCTCTGGAGCTTGTAATGTTTGTTTTTAATACGAGCTTCAAGGGTTTCTCTCCAATTAAGTTCACTTCATTTCGAAGATTTGAGAACGATTCTTCGTGATTACTTCATAGTTATTGCTGGAGAAAGAAGAAAATTTAGCAGCTTTTATTCATAAATTTGGCGAGAAACTTGGAATTGGGATCATTTCATAAAGAGAGAGGCCTTTGGTATGGGACAGATTGTGTGGTCTTTATTGTGGCTTTATTGGGCCTTGATTAGTGGCGAAATATTATCACTAGTGATATATGATAAGATGAGTAACGTATGGTTGAGATGTGCGATTATGGGTTGATCTTCACGTTGTACATGTTCTTATGTAATACCCACATATACCCCGTCAACTCGTATGCCTTGGCTCATCGTAGAGAAGATTAAGTACTTGATTATTTTCTATTATTTTTGTGAAAGGCGCTTTCTTTTTTATTCCCGTCGCGAGATGCGATTTTCTCTCATTGGGTTGAATAAAGTTGTAACACTACCTTTCACCTCGATCATGAA
Organism: Kingdonia uniflora; assembly: GCA_014058105.1. Taxonomy (NCBI): domain Eukaryota; kingdom Viridiplantae; phylum Streptophyta; class Magnoliopsida; order Ranunculales; family Circaeasteraceae; genus Kingdonia; species Kingdonia uniflora. The sequence continues at coordinate 894,208 of JACGCM010002156.1, read as the reverse complement.
ATTTTTGTTTATTTCCTCGAGTGATTCTTTTTTTCTCTAATGATTATCTTAAATCTTTCTATTATTTCCTATCGCGAGATGTGATTTCTTCCTTTGGATCAGGTGAAGATGTTCAATTCCTTCTACCACGGTTATGGTTTCTAGTCCTCGAGTGACTTTCTCTTCCTCGGGTGAACTTCTCTTTATCCTCGAGTGATTCTAGCTTCTTCAAGTAATTTTTTCTTCTCTCTTCCTTGATTGGTTTTCTCTTTCCTCGCCCAAGTGATTATCTCCCCACTATATTACCTCGAGTGATCATCTTCCTCGACTGATTCTCTTAGCCCTATGTCTCTTCAAGATATTCACTTTCGAGTGAGAAAACATGGCAAGTCGGTTGGTGTCGCCGATTTTACAAGTACTTGTGGGGAAAATGGCAAGTTGGAATATCGCCGATTTCACAATGGATATATGAAGCTTTGAAGTGTTTTACACTTCTACTACTGCAAAAGAATGGTGTGACATTTATCAGCTTTAGGGGAAGCTTTATTTCTTTATCAGTGAGGGAGTGATTGTATTTTTTTTTTATCCATCTTGACACGAACATTATATGTTCATATCAACATGAGGGATGACATATACTCCATTAGTCCCACATCGGGTACTAAGAGGGCTAGGCTTATGTTCCCGATTTGATTGTAATATAATTAAATCAACTTAAGAGTGAATAAACTTTCTCTTCTTGTTTATTTACCATATTATCAACTCAATGTCTTCACCATATTATCAACTTACACCAATGTCATATTTTTTTTCTAGATGAATCAACCCCAACACAGCACATGTGTGTACTCAAATTAGTCTGATTAAAGTCAAGGCAGAAACTGCACCTACACTTTCATAGTTCGTCGAAACTCCCTCATATAAGTTTAGCTAAAAAAAAGAATAGAATCACAGCCACCCAAATCTCTACTATTCACCAAAAGAGAAACAACACTCCATGTTCATTAAAGATAACAAAGAATTTCCGTTTACTTGAATCCGAATAGATTCGTAGATCTAAGATCCTTCCTGAACACCCACTCTCAACACCTCGTGAAAAGTATAAATAGAGGTTGTTAAAGCTCTAGATATTCACATAAACATCTATAGAAGTTACCGATTCTACATTTAGCATATCACATATTGGGACTGAAGAGCTTAGCGTGAAAGCCAAGTGAGTCTTCTCTAATTTAATTATCAAGTTGATATTATATGAACCCTTACTATTTGCATGTTTTAGTTTTAGTAAATTCTTTGTTTAATCGTGCTTTTATATTGTAAACAGACAAGTTCGAATGACCAAGATGACGGTTACGCTGTTGGTGATCTGCGTGTTAATGTTTACATCCATGGTGGAACAAGCCCATGCAGCCCCTCTAACAAATGAAGATGCGTTTTTCACTGTTTGCCACGGTCAATGCATGCCGATTTGCAATAGAATGGGAGGAAAAGATTGTATATCACTTTGCGGAGAAGTGTGCACTGGCACGGACTGCACCACCCAACCATGTTAACATAGTGTCAAAATCAATAAATTTCTGCATGTACTAACTAGTAACTAGTAACTAATATATGTATAATAAGGTACTCGGTTGTACAACAAATAATTTTTGAACTATATCTAGTTCAAAGTAGAAGACGATATAGTATTGGCTTCTCTGTTGTACAACGAATAAACTTGTGAAGTTTTCTGCCTAGCTTCATCGATGTCCCTAATGGTCTCCAACAGGATCTACTATATTTGTTTCAGGGATCGCTTACCAACTCAAATGTATCAGTGGTTAAAGTCTTTGGTTACCATTACTGAAAGTTGATGCATGAGCCGAAACCATTTTAAGAATCAAGATTGATGATGATGTATTTCAAAAGCGCCATATTATTCTGTAACATCTATTGTTGCATGAGAGTAGCACCAACCTGATAACTAGCATCGTAACACGGCCTTAGATTATCATCTTTAAGAAAATTTCACAAATAATGTTTAGCCTAGGACTAGTTTCAATTTAGGTTTTGATCGCGAACAAGATTGAACATTTGAACTTAGGACTTTTTCAACTATCTCGCCTTGTAACTGTAATAAGCCTATTATTATGTTTTCTAAAAGGGCCGGCGGCCAGCTAGTTGTGGTCACTTGCCCTACAAGTTGTACCAGATGACAATATTAGTCAAAGCGAGAACAAAAATTCTCCACGTTAGAGAAAGTGTGCTTTTTGTTCATGAGTTGTCGTATACAATGTTAGTTTGCCTTTGATGGGGTTCTCCTTTTTCTGTGATTCATTGATTGAAGATAGAATTAGATTTCGTATGGTTTGTAGGAGATGATAGATAACGAAGAAGAGTTTCCTTTCCTTCCTTACTGGCAAAAGAAAAGGATTTGTGTATGTGTGTGGGCACAGTGGGGGCTAAGTGAGTGGGAAATATTTGTTTTATATAACGCCGTGGACCGTGGTCCGTTAAGAGCTTCTACCTTTTTATTTATGCAAATTGCATATCAAATCAATCTTTTTCAGTAGGGTTTCTTTCAAATTTCAACCAATAATATAGAAATTGATCAATTTCCTTTGTCCATAAAAATGAAAAGACGATTCTAACGTATCTACAGTCCTACTCTATTAACTTCTTTTCATTCTAAACCTCTAACTTAACTTACAGCCATAAAACCGAATAGTTCTTTCTTTGTCATATCTTGTAAAATTATCAAGTATTCAGATTCAGCAAAACAAAAAAACAAAAAATAAAACTAAGTACTCAAAACTGTAATAGTAATGGGATTAATAACATTTTTTTTTGTTTTGTTTTTTTTGTAAAAAATCGAAATTTTGGAAGATATAAAGTATGAAAGGTGATGCTTTACTTTATTTAATTTAAGTGATCAAATGTGATTGAGAAGGTGAGTCCACAAAAATAATATAGGGGCATGCATGCATGCATGATTGACTGATTGAGTGTGATGATGTTGGCCTGGAATGAGTGTAGCACTGCATGGGATGAGGGATGACCACGAGTACACGTGCATGTGGGACTATGTTTGCTTGTCTCTCTCACCTAACAACACTGCTTCTTTAATCTCCATTGCTTTTAGGGCATAGTAGAGAGTCCAACCAACCATTCATGTGTAACACCTGCAACAACCCTTTATTTCGACATTCTTTCTTACTATACTTATTATCATCGTTAGGTTTTTGAAACCTGTTTTGCATTTTTCCCCCTTGAATATTACATTATTTTGCATAATATATGATTGCTTTAATTTCTTCCCAATAATTGAAAAGATTCGGAAGATAATGTCGAATGTACCTTCAGTCGGCAGACAACTAGCCAAAGTAGATCTACTACAATGTTGACATCAAATAATAGAATCCTTGTTACTTGATTAAACCAAGGTTTTAAGTATTTTTCGATCCCAATTTATCAGAAAACGATATATTAATGATTTGAAACAATACACATTCTGTAAAATTTTATCTTAAGGCTTGTGACAATAAAAGACTTCTATGTTGGTTGCACTACTTCAGTGCAAAGAATGATCCTAAATCCAGTAAGTAAGAACCACTTAATTTCTGAAGTATGTAGTACCTCAAAATACGCCCCACATATACGATGTGTATGTGCTCCACTCCACATGGAACGGAGAACGTGTAGAACATGCAAACCTGAAGGAAAGTGGTCATTCAAAAGAGATGCCGGAGCGTGTTTTATACATGGGAGGGGAACTCGTGTGTGATACAGATGTCTTGCTGCCCCTAAACACCTTAGACTAATTGGACGTAGAGAGAGACCTTATCGTTTTTGTACTCTATTTGTCTTCGAAATAATGACATTTGATGTATTCATGTTTATGTAATGAAACACATCTCCATTGCCAGAACTTCCATGACAGATAAAAAAACATGTAAACTCTAGTGGCAATTTTTACATAATGAAGACTGGTCTTGTGAACATTAATATTTTGTGTCTGGTAGCTGATAAGGAATTATATGAATCTGACTTCTCCTCACAAAACCATTCATCATGACTTTCATAAATAATGGAATAATGTAAATCCCATCATAATAGAGTTTTGCCCAGGGTTTTTGTAATTGGGATCTTGGTATTAATCTCCCATTTTGAAAAAAGATTAATCGAAGATTAATCGGTAAAGATTAGAGATTATGGTTTATTTTTCCTTCATTTTTGATTGAATTAAACGTATTTAATCGTATAATATCGCAATTAATTGTAGGTTAATGAAAAATAATAAATTTGTAAGATGTGGATGATCTTTAAATGAAAATAATAATATTAATAGACTTAAAATATCAATTTTATAATTAAAATTATTTGTTACACAAGTTAAAAAATTAATAATAATTCGAGTGTCTTCCTTGTTTTTGAGTATTTGCCCTCTCAATGTGGATAACATATTGAGCCCACATCACATTTGTCCCTTCATATCTATGTCTGTTTTGACGTAACTACCTGCAGAACGTATTGAAGAATTTTGAACGGTAGACAGTCCAATACTGATATGTTTCTTTGCGACCTCTCAAATGTTATAGGGTCATCAGGCAAATACCCATACCCCTGACAGTGGGCATAACCATACCCATAACCATAGTCGAATGTTTGGGCATATAGGTCTAAAGATCCAAATAGAGATCCTTGTGAGTCATACTGTTCGCCGTAGATCTGATAGAAGGGGTAGGGCATTGGTTGTATCTGATACCCCGAATGATCGCCTATTGACATACCACTAAAGTCTGTACTAAGTGAACCAACATCTCATACACATTTTAATATTATTATTTTTTACTTAGGGCCTTATGATCCAACAATAGATTTAATCTCGATTAATCCCAATTAATCTAGATAGAATTTTTGTAGATTCTAGATGGGATTTGGCTAAAATATTCCGTGTTGATTAATTTTGAGACTAAAATAGATTAATTTGGATTAATCCTTAATTGTTTGGAGATTTTTTTAGAAAATTTGAGTGTGTGTTTTTTTTTAAATAAAATAAGAAGGATTATACTTGAATTAATGGGTCGTAAATATATTTTTTTGGGATTAATGGATTAATCCAGATTATAAAATTAAAAAAAAACTTGATTTTGCCAACATGAACTTTACAAAAAAAGATGAATTATGGACCCCCTATACCTTTTTTTCTTGCAGGCCCCACTCCTACCTTAATACAATAAAAACTTCAAGTGTCTCATGGCCCTCTAACCTCTATTAAAATTTATCCATCACAGTACAAGCTTAGCTCTCTCAAAACAACAATCTTCACTGCTTTCTAATCTTCTTATCTTTCTCACTCTCTTGAGGTTGTCATACATTTACAAACAAGAGAAAGGCAAGAGATAGTGTGCAAAAAGATCTCCAACCAGCAAGTCCTTTTTTCCTCATCTTTGGAGCTATGAATATCCAACAAGTCCATAACAAGGGAGAGAAAGGAAGAGGAGGAGAGGAAAAAGCGAAACAAAGCCAATCAACCAACCAAAACTCATCCAGTATTGTAACTTCTTCATCACCCCCGTCATCTTCCACCTCTCCTTCTCATGAATTCTCTTTCACAATCTCTCTTCACCCTTCATCGTCTGTCCTCCCTAGCAAAACCAAATCCTCCCCAGCTTCATTTGCTATTGACTTATCTCCCGCAGATGAAATTTTCTTCCATGGACATCTCCTCCCTCTCACTCTCCTCTCTCATCTTCCTATCTCCCCTCGCGCTTCCACCAACTCTTCAGATAATATTACTCTTCCTGTTAAAGACTTAACAGAAGATCATAAACACAAGGACAGTAACAGCAACAACAACGACAACCTCAGCAATATCAACAACGTCGTCAACGGAAGAAGAAAGGTGAAGTCATTCACTATATTCGGGTTTTCAAGATGGCGAAGGGAGAGGGAGAAAGAAGAGGAAGAGATGAAGAAGAAGAGGAAGATGAGATTCAATGTGGGTCATGTTATAAAGAGGTATATAAGACTAGTTAGACCTCTCTTAATCTTCAGAGGTAGGAGAGATAATCGGCAAGCACGAAGAGAACCTTGTTCGTATTCAGGTCACCTAAGTTGGAAAGGGAAGCAAGAACTAAGAGGAAGAAGAGGTGAATTCTCAGCGCCTGCGTCTCTATGGACGTCACCGACAAATAGTGGACCTCTTGTTGCATCAAGTAGTAGTATTTCTTCTTCTGCAAGTGATAGCACCATGGAAGAACTACAGAGTGCAATTCAAGCTGCCATTGCACACTGTAAAAATTCTTCACTTGCAGTGAAAGGAGAGAAACTCAAAATCAGAGATTAGAATGTAAACAATTTTTTTTCAGGTGTGTTAAGAAGTAAAATATATGTTCTTTAAGATATGAGTAAATGGACATTGGTTTTAGGGGATTATTATAAGTATAATCTTGTTCGATTAATTCCTGTATTAAACAGCAACCCCAGGCACCCTAAATTTTAACAAACACAGATCATATACAAATTGATTCCACCCCATCTGTCATGACAATTTTATGGTTACGGAGTCCCAAGGAAACAAATTCCTAGAAAGCACAATGTTTTACGCTAATGGAAGTCACAACTGCCTAAAATCTTCAAGCAGATCGTGAAGATTAGTGGACACGGAGTTTATTGTAGATAGCCACAATTTTGATTTTTGAGGGTTTAATTGATCATTCCCCTACATACATATAGTAAGAGGTGCTGGAGTATATAGCGTGTTATATAACACCGAGTCACTAAACTATTACTAACCAATGTTGGACTAAATGAGGAGTCTATGTGTAGACACAATATATACTCCAACAGGAGGAGTCCCGTCTCTCCTTCATACCGACCATAAGAGCGTTAAAAGGCTGTGGTGCCCTCTTGACGAATCAAGATCTACTAGTTGCAGTCATTACTACAGCTTGAATGAGTCCCTCTGGTACCTCAAATTCTTGTTTCTGTCCTGACTAGAGAAGTGGGTATTTCTAATTATTATATAGGTAATGAGGTGGACAAAATGACCCCAAACATAAGGGTATCTCCAAATTAAATCCTTCAAATCAAAAGAAAGGCAACATGGAAGCAAAGTCAAATGAAACCCTTAAATAAAGCAAATGCTGGTCGCATTCCTTTCATTTTGGCTTATGACGAGTACAAAAGTAACCTGCTTAAATTAACAAATAAGAGTTCAGAAAAACGATGCAGAAGGCCAACGAGTTAACAAGGATTTATGAAGGATTACATGGGTTAAGTGTACATGTATTTTACGAATACAATCTTGTCATAATTGAGAATAATGAACAGCCTATAATTCTTCTAGTGTTCATGCCCGTATATCTTCCCCCATGAACTGTGTGAAATACCATATTTCCTTTGCTGAACTCACTTGTTCAGAGACTGAAAATAGTATTGGAACAGTGCTCGACCCTCGCTCTGTCAATAGTGGATTCATCAAGTGTTGGCTCTGCATATACATTACAAATAGTATTCAGTTTAATGAATAAATGCGGTAGTCAAGGAAACCTTCCCTAAACAATCCCATCAAAAGGAAAAGATAAATAGTTTATATGGGTTAGTAGACACAACGTTCAATATTCGGAAGAGTTGTTTATCTTGCTTGTTTCTACTATTTAAAAGTCTGTCTTTTCATGTCCACTTGGATTGCAACTCATTAAAGTTGATTATACGATATTAGGGAGGGATACATATACATGCATATATACAGTACTTCCATTCATCGAAAATTACCATAAATTTTATTGGTATGATGGTGATCTCAATTCTCGTTTGTTAACTAACTATTCAGTTCAGTGATCAATGAATATAGCGACAGACTCTAAATTCCTGGTCCACTAGTATCAGGTCACTAGTACAAATGCAGGTCTGAATGTTGCAAAAATGCATTCAGATCAAGACAAACTCCAATAGTACAAAGCACGTACCTAACAGGTATAGGGGAGGTCTATTGTGATGTATGACTCGATAAAAAAATATTTAGCATGTACCAGAAAAATAATTTAACCTAGTGCAGTTTTTACATACCAGTGGCAGCAGTGATTAACGCCATCAAAATTTTGACTTTCTATCTATCTGATCACTTTTGTTCCTTAAGCATATCAAGTATCTGCTTGAACCCATCTTGCCTCCGTTCAAGTGCATTCTTTTCCGTGGTATGGTCCCTCTCGAAGTCCTCATAGTTACCTGATTGAGATTGTCCAGAATTTGCAAAACGATTACTTCTCAGCCCGGGATTCCTTGATAAGGAACTTTGTCTAGGGCTTCCATAATCTCCATAGCGTCCTGAAGACGAGCTGGTTTCTCTAAATCGCTGGTTTCTGTTTTCATTAGCATCTCCATAGCGTCCTGAAGACGGGCTAGTCTCTCTAAAACGCTGGTTTCTGTTTTTATTAGCATCTCCATAGGTACGCGAAGACGGGTTGGTCTCTCTAAAACGCTGGTTTCTGTTTTCATTAGCATTTCCATAGGTACGCCCTTCATTTCCAAATCGTCGTTCAGAAAACCGATCCGAAAACCCGAGGTTGCTCACTCTGGGCTCACTAGATCTCCTGTAACTACTTTCCTCCGCACCTACTTTTTCCATTCTGTCCCCATCTGCAATTCTGGGCAACTGGGAATAAAAAATAATATTAACATCTTAGAAGTAAAATCATAATATTCAATATTTGCTCTTCTACTGAACTCTAAGGCTAATAAAATCACCAAGAGTCCAAGGAAGATCACAGAGTGCTAATGTTTTGTCTAGATTTTCAACTTACCTGCCAATCATAGAGAGAAAAATATGTTTTAAATAACTATTCTTCCTTCAAGATAGCAAGATAGTATATTCACCTAGGTTGAAATGATCAAAGGTAAAACAGTTCACGTACATCGGGATAAGAGTGGCTTTAGTTATATTGACATGACCTAAACCGAAGATATATCCTATTTTGAACAGCAGTATAAGGAAAAGTGAGATTATGCCTTAATGTGTAATAGTGGCAGTGGAAAAAGTGAAAAAAAAAAAAACATACATTGTTTTAGTTGCATACAAAGCCTTTATTTTTTTTTAGCATCTAAAGGAATTCTACTCTTAATGACGGACAGAAGTATGCAATTTTTTAAATATCATACACTTTACACGTACCTCTTGAAATCTGAATCCAAGATCCCGCTCTATATCGCTCACGGCACGGCGCTGAGCCTTAGTATAAATGAGAACTGCAGTGCCCTTCTTTCCTGCACGTCCAGTCCTACCGGATCTATGAACAAAAATTTCTGAAGTATTTGGTATCTCAAAGTGAATGACCTGCAAAGAAGAGAGTTGCCTTGTAAGATGAAATTCAACCAAGCTCCCAAAAGGGGTGTGAATCGATAAAGTGTGTCCAGAGACTAAAAGAAAGATGCCATGCGTTTTGCCCTCGCCTATCATCCTTGTGACTAGTAATGTTCACATGACAGATTAAGACAATCACCCATAAGACATCTCGGTTTCACGAATTACTAAAAGTGTGTGTAGCCTATTTTGTAGCCACTGTTGGATTACCAGGTCAACATTTGGAATATCAAGTCCACGAGCAGCAACATCTGTCGCAACCAATACATTAAACCGTCCATCCCGAAAAGCGGCAAGAGTTTTGTCTCTTTGGAATTGTTGCATATTGCCATGTAATGCTCTGGTTGCAAGAGAACCTCCAATGGATCTTGAAAGTTCTTCAGCATCTTTCTTTGTTCTTGTGAAAATTATGCTTTTCCCTTCTTGCCCATATTTCTGCACATACCACATTTGGTTCATAAAGAAAAAAAATCAAATTACAATATTCTGCTGCCTATTTAAATCAGTCAACATTCTACAAATATGATTAACCGGAAGAAGAAAAAAAATGCTTAATGAGCATATGGACTAATCAGATCATTCTACAAATATGATTTTTCTCTTCAGATCATTTCCTTAGGGTCTTAGACTTGATTTTAAGCCAATAAGCAACGCTCCAAGATGGGCAGCGCGCATGTGTTTGCAATAACATCCGAAAGCAAGTTAGTAATTTGGCATACGGGCACAAATTCGAAACAAGAAAACAGAAATTAGAATTAGGATTTGGCATCCTAAATTTTTTTAAAGGTTTGGAAATACAACAAAAGCCTTGTTTATGAAAAATGAGACTTTTTTTATAATGAGTTCAAAAACACAAGTCATGTCCTAAATTTGCATAATACACTTAAATAAAAAGTATCTGGGTACTATACAAAAAAAAAATGCAAGTTACATAAGCAAACTCATTATGAAAATTTATTTCGTGCAAGAAATTCAATTCATGCAAGCATACACCTCTTCATGATTGTGTGTGAACTGTGAAGCCATTGGGCTCTTGGCCCAGTGGTGGTTGTGACCCTCCAACAAGAGAGGAGTCGTGGGTTCGAAACCCCATGGGGTTGGAAACTTGGGTTACGGATCCCTGTAAAACCGGCTTACCTTCTAAAAAAAAGGTGTGAACTGTGAACCTACGCTGGCACAAACACTTAAGACCTTCTATATGTGCATATAAGTGCCCTTTGGGGAGGTTATTAACTTACCGAGATAAGAGATGAGAGAACATTTTCCTTCCCAAAACTGGTTGACACAACTGAGAACAGAGAGATACCATCAGCCAACTTTTGTTCTGATTCACCTACCTGTAAAAACAGAAGTGTGAGAAACCAACTTGCAAAATGAAGAAGGTATACAAAATTATAATGGAAATTAGGAAATTATACAAAATGAAACATAAAAATGGAGAGAAACCAACTTACAAGGTCGACTACCAAAGGATTCTTGAGATATTTCTTTGATAGCTGATTCACCCACGAAGGCATTGTTGCTGAAAATAACATGCACTGTTTTTTTGCAGGTAAATAACCTAAAATACGCTCAACATCCTCTTGAAAACCTACAGCCAACATTTGATCAGCTTCGTCGAGCACAACAAACGTGACTTCAGAAAGATTTAGGGCACCCCTTTCAACAAGGTCAATAACTCTTCCAGGTGTACCAACAACAATGTCTACACCAAATTTAAGAGCACGCGCTTGGTTCATAATTGGCATCCCACCATACAGACATACACTATTTAGACTTGGTGCGGAGTCTTTGAACTCTTTTTGAACTTGCCGTGCAAGTTCACGAGTAGGGGCCAAAACGAGAGCAGAGGGTATTCGCCTTTGCCTGGAACAGAGAAGCATAACATAAATAAGGTAAAAAGGGAGTAATAAGAAGGCAACCACGTCTTCTTAATTCTCCAGATACAAGTAGCTGAATGTGTTTCTCTAACTATAGTAACTGAATGTCTATCAGTTTGACTATATCATGAAAATTAAGCATAAGAATCAAACTTGTGGAGTCGGCAAAATAAAACATGAGTTATGTGGAGATAACCACCTCCCCCATGTTTTGGGCTCATGCACGACTCCCCGGGGGTATTTCTTATATTTGAACATGTAAGAGTCCATCTTGAAACAGCTATAAACATGAGGCTGAGTCTTGGGGACACATAGATACCCAAAATGGAATGATATATGTTCTCCCTAATCTGGTACAACAATAATACAATGTGTAACACCCCGGCTGAGCGGGTATTGGAAAGATGTGTAGAGTGGGGTCGTGACAGTATGATTGTGAATTTAAATGTGAGTACCAATTTGGTGAGTACCAATTTGGTGAGTCTCCAGATACAACGCATCAAAAAATTACAAATAACAAGTTGTTCTATCTTTCTCTCTTTTTTTTGTCATTTTTCCCATTTTACCTGCAAAATTAACTCATGCATCTTGATAAAAAAAAATGAACTTTCTAAAATAGGGTAAATATGCAATAAACTAAATAAGGATGGAAAGAGCAGATATGAGCAGCAACAAAACTAGCTACTAATCAAAGAAAAAAGACCTTGAAGATCCGCGGTTTCGAATAATTTTATCCAATATTGGAATGCCAAAGGCGAGAGTTTTTCCAGATCCAGTAATAGCCCTTCCAATCATATCACGACCTTCCATGGCAGGGTCTAACACTGCTCTCTGCAAACAAAAAAAGAGAGTAAAAGCTATCAGTTGAACATACCGTATATAAAATGTCAAATTGAATTCATCACTATTCTCCAAATGTAGTATTAAGCATCAACTATATGTTCGATAAAACACAAAACTAACACATTCATTACTCAACTCTTCAAAACTAAAATTCAATATCATACTTTTGGCTACGATTGCACTTAAGGGAACAACCTCGAGTGTGCGTCTAAGTAGTGAATGTTGTAGCCGTTAAGGGATTGTTCTTTATTGTATTTAAGAGCCGTTAATGTGGTAATTCCAGCTCCAATAGCATTATATGCATACATGTTCTAATTTCTTTAGTATCGTATTCGATAGAAGATAACTCATTATTATTAGTAATGAAATTATGTGCCCTTATATCCTTATCCTTGAAAATACCCCAACTATTCCATGGGTCACACCATTTACGCTCTCAAAGTAGAGTTATATACATAAAAATTACAACTTTTATCAACTAATACTTACCCAAACAAAAAAGCGAAAAAAAACCATTATACCTGAATGGGGAAGAGCTGCGTAATCCCTCGCAGAGCCAGCGCCGAAACAATCTCCTGCGATATGTCCAGCGTCGAGATATCAAGAGGAGTATCTTTGTCCGACACATCGGGACCGCTTCTCGAGGTCGTCGCGACGGGGAATCCAAGGGTAGTCGCGGCGGAGGAAACATGAAGAGTGGTCGATTTACGCGAGAATTTGTTGTTGTTGTTGTGAGAGATTGATACTGAAATTGGGGAGAATTTGGAGAGCAAGTAGGGCGAATTAGGGTTAGGGTTTTGGCGGAGAAATGAAGTTGAAGGGAGAGATGAGGAGAAGAAGATGGTCGCCATTGCTACAGTAGTAGTAGAGCAATGGAAGACGAGAGAGTGTGTGAATGAAGATTTGGTTTATATGGACCTTAACCAACTTGGAGATCTTAATTTTATTATCTGCAACGGCTCCCGCGCGCCCTAGCAAAATAAATATCTAGGCCATCTCTAGCAGTCTTTGAGTTTGATGTTGAAGCTTGAGATGAGGGGAGCTCCACGCCTCCACCGCGCCAGAGGAGAAACCCGCTAGTGGTTGTGTTTGAACAACGCTCCCATCGCAATCATAGAGCGTGTCATATAACTACAGATGGCGTGCAATGCACCTCTTAAAAATTATAAGAAGGGGGTATTTGACTGTGCTGAAGCATTTGAATTAGTGTTAGAGCAGTCGACTCCTCAAATACTAGCCACTAAATTTGGCTTTATTGGCTAATAAAAATTAAATAATTTATTTCATTACATTGGAGTGGACTCCTCATAAAGTAATCGTCAAATGCAACATGTCGAATTTTCCATAAAATATTTAATTTTTGGGTAGATTTTGTTTTAGTTCTAACCAAATTTGATTGTCACGTAAACATTAAATTTAGTTTAAAGAGTGAACAAAATAATCAAATTTTATAACCCAATATAACTTTAATTTGGAGAGTTAGAGCATCTGTAGTCGACTCTCTATATTGGCTTAAAGTCAAATTTGGAGAGCCAAATATCTATAAAACACTTACATCCGACTCTCCAAATTAAAGTTAAATTGCCTAAAGTCATATTTGTTTATCAAATTTGACTATTTTTTTCACTCTTCAATCCAAATTTAATGAAACAAAATCTACCCAAAAATTAAGAATTTTATGGAAAATTTGATATGTGGCATTTGACGAGTACTTTTTGAGGAGTCGGATGTAATAAAATAAAAATTATGACTTTTATTAGCCAATAAAGCCAAATTTGGTGGCTAATATTTGAAGAGTAGACTACAGCTGCTCTTAGATGCAAGTGTTTTAGAAGGATTAGGCTCTCCAAATTTGACTTTAAGCAAATATAAAAAGTCGACTACAGATGCTCTTACATTCAAGCTTTCTAGCTCAACCACCATCACCAAGCACGGGTCGAGATGCTCTATTTATTCTTTTAATTTTATTTTACAATGTTACCGGCTGCTTCTTTTTTCATGCAGGTGACGGGTAAAGTGGCTTTATAAAAGATCAAAATGTTAGGAAAATTGGGGAGCGGTGGCTTAATAAAAATTCACATATATAAATTATACCAAGGTAAACCCTTATAAGAAAAATAAGATATATGATAAACATTTGATTACATCAAACAAGAATTCACAACTGCAAACACTTTGTACAAAACGCCAGCCTCATGAACAACACCTTCTACAAAAGTAAGGAAAACTAATACTGAAAACCAACCAAGCAAAACAACAACACAACTTAAAACTCCAAAATACTCCTCACTCCCACCAACTTTACTTCAAAAATCATCAGAAATTAGCTTCTGCACAACCATTTCTACACTCAAATCTCAATCTCCACCATATCAGATACTAAATCATCAGTTAATACTTCCTGCAACAGGTACACTAAATTAATTAATCAACTTGTTGATCCCATTCCCATCAAAAGAAAAAAATAAAAATAAAAAATCTTAAAACAAGTCTTCTCACCTGTGAGATCTTCTTGCGAATATGAACTTCCTCTTTAACCAAGATGGTCTCATCAATCTTACCCCATTTCTGGGGTACATTGTGGTTACTCCTCTTTAAACCCAAGAGCCCTTTCCATCTCATTGGACCTCTAGGAGGCCTCGGGGACATATCAAACTGATCATCTTCTTCATTAAGAAGTTCGTCTCGAAGAGTAGTTATCTTCTTTTCCTTGAAGGGTAAGAAACTCCCCTTGGAGAAGAGCTCATCTGCAGTAATCATGAGGTCTTTTGCAACTGTGAATTCGAAATCTGAAGCTACAGGCGCTTCTCTATAGGTATGTTTTTCGTGTTTGTTGGAATGTTGAGTGTCTATGAAATCATTGGAGAAGGAGATTCTTGGACTCATTGGAGGGCACAAGTTGCTTTGGTGCTCAGTGTTGAACATGTCTAAACATGCCATGAGGTCTTACTCTCACTTACAACACACAAGATTAGAATAATGATGATGAGGAGGATGATAAAGAGATAGATTGGTGATCAAAGATATATAGAGCTCTAATGTATGTGGGAGTGAACGTGCAAAGTAGAGAAACTTATTTGGCAATGTTTGACTGGCTGTTGGACCTGGCTGTGTTTTAGCAGAACCAGTGAGCTGGCTACGCCGACGTATACATGTAACCATGTGATTAGGGTATCCTTAAATATCATAATCAAATAATTATAATATGTAATCAGGTAATTGTATTTTTACATACACATATCATGCTAGCTTAAACCTAGTTATACTCTTTTACAAACAACAAATTGCATAGTTGCCACCTTCACATGATTAACCCATATATACAGGAAATACCTAATGGTGCGTGACACGTGGCATTTTTTCATAGGATCATGTTGGTAAAATTCTTCTAGACTAGTCAAAGAGAATACGTAGTAGTAATAATAATAAGGTAGTGATGAAGAAGCGGCTTGGTCTAAGGGTGGTGTATCTCCTTTGGTCTCCCAATTTAGTGACAAAAAATAGAGTTTTATTAATTAAATTAGTAAACCTTGAGTGCATTAGTGTTAAGGCTCAAATTCCCAAGCTAGATCAGGATACTTTGAAGCATTTACCAAATTAAAAACTCAAAAGTTAAGCAAATACACATGGGGGCATGAAATCAATCGCACCTCGACAAATCTGTAGTTCAGAAAAGAAATGCAGAACAAAGACATACAAATAACAACTATCCTAAACCGTCTTGTTACTTCTGATATCAGAACTATAGTAGAACTTACAAGTTGAACCTAGAGATAATTACAGCTTAGAAAAAGAAATGGAGGTTTCAGTAGATTACTGAACCCAAGTAACAAGACAGTTCAAAAACTTGCATTTCATTTGCAAAATCAGAGACAAAATTTTATTTACATACTCTGCATTGTTAATGCAACATACTTGTCTCCAATGGCGTAAAATCTGAAGTTTTTTTTAAGCCCGATTGATTACCACTATATTTTCAGTTTACAGAACAGCAGTTGTTTCATTATTCTATCTTCTGATCGAGCAAAAACAGGGAATAATACGAACCTCATGGCATAATCATCCTATTCTATCTATACTTACATTCTGTAAGATGGTCAAAGACTTGCACAAGAAAACATTTAGAAAGTAGGTTAATGGCCCCCATTTCCAAATCAACCTGCATATTCACCACCCTGCAAAAGAAAACATCTTGTATGAGAGCTCTTCCACACAAGCAAAAGGTAAATAACACCAAAATGTCATCAGTAGGAGTGTTTAATATGAGTTAAATGACTTACCACCGTTTGCAAAAAATTAAGAACTTTGATGTTTGAAATCGTTGAGTGTAGCTATAATGACGAGGAACCCATATCTACATGGGTCTACACGAGCCTAACTGTCAGGTTCTCGTATAATGCCATTTTGTTCAAGTTCATAATAGATAACAGCAATTTTTCACCACCAGCATATTTTTACATAAAATCATCACATTCTGGAGAAGCAGGACATGGTCTTTTCAATGGTAAATGACTTCCAAGAGAAGTTCTAGGTTTTGTTGGTACGTGAATTGTAGTTTCAGGCGATATACTTGATAATTTCACCGATCCCTTTTCCAAAATATTTGACGAAGCTGGTGATGTCTTCTGGATAGAATTCTGATAAGAAGAGAGAGGAGCTAGTGGTAGACGATGATGCAATACTCGGTTTTGGGGGATCTTTATACCAGAGTGGTTGCTACTTCGTTCAGCTTCTCGGGGTTTTGACCTTGTTGATTCGATGGGAATAAGCTTCCCATCTACTTGATTTGTGAATACAAATGTGACCTGCATTAACCAACAGCAATACTAAGTGACGACTAAGCATTTTGACTGATAGGCAAAGATAGGCAACATATCTTCTATACAGCATTGAAGTATCATGGGAAAGCATTTGTCTTTTGATTCAAACAAAAAAATTGACAGGTTATAAACTACATAACAAGTTTATCAACTATTTATATTTAACAAGAGAAAGAGCAAATGTGGGTTGATGAATCTGATCGAAGAGTGGATATAAGGATATAACTTCTCTATTAAATGGTCAAGGTATATTCAGCATTTTTGTTCGAAAATGACAAGTGGTTGAACCGGAACGTGCCAGTACAACCATACCTGAATTTTGACCCCTTTGCCTGTATTGTTATTCCTATGGCTATAACTAATTTGAGGATTTCCGAAGAAAAAATAGACGGACTAAGAAACTAAAAATCGCACTGTATTCACTCCCTTGCCCAATTCAGTGCTGATAAAAGGTTTTTAAAATGAATAAATAATCAAAAGGTGGGCCCACCTTCTTACTAAACCTTAAATTATTCAAGGAAATGCCTTGAGAGAAACCCAAATTTGAGGGATACGTTGAGGTTCTGATTTCACCATTTCTCAAGGGTTTAGAGATGGTACCATCTAAATAAACCTAGGTTTGTGGTGTATTATTTTGGTTATTATGGATTTGGGAGACGTTTGGCCCATGTTTACACTCATGTAGGCTGGTGCCATCTGACAAAAAATCTGGATACAACAAGAGAGAGGAACATGTCCAGTAACATATAACCTACTTCCTACAAAATTCCTAATGACTAGAAAATTCATAAGAAGCCAATGATAAAGTTTATACCGTGGTCCCTGACCACTGCCCTGCTCCTACTAGGACTCAAATTAGAGGTTTTAGTGTACCAGTAGAGTGTTCCTAGTTGCTAGTTGAGAGGTCCTCGGTTTCTAGTAAGAGCTCTTACGACATTGTGTGGTCTTTTTTGAAAATTGTTTAACTGGAGATTTTAACACAATGGTTACTAATTGCTAGCAATGGTACATCTCTGCAATTTACTTTCTCAAATTTATCAAAGCAATACACAAAAAGTTTACAACTTGAAGTTCACCTCGTCTCCAGCTGCAGCTTGGAGAATTGCATCTGGTACAGAAGTTGAGGACAAATGATGCCCCCAACTTCCAAGATCCTCTTCCAGGGGACTGCCCAGCTGAAAGTTTAATAATCAAATGAGAGATAAAATTAACTGATCCTTCTATTATTTATGAAATGGAGAAATTGAACCAACCTGTTTCTCTGAGCTTTTTAACCTATGTAAGCAACCGGAAATCTCTGCAAATCCACCTATATCATCCCCGTCAACTTCACAACCTTCAATAGCTGAATTGGTTTCATCATCACTGGCCTTTATATTTTCAATATTTTTTACTTCTGGATCACAAGTTTTACAACGGTTGCAGTTCATCTTGTCATGTATTTCAGATCTACAAATTAATTAAGTGCAAAAAAATCACATTTTCAGGGTTGAAGAGAAATGCACATATGATAGTGGAATTATGTACATTTTTTTTATAAATTTCATGTGTTTCAAGCATACTTCATAACAAAATTGAAAGTTATTTGTGTACATGAATATTTTGAAACATAGAACAGTCAAGCATTACGTCTCCTTTTAACAGCACGCGTGTTTAATTGTACTGGAAATTTCTGTGAAGATTATATCAGAAATTTAGTATTTCAATAGTTCATTGAGAACGGACACCACCATGTGTTGTTTGATGTACATTACATTCCAGGGGAACTTTTATACACTTTATAGGGATGCTTATACATTACATTTAATTGATTAAGTAAGGATAAGACTGCACCATACATGGCGAGAGGCAAACATTAGTGCAAATGACTGCGCTCAAAGAGCTAGCTAATCTAACCAATGGTCAGGAAGAATGGTATACACACAGACCAGGTTTTATCAGAAAACTGGAAATCCCTTTCCATCCTTATTACAGATTCTGTTAAGGCATTGTAGATTAGATCCTGGATGGTTTATTAATTAAGTCTAAGAGTAGCGAGAGTAGCGCATGTCTACTCTAGTCTTCTGGTTGTATCTCTTTCTTATCAATTAAATTTCTCATATTTGGCAAAGAAAAATTAACAGAGCTTGCAAGTGTTACTTCAAACTTTGCCGCCAATTAATCTTAAGTACTAACTAATATAGAAGTTTCCCAGTCTTCTTCATTTCCCCAATTAATCTTAAGTACTAACTAATATAGATTGTGACCCAGTCATCCATGTCTGAAAAAATATTAACTTTTCGCAAGAGAAAAAGTAATTACCTGATATTCTCATTAAATGTGAAAAGATCACGTAGGTCTTCTGTTGAGAGTAGGTTCCCCTGCGTTCAGAATGGTTATCGCACTTCACATTCAAGCCAAGATAAACCACAAGAAAGACAAAGAGACAGCCGGTAAACAAACCTGTGTCTTCGTATTATCATTTTGCTCCTGCTGAATAACCTTCTGAAGACCCTCTTTTGACATCTGACGTTGGTAAACCTAAGAAAAAATGTTACATTGACCATCAATAAAAGCACAAAGGTTTGGGTGTATAAGAGCCGAAATAGCCACTATAGTTACAAAAAGGAAATAAGGACATTCAGACCTTTTCTTCTATGGTTCCAGTAGATAAAAACCTATAGATGTACACTCTCTTCTTTTGGCCATCCCTCCAGACCCTTGCAGCAGCCTATTGAAAGACATAAGACACAATATTTGGAAGATTATAGCTTTTAGGACACAACTTTTTTTATCAGCTACCACACTCTCTTTTATAGGCTCAAAACACAAAATACATATTTAGTTAGGTTATAAACACGTACTTGTTTGTCATTGGCAGGATTCCAATCAGGGTCAAAAAGAACAAGACGATTTCCACCTATCAAATTAAGCCCACAACCACCAGCCTTGCTACTCAAGAGAAAGACAAACTCGTCCTGCAAAGCATGAATTTACAATGAAATAATTTATTCCCACAAAATATTAAATTGGCACCGAATGCATTACTCTCAGCTGATTAAGCAGAAAAACGTGTACCTTCGTAGTGTCATTAAAACAAACAACCAATTTTTGCCTTTTACTTATCGATGTGCTTCCATCAAGCCTCAAATAAGGATATCTTCTTTCACGACAAAGTTGAGCAAAAAGATCCAGAGTCTGATAAATAAAATAAAGTGATGTTAGCAGTATTGTATGTTCTCCTAGACTCAAGTACACTTCAAAGAACTCTGATGCGGAATAGCCACAAGGACAAAATGAATCACAAAAACTAAACAACCCCAATATGCAAATTACATACATACTTGAGTATAGTTTGAAACAAGGACTATTCGATCATCAGTTTTCTGACGCAGTTGTGCCAGTAACCGAGCTAAAACGTGCATTTTTCCTGAAAGTTCAACCCAGAATCCATCCCCACCAGTCCATGATCCCGATCTAATATAGCAGACAACACCCATCTTTATTATGAACTTTTTATAATGAAATGTAGAGAAGAAAAAAATATCAGTAGAAACAACTAACCTTCCCGAAAACATTTCTGCTGGGAAAAAACGTATGCACTCTTGAAATTCTGATGTCCCTGGACTTCCGCTCTTGATTGTATCATAAATGAGCTGTACAACAAGTCTAGTATATCATATGCATAACAGTCTGTAATTTAATAAATAAAATAACAATGGAGAATAAACATTATTGACACCATAAAGTTCAAACTAAGGATAGTTAAACTTATGTCAAGGCAACTGAGCTAAAGTTAGTAAAATGTGAATAGACTTTTACCACTAATGATATGGTGGAATATTTATTGTTACGTTTAAAGTATAATAGTTTTTTCTCTAAAGATTCCCGAGGGCAAATATGTATCAAGTTGGTACTCTCAGGACCTTTAGAATGTGATGTATGCTAGTGTGGCAAATCCTTATTAAATCAATTAGTGTATGGAGTACTTAGGGCATGCCTGTTTCTTTGCAAGTAGAGGTACATTTTACAAGTAGATGCAAATACACCAAATTGCATGCATTAGAACTGATGGGTCCAAACTATCTAAGAAGGTGTTAACAATCTGAAAATTGGTTGGGCATTGCAGTAAAAATGGATCCATCGTTCCCCAACCGCGCTCTTCAGGCCTTCATTTTTCTTCTCATTGGAGTTAGGGGAACAAGCACGCTAGGAAGCCCAAAGCTAGGAGCTATGAGTTTCTTCGGGTTTCCATATTACTTTGTACAGGTATGACACTGACATTGACAATCAGAAAGGAGAGAATACCATTTAAAGTGAATCTCCAAGAAAGTTGTCCGAAAAAGTTTGAAGTTGCAAGAAGTTTGGAACAACTTAAATTTAGATGATGAAAGGAGAAGGTTTGAGTCCTCTAGAAACTGTATTAAACTCTGTAATTGTACTTTTTTGCTTTTTATGAGTTTACTTTGTTTATTGCCTTTCCTAGTGATTACAGAAAGGCAAATCAACTAATATTATGGCTTATAAATTTATATGAAAAATTGGAGGGAATCAAAAAAGAAAATATGGAGAGAGAGAGAGAGAGAAAGAAGCTTCAGAATGATAGGATCTAGGTAAAGGAAACATATAGTGATGAAGAGAAGAAAAAAAACTTGAGAAGTGTTACATATCTATCGGTTAATTACTGGTTTTAATCTCTCCAAAGTCTTGACAAACTACATTTTCCTTTCTCAAACGAATCAAGCTTCAAGAATGTAAATAAGAACTCTTATTTTACTTTTTAGATTATTAGCTGGAGCCTGGAGCATACCTTTGGATGATTGCATAGCTTCTTAAGAGCTGTAATATATGCTAAAACTTTTGACTGTTTAACCTCTTCATTGAGTAATCGTTTCACCTGTAACGGAACCAACAATAAAGTGATGATTGTCAGAGCGACCATCCCTGACTATAAAACGATGTTATGAAAGAGTATTACTCGTTTTCTAATTCTCAAGTGCAAACCAATAATAAAAAATGAATAACCTACATTTTTTGAATGTACAAAATGGTTATACAATTCTGATTGGAGAGGAGTCATTTTGCAACAAACTACTTCAACTATCTGCATGCACACGATCAACAACTTCATAAGTTGTAATAGACAATGAATAGATCCTTTTAATTACCAATCTAATCAGTAAACAATACCAATTTGCCTGTCAAATGTAATTACTGATCCATAGAAAAGAACTCGATATTCATTGATCACAATAGTTCCAAGTCTCATAAGAATTGCTTCATTAAAGAACATTCTACTCTCATGTTTTCTAGTGGGCAGTTTGAAACTACCAGAGGGGACAGATATTGTGGTGGCCATAATGAGAGAGGTCATGGTCACAATTCTCATACTGACTCTTGAGAATGCTGTAGTCGATATTTTAGTAATGTTTAAGCAACTCTGAAGAAAAACTGTGATTATCCTTCATTTTTTAATCAATAAGATGGTCGTATCACAAACTCAACCATTAGGTTAAGAGTCACCAGTTAGGATGAGGGACTAACAAAAAAGATAGGGATTGTTTGAGAACCTCAAAAACAGATTATCCAGGGTTAAGACCGTACACAGTGCTTGACAACATAGTGAGTCTATTATTTTTAGATTGTAGATCTCCCGCTTGCTTTAGACACCTTAGTCAACTTTGAAACAACTAATGGATGTTTCAGACTCAGTCCTAATGGGGTGCAAATTTCATTTTTTTAATTCTTCTCTTCTTTTCTACCTATTATCAGTAGTTGATTATTTACCTTATATATAATAGAAATACGTTAAAAGGATCAGCCAAGATTGATCATTTACTTGTTGATCATTTACATAATCTATCATATTTTCCATCATAATAGTCGAGGATATATAGTCAAGATTGACCATTTACATAATCTATCATATTCACCATCATAATAGTCGAGGATATAAAATTTCAGAATTCGCCCATCCATCCTTCTGTAAAATATGAACTAGGTCTTATAAACCATGAATCATTCTATGAATGATAACCAATTCAACTACAAGCATCTGTAGGATAGGCTAGCCTAGTGGCCCTTTGTTTGGCTCGAGTTTTATGGTTTATAAAAAAAGGCTTTAGATTTTTGAACTGCTTCTAAAGTGCTTTTGAGCAGCCATAACACTTGCAAAATGCTAAGCATTAAAGCATGTCAATAACATAGATTATTTGCCAATGACTCCTGCTCTGATGCAATTCCATGCGACACTACAAAGTGATGCTTAGCACATTAGTTGGGCCAAAAAAGTTAATCTTATCTATTAACCATATTAACCATGCTACATACTTAAGAAAATGAGGTCATACCTTTGGTGGTAGATGATTCGATAACAAGGCATTCGTCCTCCTCAGTATAAACTGAAAAGAAACCCCGTAGATTAATTTAATTTAGAGGACAAAAATATCATAACAACGATAAACAAATGATAAATAAGATCAAGGAGTCCATGTGACAAGAATAAGGAGTATGTATATTACAAAGCGTCTAATACATAAAAATGGAATATCTGAAAGGCCCATAAGTATAAAAGCTAAAATTTTAATTATCAATCCTTGGCCAAATTTGATTTTGATTGCTGATTAA
Organism: Kingdonia uniflora; assembly: GCA_014058105.1. Lineage (NCBI taxonomy): Eukaryota > Viridiplantae > Streptophyta > Magnoliopsida > Ranunculales > Circaeasteraceae > Kingdonia > Kingdonia uniflora. The sequence goes on along the minus strand of JACGCM010002156.1, from coordinate 870,737 downwards.
GATATATAACTCATTTGGCACCTCTGGGAAGTTTCCAATATGGAAAGCTACAAATTGGTACAACAAGAAGTTGTTTACAAATGAATCACAAGATCATAGCTAAGCCATGTAACATGCACCTTAGGGCCAAAACCCTCAAAGTGGACATCAACTGATTTTATAGAGCTCCCTCAAATATTAAAACATGCAGCCAGCATATCAGAAAGCTGTATGTAAAAAAGGATTGTGAATCCGCAAGGTAAATCTGAGAGAAATTTTGATCTAGCCTACATCGTAAATCAATTTTGATGCAACAATTTTGACCTAGGGAGTGAAATCTGAGATCATGCATGCATCAATTTTGACTTTTATCCAGAAGTTAGTTATTATCTGAAGTCTTAGATTTCATTCCTTCCACAAGCCTACGATGTAAATCACTGTGATGTTGCAACACAAAATTTAATGTAACTACTGTTAATCTAAGAACAAATTAAAAAAGTAAGAAGCTAACTTTAACAATTCAGCCACGTTTCACAATCAAAAAAATTACCTGATTCATTTTGGCACTCAGTTCCGCAGAACGCTCATCACCTAGCTTTCTCTCTTCTTTAGTTGCTGTAGGTTCCCTTCCACAAACAATTGGTGTCTATATTCAATTTAAGAGCAAACGATACAAAACGTCAGAAAGATAATATTAGTAATGTGACAACTTAATGGTCATGATAATAGTGAATGGTCCATTCACCACTCACCAGACATGTTTAATGCTGCCACTGTTATAAAATGAGAAAGTTTAGTAGTCTTTTAGTGCAAGACTTTCTTTTGAAGAACCTAAATCTCCCTCTAAAAGTGAGAAGGGCACCTAAGTTCCACTATGCAAAACGCCCAGAGGTATACATGAAAAATAGAAAAAGAAAAAGGAGGTTTGCAATGAACCAACCAAACTATGAATTTTTACCCACTTTAAGTGGAGAATAAAATCTATATTAAGATAAACTTATCGTAGTTCGACTGTATTTGTTCTAGTTATAAATTGATATATACCGCCATAAATCCCAATTAAATTAGTAAATAATAGTAGATTGCTCGTTGTAACAAAATACTATACTTCTAATACTACTATGCCTTAATAATGGTCCACAAGCTAATACAGCACAACTGTACTCCGTACATACCCTTCAAAGCTACAACAAGAAACCTAATATGAATAAGGAAACTGACATCAAACAATTGAGTATAAATGAGATGTAGTTATGAAATCACCTCATAGTAGCGACGAAAATATACAACATCTCCCAGAACTCCTGGATTAGTAAAATTAACCATGGCAAAGAACTCCTCTAGGTCATTCTGGAAAAAAAAATCCAATAACTATGAAGAAAAGAAAACACGAAGACTTCATGAGGTAGATCAATGAGAAGGACTAAATGTTGTCTTGCCTGCATTGGAGTTCCCGACAGTAGGATCCGCCTCCTGCAGGAAAGAGCAGCCAAAGCCTGAAAGGCAACAATAATTATTAAAGCAGTCACACAATGACAGAAAATTTTGAGAGATACAGTCATTCATAGTAAATTACAAACTTCGTCATTTCCCTACCCTATTAGTTAATGTCTGATCATTCTTCAGTCTGTGAGCCTCGTCACATATGAGAAGATCACAGGAGCCACTTTTGTCGAACTTTGATGAATGCATCCGAAATGTCTCATAGGAAACAATTAGCACCTTGCACAACGTTGGATGACTACATCAGTCAACAAACTTACCAAATTAGACAACGGAAGTTCGTTGCAGGCACAAAAGCTTACTTGAAAAGGACCTCGGGGTCTTATGAAACTATCAATTCCAGAGATAACGTCGTCTCGGTGCTTTCACAAAGAGCAACTAGTCGAACTCTTTCTCCAACCCACTTTTTAATTTCAGACTCCCAGTTACTGACAAGGCTAGTAGGAGTGACAATGATTGCTTTCTTAACCAATGGTTCCCCATCAAATCCCTGTCGAAGAAGAGTGTACAGCAAAGTGATAGATTGCAAAGTTTTCCCCAAACTGCAGAAATGAAGCATGCAGAAAAGAGAAGAATTAAAAACTGAGAATGCGAAAGAAGAGAAAGGACATAACAAACCATATAATTAAATATTTACCCCATGTCATCGGCCAGAATGCATCCATAATTATCAGGAGAAGTAGTCAAACCGGATACACAGTCAAACATGAACTGAACACCTTCTCTGCATCAAAATTAAAGTTAACCTGATGACATCTTGGAAACTGTATTTCAATTTAAATAAGCGAAGGACCATGTGTGAGGCACTTCTTGCTATTATATACAAATTTATGTTTCTCTGAAAAATAATTTCAAACACTCCCCCCCCCTAATATTTCTTTAATTTGAAGGCCTGTCAACAAAAATTAATCTTCCCCTTCCAAAGTCACAAACAGAGATAGTCGTTTCCTAGATGTTGTATATGCATACTAGTATATATTCCTCTATACTGGGCTTATTGATTAACTTTTCTTCAGTTAATAGCAGAGGAATCCATTTGGGCATATTTATAAGAGAATCCCACTGTTACAAAAACAAAAAACAAATGGGTCTCTGCAGAATTTCATCAAACAACACATATAGCTTTGCAAGAGATAAATGCAACAAATAACTTAATCAATTGTTATACCTTTGATGAGGACGAAGAAACTGAACAAGCAAATGATCAACAGCAATCGGCTTACAGTACCCACTCGTAACTCCCTCAGGTTGCCACAATACCAAAGGCTCAATCCCAGGTGGCAGACTCTGGCCAGCATCATCTTTCTCGTCATTACTATGAACAACATTCACAAGATTAGTTACCGCCGACACCAAAATCGGTGTTGTCGAACCCCACGGTACAAACCTCTTCCGAGCATTAAGCCGACGAACAAGCTGCTCTCTCTGGTCATTGTAACCATCTGCAAACGGAGGTTTAAATGGTTTCCTAGCCATAGCTGCTCCTTCTGACACAGTAAGCACACGCGGAATCAACGATTGCCGTTTCACAACAAGATCACCTCTGCAAATCAAAACCCTAATTAAAACCCACCCTAGAAACAAATCAAAGATCCAATTAATCGAAATGGGATCAATTGTAGTTGTGTGTACCTGATGAGAGCAGAGACGTTTTGAGATTTACGATCTTCTTCGTCGTCGTCGGATTCAGAAGATGGGGGGTCGAGATGGGAATGTTGATCTCTGATCTCGATTCGGTACTCTTCATCGTTATCGTCTTCGCTTGAATCGTCGCTAGGGTTAGAAACTGAGAGATCGTGGTCGTCTCCCATGGCTATGTTATTTCGGTGAAACTCTTCCTCTACAAGTTTTGCTGTTTGAAATTGTGCCCATTTGGCGGGAAAATTGTGATGTTTCGTGTAAAAAGTTTAATAAATAAGCGGGAGGTGTACGAACTACGCAACCTAAAATGTGGTACAATCATACAGCTAGGATAGAACAGGCCAACCCAAAGAGCCGAACCGAGCGGTTTGGTCCGAGTTTTGAGTTTAACCGGATCGGTTATGAATCTAAAACTACAAAAACCGATAGTTACTGCCTCGGGCTCAGTTTTTGGTTCGGGTTAATAATAGGCATGAAAAATGCCTATTTTTGTCCTTCAATTCACATTATCTAAGACCTTATTTTATGTTTCACTGAGCCTAATTAAAGTATGTTTGACTATTGCAGGTAATAAGACAATTGCAACCAAGCGCAGTCTTAAAGCCTAACTTTTAAAATCTAAATAGTTGTTGGAGATAACAAGTTGTCAAGAGCCGCTGGAGATGGCCTAGTACTAGTCAACAACTGCTGGAAGACTTAGTCAGGATTTTGGCTAAAAGATCTCCATAAAATGAGGGTTGTTGAGGAAGATGAGGGCGGAAGTTAGGTTAAGAGAGAGAGTTGTAAAAAGGGAAGACAGTTATCTTTTTATTTTACCATTTTTTCTTTACCGTAGTTCTCTTTTTTTTTCCCCATGTAAACCATTTTCAATCAATGAAAACCAGTTTTAATTCACGATTTTGATATTTGCATCCTTGAGAACGAAACCCTCTATGTTTCAACACCCGATTTGATACGGATTATCAGCTAACCGACCAAACGCGAACCGGATATTATAACTATTAAAACTTTGAAATTGTTGTCTCTAAGTAATTTAACCTACAACGCCGTGTGGTAACGACTATGATATAAATACATTTATTTGTTTAAGTAGTTATGCTAAAAGCATTTATAGCATAAGTAATTTTTGAATAATGGTTATCAAACACTCTGTAATGGCATTTTTTCCCTGATGGCAAACTTCGCCAATACTTCAGTAAGGAGGTTGCAATTCTAAGCTAGAACACACTAGATTTTACATAAAAACTCAGTAAAGCCTAATAAAAATCACGACCTCGATAAGGGGTTGATGATGAAATTCAATATGTGCTAGTTATTGCAATTGTTGTGAGATGTATGACAGTAAATAATAAGAAAATAACGGAGTTCTCTGGATCCTGTTTAACATGTAAGTTATCCGTATTTATAATGGATACAGGCAGTTACAAATAATTGGTCTCCTATTTTAATGGATAGTGGGCGAACTTCATGGATCTTTTGTAACGGCTCTATTTGACCAAGTGTAACAGTTAGAGGGTCGAGATCTGCAGGTGGACATTTGACATCTTCTCGAACGTTTCTGTATCTTTAGCTTTGCTAGCATCGCCTACCATAATATCTTCTCAAACGATTAGATATGTTCGACTTGACTCTTTATAGTTTTTCATTATCGAATCTGAGAAATATGCTACTACAATCACCCCATTCTCAACACAATTACTTGTTGTTGCATCTAGAAGACTGTCTGAATTTGAAAAGTATCTCAAACTTCGGTGTTCATACATTGCGTTTGTCATTTCCAATGTTGAAAGTCAAATGGACTTGGTCATTGCATGGTCTCGATATGCATTAATGGCAGGAGTGTGACAGACTATAAATAGCCTTGTAGAGGGATGGGAAGGTATGTATTTGCTTAGCAATATGGTGAACACACGAGCTCAAGTGTTGCACGACGAATTTGTGATGCATGAAGAAATTAAGTATTGGGAGTTGAGGACGCGATATTTTGGTCGGCGTTCTCTCTCTTTGGCAACTCCCATACATGTTGAGCCATCGTACAAAGGGATGACAGAAGTGGAGGCGAAGAGGGAGGAAAGGGATTTCTTCATTCTTTATTAATATTATTATGTTATTGTAACGACTACGGAGCGTATAAATAATATGCGCAATTTAGCCTACGCGATGGTGGAAGAAAAAGATGTTGTTGCGGGCGTAACCAATTGTGGGGGCTACTCTGGCTGTTGTCGTTACTGTAATCCTTGTGGCGTATAAGGCAGTGGGGATTACAGAGGAGGAGATGGTGGTGGTGGAGAAGGAAGACGGAGATTGGAAATCTTCTTCCGCACAATCATCGTTTTTATTCTTGAATGAATATTTCATACTGGAGGTGTATAAGACTTGATATGAAGTTAACTGATGTAATGTAACCTGTAGGTCGATCTGTAACGTTTGTCAAAGTAATGAGGAGTGAATGTGAAATATAATTTTTATCGATGTTTGAGTATTATGTAAAGAATATAGAATATATAATGAATAGTGTTTTTTCAAATATATAGTCTCGAATATGATGTTATTGATAGATTTATTGAGTTATAGTTACAAATATCCCTGAAAAGTATGAGGCAGATAAAAAGGAAAGATATGATGGTTTTTTGGCAAGTCTTCCAAAAATGGCTAGATGTGTTTTAGTGGGTGATGTATTAAGGTACAAGGAATTGGATATGTAGTCTTTGTTTATAAGCATAAGAACTGCTCTGAGGAAATTAGATAAATTCAAGGATATATAGATGTATGTCGATGATTTAGAACGACAATCTAATAGTTTGTTGGTTGTAAGGAGACGAAGGTTGCAAGACTTCGATAAGAGGCATACCAGGCATTATGTTAGGCGAGTGGCCAAAGGATCTCGAAGGGGTGTGATAAACAGTCGTGTGGGCCTTATAAATACCGTCGTTGGTGGCGACTATTCACATACCATTATTTCTAAACAAATTTATGTGTTTTTCGATTCTCTTTGCTCATCTGCTGTTCCTGTTTCCAATATTGGTATAGAGGAGATTAATGTTCTTATTCAGAGAACCAAAATTGCGAAGAAGAGGGATATCCATGCAACACGTCATCAAGGTCAAAGTTTCGAGGGACGTGGAGAGAGAATGAATTGTAGGTACCGTAAGTCTTACGGTATTGGAATTTTATGGTGAGTGTTTCGGATAAAGGGTGAAGCATTTTGCTGGATGTATGACATATATGCGCTGAATTTAGTGCCCGGAGATAACAAAAAATTTAAAAATTTTGTATTGGATCTCTGCTTGGCGGGAAACTGAAACGTCTTCAAGAAGCTTTTATTCCGGTAGTAAACTTCGAGAAAGAACAAAATAAATGTTAAAAAAATTAATTAATTCTCGAATGAAAATGATATCGATGGTTTATTGTTTGAATAACAAACATAAGTAAAAATGTCGAAAATAGTAACATATAGAGTGATGTAGTGGTGAGTAAAACTCAAACAATTGTATGTATATATATCGAATTTAAGAAAGATATAGTGATAAAATATCACATTAGACTAACATAAGAAAGGGGATATGATTTTATGATAAAAAATAAAATGGCGGAACCAATTAAAAAAGCAAGTTGTCCTGATGCTGACGCAACAAGAATATTTGATAATCTTGTCAATGTTGAACCGTTAATAATGGAAGTTACTACTTGCATGCAAAGGTCGAGTAGTGAGTACAGAGTTGTGAAAAATAGTACAAAGGTTGCTCGCCAAAAAATTAGCGGACCTGGAGGTTGGTGTTGTTGATGTTTCTGAAGGGGATAGAATAGAACTGACGTGGAATATGATCAACAAGAAAGTGATCGGGAGGACTGTACTAGTGGAAACGGAGAGGGGGAAGGAGAGATGAATTTTGTAGGGGAATGCTATGGGGATGCCCCATAAACAATTGACATTCTGAATTTTAAAAAGAAGTACGGCATCCCGGAGGATATGATGTTGGAGGAGTATCTTGGGGAGATGACAGATCAAGAGATCCTAATAGATGGGATTCTCGTACATCGAGAACAAATAAAGAAGGGGTTGAAGTTGCCCATTCGAGCTAATCAAAAGAAATTTTTAAATTTCTATGATGTTTCCCCTGGTCAGTACAATCCCAATGTATATGATTTATTTAGAGTTGTGGCTGTGAAAAACGATTGTTTAGAAGAAAGAGGGCAGGATTTGATATCGGTGGATGATTTTTGTATGTACTACACATTAAAACAGAACCCTCATAAAGTGGGTTACAGGTATTTAGCAAGGTTTCTCAAGAGACCGTTGTTTTATGAGATGGTGTCGGCGGGGGGTCAGTACATTGCCGAGAAGCTTTTAGTGTCTGGGAACTACGAGTTTGATCCCAAAGACCCTAGAGAGCCCTTGAAGAGAATTAGTTTTCACTTAGATTTCTGTGACTATGAGATTAGTATTGTGAGGGCTTATTTTTAATCCCCGTATTGAGTCCGATATTCGAACTCACATAACTCGAGTAAACATACTGATAACCAATCAAGGACTAAAAACAAGGAGATCGTAATACAGACTTCCTTATCTACAGCTCGGGGATGACAAAACATTCAATAACATCGCAATGCAGAAAATACTCAGATATCTATCAACAGTTCGAATACACGCGAACACTATTAGAGATCGCATCTTCATCAACAGTTTGAAGATATCAAAGCTTCATGTGACTTCGTGCTACAGAAGATACTCCTCCACTTGTCAACAAATTGTATGCACGCGAGCATCACAGGAGATCGTATCTTCCCAACGGTCTGAAGCTACAACTAAAGAATGTTAATAGATCCGTTATAGATCAACAAGTATCAAGACGTTACAAAAGTCCACCATGAAGACTCATCAAAACCCGATATTGTAACGTTCCTCGTCAATGTAACCAACGGTCGTATTATAAGACCTATAAATAAGACTAGATAACTACGAATTAGAGAGGCTACTCTGAGAACTTCTACGAGATCTTTTCTATATCTCGCACTCTCTTTGTAATAGCTAGCAGTCTAAATATACCTCCCTCTCTTTCTAAAATCCTCAAGAGAGGTCGTGGTTTTTAACCCATTCAAGGGTTTTCCACGCTAAATCTAGTGTTGTTTGTTTCCTGTTCATAACTAAACACCCTAGATTTCGAAGGTGTAAAGCGTTATCTTCGTGCAATACAAAAATAGGCTATTACATTTGGCGCCATCAGTGGGAACGAAGATTATACTCAGCGTTATCCGATCCAGTTTTCACCGTATTTATCTTTGAAAGAAGGCAAATCAAGACAAATCACACCATGCCCTGCCTGACACTGCTGAAGGAGTAGAATATCTACGAATGACTGTGCAGGCAAAAACTGAGCGACGAATGGAGCTGGAGAAACTACTCACTAGTATGCAGAATACTATTAGGGTACTACAAGCTCAAATAACGGCAAATCCGAGACGGCAGAACATTCTGCCCGCCGCCTCGAGAATATCAGTCCATGATCGCCTGGGACATCGAGGTAGAAATACCGCGCTTCCTCAGATTCAGCAAGAACCAGTCCTGCCTTGGAGTCACATCAATCCACCATTACCCGCTGGAGCGGTAATAGATCTACAACCACAAGAGGAGCAAAATAGGGAAAAACCTCGAATTTCAGTCTATAACCGCATGGGAAAAGCAACAGGAGAGCACAATCCTGCGAGAGGACCAACAACAAGACGAGTTGTCACGTCTTGATAACACCTTACTCTAGAACAGGTGGACAAACGCATCAAAGAGCTCTTAGATGCTCAAATACTCAATGGGAGGAGCAACTATGCAAGATTGCAGAAGAGTCCGCTCGCACAGGAGCTGTTAGACGAAGAAGTACCAACCAGTTTTCGCACTCCAACGATTCAGAAATACGAAGGGGGGATCCTGTGGAACACGTCCAAGAATTTCAAGTTTCTTTGGGACTATATTACTCCTCCAACCATATCCTCTGCCGTCTATTCCCGACCAGCTTAAAAGGCGAGCCTCTACGATGGTTTCCACACTTGATGAAGGATATATCCTCACTTTCGAACAACTTCGCGAACTGTTTGTCAAGAACAATTCACATAATAATGACAAGGAAGAAAGTCTTTACTCTTTGTTTAGTCTTAAGCAAGTGCCAGGGGAAAGATTGAAGACATTTACCAAAAAAAATTTCGGGCTAGCTCGAAAGCTCGATAACCTCGACAAAAAGATCACGATCTCCGCTTTCACCAATGCGTTACTCATAGATGGACGAGTCAAGGAACATCTGATCCTCAACAAGCCGCAGACATTAGAGGATATGATGGAAAAGGTCAACAATTTCATCGACCTCGAAAGACTGACGACTGAAAAACAAAAGCCTTAGCGCATCGCTCTATCCACCAATGATCATACCGAAGAACGTACTCGCAACAGCAGTAAAGATTTTGGAGGTGATAAGAAACGTTTCAAGTCCTATAATGATCGAACATGCCAAGGACAAAAGAGACCAGTTCTGCGCTTACCACAGTTGACAACTACTATTGTAAACATATATCCGCTACTGCAAAAGGATAAACTCTTCAAAAATGCCAATACTCTTTCTTCAACCCATACTAGGAAAACCGTACTGCATTCACCACAAGATCCACCATCATGACATGGAATAATGTTTCGTATTGAAACTTCTCATCTTAAGTATATTTTCGCATGGTCGGATGCTCGAATATATTGTGGACGCAAAAAGTTATAAAGATGGCAGCTACAAAACTAAAATCACGATCGTCCAGACTGACGAAGCGAATGAGGAAAAACATTTGTACTTCATCGAGACTCAGACAGTCAGCTACTCCAGCAGATCCAAACGCAGGCGCGCTGGATAATGCCATGATCTGACAATGGTAGATAAAGAAGCTCGTTTGTTGCCAGAATCCAGCTACCGACGATCTAGGATTTCTTTCGAAGACTGCGACGTACGTCACGTCAACTTCCCGCATCACGATGCTCTCATCATCATGTTAATAATGAAGAACATAGTTCTACATACAATGATGGTAGACACCGGCAACAGCATCGAACTATTATTTCAGAGCACGATCAACCAAATGGGTTTAGTGGACAGAGTCGAGCCAAGTGACTTCAACGTCTATGGATTTAACGATTCCAACGAAGAACGCATGGGAAAAATTACACTTCCCATCACGGCCGGACCAGTCACACTTGACGTAGTTTTTTACGTCATCAATGCAAAATCTCGTTACTTGGGCATCCTGGGACGACCATGGCTGCATAACATGAAAGTTATTCCCTCCACATATCATCAAGCACTACGATTCGACTGGAAAGGAGGGATCTACAAAATAAAAGGCAGTAAAAAATTAGCCTAAGCTTGTGATAATACAATTGAAGTTGAGCCAGCTGCAACAGCTCCAACATAGCAATTACAACATTCAGTACCAACAGAGCATCAGCTACCAAGTGCCGAACCAACAAAATATATCGAGATCAATGGTACACAAAGAGGAATTCACATCGGGACCTTCTTGAGCATGGAGGAACGTTCAAGTCTCATATAATTCCTTTCAGATAATCACGATGTTTTTGCGTAGACGTTTCGCGAAATGCCAGGGATCGATTCAGCCATGGCGTGCCACAAGCTAGAGTTAAAAAAGAAGGCAGAACTGGTTAAGCAGAAGCAATGAAGTAAACAAAGAGATCGACAAATTGATTAAGGTCGGTTTTATCCGCAAATCTATTTACCCGGACAGGATATCGAACATTGTCGCAATTCCAAAGAAATACGACAAGATCAGAATCTGCGTCGATTTCACGGATCTCAATCGGCACACTTCAAAAGATAGTTTTTCACTTCCAATCATCAACCATTTGCTCGATTCAACAGCAGGGCACGAACTCCTCTCTATGATGGATGTTACATCAAGGTGCATTCATCACCGAACAAGGCCTGTATTGCTATAAGGTTATGCCTTTCGGCCTGAAAAATGTCAGCGCTACCTATCAGAGATTGATAACGCAAATGTTCAAAGATCAGCTCGGTAAAATAATGGAGGTTTACATCGAGGACATGCTTTGCAAGAGTCTCAAGATAGAAGACCATTTGGCAAATTTACGAACAACTTTTGAGATTTTGCGAGCTTACAAAATGCATTTGAATCCTGACAAATGCCAGTTCGAAGTACAATCCAGGAAATTCTAGGGACACCTCATCAGCAAACGAAGAATTAAAGCTGATCCATCATGTATACGAGCTCTTTTGGCTATGCCTTCACCAAAGACAAAAAATGACGTTCAGAACTAGTCGGGAAGATTGCAGCACTTAATAGAATTGTGTTCAAATCATCAGATAGATGCCGACCTCTGTTCGATCTGCTTAAACAAGGTACATCGCGGGGAAAGTCAAAGAAGGATCCCGAGATTGAGTGGACAAATAAATGCGAAGCCGCTTTCCTCAAACTCAGACAACATTTGGGTAAACCACCAGTTATGAGCACACCAACAGATGGAGAAGAGCTAACAGTATACCTAGCCGTCACAGATACTTCTCTCAGCTCCGTCCTCCTCCGGCTCGATAAAAGGCTGAGAAACCAGTCTATTTTATCAGTAAGACTATGATCCCCGCTGAAAAAAGATACACCAAGATCAAGAAGCTTCTTTTGGCTCTCGTCTATAAGTCGCAGAAATTGAAACAATATTTCCAAGCCCACGCTGTTCTGGTATTGACGAACTATCCACTCCATGAAATCTTATCTAAGCGCGAAAAATCTCGACGTATTCAGCAATGATCAGTAACACTCGGAGAACACGACATACACTTTGGACCACGTCACTCTGAGAAAGGTCAGGCTATAACAGATTTTCTAGCTGACTTTCCAGTAGATGATCCTGATTGGGAAGAAGATCTTGATGAAAACAAAGATGAACCACGCACAGAACAGCCTGAAGAAAAGTCTGTTTGGGTAATAAAGAAGGGTTGACAACTTTTGACGGACGGCTCCGTCGGACCAGCAGGATCAGGGGTGGGGATTGTTCTTATAACTCCTTCCAATGATCGGCTTGAAAAATCCATTCACCTCAATTTTGAAGTGACTAACAATGTAGCAGAATATGAGGTACTAATTCATGGCTTGGATATGACACTCACACTGGGCATAACAGAACTCTCTGTCTATACCGATTTATTACTAATCGTCAATCATCGCGCAAGAATCTATCAAGCCAATGGGAAAATGATTGACTATGCCGCTGCTGTGGTCGAACGAATGAACAAATTTCAGACAATTTCTATGGAACATTTGCCAAGGGGAAAAAATAGGCATTCAGATGCACACGCTTACCTTGCTGGGGTCCTTGGATCAGAAGCTTGTTATTTAAAAATTGACGTCATTTCAAACCCCAACATTAATGCCACCGTATCCAATGCCATTAATACAGGGGGCAACGAGGAGATCGGAAGTGATTAGAGACAGCTTTTCATCAGATACATTGGACCTCACAAAAAATTCGATGGTCCACTCCCAGAGGATCCTATAGAACGGTGGAGATTAATCGACAATGTCCGTAGATATATTGTCCGGGACAACCTCCTCTACAAAATATTAGTCACTGGTCCATACCTCCTCTGCCTATCCGAAAAAGAAGCACAACAATTCTTGTACGATCGACACGAAGGCAGATGCGGGTCCCATGCTGCAGGACGATCTCTTGCAAACAGAGCTTTAGCGCAATGAATGCTCTGGCCTAAGTTGAAAGCTCAAGCGATCGAGTACGCACGCAAATGTGATGCCTGCCAATGTCACGGTTTGAAGATACGAGTCCCAACGCTCGAAAGTCACCAGGCCATTCAGATGATGGGCTCTCGATCACGTAGGAGAATTTCCTACATCACCAGGAAAATGAAAATATTTGTTGGTCGCTACAGACTACTTCACTAAATAGGTAGAGGCAGTCCCTTTTTGCCGAACACGAGAAGAAGAAGTCATCAGATTCACCTGGGAGCACATTATCATTTGGTTCAGCAGACCGCATCTTATCAGAATCGATAATGGACCACAGTTCGTTGGCTCCAAAGTCGTCGCGTTCCCCAATAAGCATAATATCATTCACTCCCCATCAAACCCTTACTATCCTCAAGGAAACGGACAAGCTAAAATTACTAATCGAACGATTGTGGACGGACTCAAAAAATGTTTAGATGACAAAAAAGGGAATTGGGTGAACGAGTTACCACACGTACTTTGGGAATAAAAAAAAACTCCAAGAATAACAACAGGTTGTACTCCATTCTTACTGGCCTACGGGACGGAAACCATAATACTCACTCAACATGGAACCTGAATATGATCGAAGAAACATGCGAAAGAGCCATTGTTAACCTGGGAAGATATCAGCTTGCTTTATCACGGTCTTATAACAAGCGCGTTCGACATCGAGAATTTAAAATCAAGGACCTCGTTCTCAAAGAAATCCCCCAACATCCCAAAGCGCTTAATGCGGGGAAGTTAGCAGACAATTGGGAAGGTCCCTTCATCATAACTGGCGTGAGCAGTTTGGGATCTTACGATCTAAGTGCACATGATGGAGTTCCTATACCTAATCCATAGAATACCTGTCGACTGAAGCTGTATCGAAATTAAACATGCTGTAACTTTAGATTTCACTCAATAAAGCATATTTTCATCATCATGCTGCAAATCTGTTTTAACATTGTTACTTAACTTCATATGGTTCACTCAAATCGACCTACTACGGAGAATTACTACAACAATATCTGCTTCATAGCTCTTCAAATATATACACGCTTTCTGAGGATTGCTTATTGAGTCAATCAATTCGATCTGGCAGAGATGTCATTCAGCTATACAATATTTAATATATGTTCCATCACGGTCGCTCAGCCCGACCTATAACCGGGATCTGCTTCATAGCTCTTCAAATACATACAGGCTCTCCGAGGATCGCTTATTGAGTCAATCAGTTCGATCTGGCAGAGACGCCATTCAGCTATGCAATATTTAATACATATCCTATCACGACCGCTCAGCTCGACCTATAACCGGGATCTGCTTCATAGCTCTTCAAATATATACACGCTCTTCGAGGATTGCTTATTGAGTCAATCAATTTGATCTGGCAGAGACGCCATTCAGCTATACAATATTTAATATATGTCCCATCACGGTCGTTCAGATCGACCTATAACTGGGATCTACATACGCGCTACTCAGAGGGTCACTTATTGAGATAATCAATTTGACCTGGCAGCAACACGACCTTTAAATATCTCATTAGGGTCTTTATTGATTTAATCAAATTGACTTATACAAGTTATACAGTTCAAACTAACTTACAATACCACATTACTAAATCTCTATATGATCGTTCGTTGGATCACCAAATTCGATTATACATAGAGATAACAACAATATTTGACATTTTTTTTTCACAGCAAAGACATACTTACATTCTGTCTCATTACAAATGAAACTACTGCTCACGCTTTGGGAAATCAACATTCGAACTCTCTCCAGGCCCAGATGAAAGTAAGGCAGAAGAAGGAATAGCTGCATCCACTACAGTAGAAGGTGCATTCAACAATTCTATAACTCTCGACATTAAATTATCTATATAGGATAACCGTGCTAGCTGCAAGTCATATTCCGTAACATATTCAGTTGTAGCAGCCAAGATTGACTCACGCTCTGTTTGAAATTTCTCTACATCAGCATACAACATAGCCATAGCACACAACATACCATTTTCTGCAGTCAATAACGTAGCTTCATAAAATTTTATTTCACCTTGTTTAGTTCGTCGTCAAGATCTTTACATCGAGCTTCTAGAGATTTTTTCTCCTGCAGCAACGAGCCTCTTTATTGCTTCGTTATCTGCACACTGCACTCCATCTCCTGCTTCAGATGGTGCAACTTATTATCTACCTCCCTCGAATAATTGTTCTCGTCTTCAGCTGCGTCCATCATCCTCTGCGACTCTTTATACTTCGCATGGAGTTCCTCGAAAACTTTATTACCTTGAATGCACTCCTGTACCAAAGCTTGCTTGTCCCAATCAAGAGTAGCGATCCGCGAATTATATTTATTGATGGCCTCATTAAACTCTCGATCTCTCTTGAAACATGCCTCCTCGTGAGTTTTGGCACGGTCATTTTTTCTCTGACATGAATCTTGAGCCTCACGCAAATCCCAGTTCAGCTTCTTTAGGCGCTCGCGCATATAACGGATTTCAAAATCTTGTTTATTTAAGAGATTCGTATTATTTGATATCACTGACTGATGATACAACACATCATTCTTATGTTTTTCAATCGTACTTAACAGATCTAGCACTTATTGATTCGCAGCCATTGTCTCCGACTTTTTCTTCTTCAGAGATTCTTTTCACTGTTCGGATTCGATATTAGCAGTCAATATCTCGGCATCCTTACATGACAACTCTACAGTCACAGGATTTAGATGACTCTGCAGCTCCAGCATCTCCGATTCCATCTTTGAATTCAACAAAGTCTTTCTTTCAACCGCCAATAAACATTGCTGCAACTTGGCAGACAATTTGTTATTTGACGAGGATAAGGCAGCCACATTGTCATTTTCTTTGTCTTCAACCTAGAAGAGCAGATCACAAGAGACAATATATATATATCAACAAATATTTATTCCTACAAGACATATCATTCTACAATATTTGTTACAACATCAAGCTATGATACACGAATGCAACGTTCAACCAAATGTTACAATCTAGTTGACTTGTGATCGCACCCTACTACTACTAACATCTACTTGCAAAGGTTCATTAAAGATTACGACCTCTTGCGGATGGGTCTTATGCCGTGTGTGAGGCAACAAATTTTCGACCTCCTCCTCAGACTCTTCAACTCGTAGTTTTGAGGTTGAAGCTCCCCCACCCTCATCCTTTTTTGCAAATCACATATTTTCAACCTTATCATTCTCTACTTCTACATCTTTACCATAGCTCGAGATATAGCGTTTAAATTCATTTTTTACTCTCTCGAGCTCAGCTCCATAAAATGCGATCGTATCGGCCATCTGACGTTCGTGGTCCGTATCGACAGCACGTTTCCCCCGCTTTGGCATAATTTTCTTCTTCAAGCGTGATTCGGATACTTGCAGACGTTGTTGCATATCTAGTAAATGCGCTTCTAATAATGTCACTCTCTTTTCAGAGTTCTGTAACAGCCTAGCACACTCTACCTTTTCCGTCTCCAGACATGCATTATGACCCTTGCACCGCTCCAGTTCATCACAAGCATGCCTGAGATGGATTTCTAATTGCGTGTGGATCATTCTTTCTTCCTTTTTTATATTGAAGAAAAAAATTCTCATTGCCCTTTGCCCCTACAAAAGTCAAGCTCATCAGGCAATGAACCTACACCACCCCATATGATGGATACTCCAACCTGAGCTGAGCATCTTTATGCCTCTCTACTATGGCGGTTGCGCGCTTCTTGCGCTAAGAATTTTACTCGAGCTGGGCCCGACACTATGTCTCTCTCGGTCAACAGTTCTAAATAGGCCTCCTTCAAACCCCGCTCACTATCAACTTCTGCCTTAAAATACAGTGTCAAAGACAATAATGACCTTTGACAATCTAACTTATCGCTCCCATCTACGAATCGTTTATCCTTAAGGGATTTTTGGAGTAAAACAAACCTATCGGTCTATTTTCGTAAAACCTCATCCCTCTAAATTTTTATCTTCCCATATCTATATTAAAGTTTGAATAACTCCTTAAAAGTTTTATCTAAATTCGACTTATGAAGGCGTCTCTCATATTCAAGTTTATTATGTACCTGTTAAGTACGATTGATAGAATCCCTTGCTTGACTCAATGCCTTCTCCATCTCGATCACTTTCCCCCTCAAATGAACTACCACCTACATACAAATCATGCATTCACATCAAAATAACATATATGAACTACAATCAAATAAATTTCAAAACCTCGTCCAAAACAGTTCTACCACCAATACAAAGGATAAAGTTCGACTAAGTCCCAAGATCTATGCTACAACTACAAAATCAAGATTTATATCCTGCTACCTCCTTGGTCGGATCCTTATCCACTGGAGTAGCCGGGGTCTGCTCAGCCACTGGAGAAGTATCATCCCCTGGGAAGACTATCTCGCCATACTTCCCTGTAAGAACAAGATCGACATCCTCTTAGGTTAAACCCCAGACGTAGAAGGTTTGAATCAGCTTATTTTGGGAAGCCACCACAATATCAACAACTTTTATCGCTTCATCTTCAACCTCTTACTTTGTAGCGACAGCTTCCTTCTCGAACTGCTCCCTCTGCAACACTTTCTCCTGCTCGAACAGTTCTTGCATAGCAGCTTTCTCTACATCATAATGCCGAACAAGTTTGGCACGATTCCCAGCAGTTAGCTTCAACACCTCCGCAGCCGACTTCCAAGCAACACAAAGCTGCACCACAAATACAGCAAAACAGTATTCAAGATCGGATCATTACCGAAAAAGATTTAATCAAATAACACATTGCATACCTGAGAGATGCTGGATCGAATTTGAGTATCAAGGCAGATGGGATCACGCGTAGCTAAGTCCAACGCCTCCTGCTCCACGGTTTTGAGGTTGACACCCTTCGAAGAAGCTCGGATATCTTTCCCAGATTCTTTTTTCTGCTTCTTCAGAGGAGGAGCCATATTCACATCAGCAACCACCCCCTCAGTTCCCACTGGCGGTAGCTGCACAGGAGCTGTTAGCCCAGAAGGCGGCACCGACTTCTTCATTCTTGGTCGCCAGACTAAGGAGCTCGAAGTACCCACAACACAGGCAGGAATTTCCATAACATCAGCATAAGCAGAGCAAGATGCAGCCATAGCCCATTTTTGATGAGTTCGTTGCACTTTTTCAACTACAGAGTTAAGCATCTTCTCTCTGCAAATTCCTAGTTCTCCAAGGACTTTGTTCAGTTCGCTCCCTTCTCGACTAACGATGTCGAAAAAACTCGATGTATCCGCAACAGCTTTTGGTTTAGGCTCTGCCAAAACAGTAACAAAACTATGTTAATAGCTCGCAATAAGTTAAGAGACAAACTACAAGCAGAATGAAGATACTTACCCTCGTTAAAATTTTTATATATCAACTCAAGCGCGGGTTTCCCAGGCACTTGCATACAATTACCCCTCACCATCACAAGATGGTCGCACCAGGGCCACCCAGAAGACTCAAAATAAAAAAAAAATTATACAGATCACACAACACTGGAGGACTGCGTTCAAAATTTGAAGATTTTTTCTCTCTAGAAATTCTTTTGCCTTTGTCTGCAACTGATTGTGGTTTAAGAGAAGAGGGAATAACTTTTATATTCCCCCTCAGTTTCTGAAATGACGGCTCATCGGGATACGTGTCCACGTTATCTCACCTAACATGAAAGTCTTTTTTTTTGCCCCCATAATGGTTTTTGGCGTAACATGTTCTGTTATCACGTCTGTCCCTTTCCTCTGCCATTATTACAGACTCACTGCCCAAGAAGATTTATACAGATCTTACAGCACAATTACTTACAGCAACAACCTCCTACGGCTGCACGGTCTTGCTACACTTTTTTATAGCATGGTTCCAGTTCAAAAATCTAAGTACAGCTATAACAGCTTTCACTTACCACAATGTCGGCTTGACAGACGCAAAAAAATCAGCGACAAATCCTGCTTCAGTTCCATTTCAGTCAAAAATTATCATAGATACAGAAAGCAATGATGATCCGACCTCAACGCAAGCAAATTAATTTATTCTGATCAATCATCCGACCTTGCATATAATGACAGAATGGATTACTCTCTTCACCACGCGGAATGGTTTCAATTTCAACAACTCACACATCTTTTTTAGCAAGTTTATCCAGCGCGTGTTCAAAGGCTCCGACCAAGTTCCATCGATGATAACAAGTATTCAAGTTAACAACGGCATGACTCTAAATAAATCATGCCACAAAAGGAATCATGACCTTGTCATCTCCAAAGACATAACAAAACTATATCTCAATAAGGTCATACATATATAAGAGCGACCTACACAGTTCGGATATATCAACACTACGACCTACATATTTTCGACCTATGTAATAAGTGACTAGTTCGATATTTGTTCAATGGTGTCTTTCAAAATTTTTAAAAGCAGCTTCAAGCACTTACAAGACAAGATAATGAAGTTCGAATTTATTATTCAAGGAAAACAAGTTGCAAGAGCGAACACTTCAACCAGTTCGGAGATAAATATTACAAGTTCTACATATAATTTTGCCATTTACAAAAAATAGCCTACGTTGCAGATGATAGTGCAACACTTGAAAAGAAACAATAGAAGGCCCAACAGAAAAATTCAAATCCCAAGGATGGGAATTGGAATGGAGCAGAGGACAAAACTAATCCCACCACTCCTCCATAGCCCCCACATTCGCTTCCAACAAAGGAACTCTTCCACCGTTATAATACCCAATCGTTCGCAGGGTATCGACAGTACTTCTCAAAAGACTTACCCGCATTCTCATCTTTCGCCAACACCGCATCTTCTGCAAGCATCCGCAGACAGGACCGACGGTGAGCAGCAAACAAAACCACATAATGGAATCACTACAGTTGATGAAAATCATCATCTGCCTCCTCTACTTCTTCCCACGACATCCCATAGAAAGTTGGAGGAACAGGGATTGGAATCGGCAGAGAAAGACTTTGGGTGCCAAAATAACGAGTTTGCAGACTTGTCATTTTTGTTTGAACTCTAACTTCATATGCTTGGCGTCGAGTTGTCACCATCACTACTACTTAAACCAACCTAAATGATTAACAACGTTAACCAGGGTGAAGAGTAATAGCAACTATTTACCATATTTTATATAAACAGCATTTAATGCACTCCACAACTTCCAATAAGGTATTCATCACAAGTACAGATCTCAAGAGGAATTTTAGGGAGACCCAAAAGTCAAAACTACTATTCTTCCAAGATAAAATGGAGGCTATCAATACAACATTCAATTTAGACTACTGGACTTCTCAACCAACAACACTCATAACACACGTTTCTCCTACTATTGGCTGAGAGGGGGTAGTTGTGAGGGCTTATTTCTAATCCCCGTACTGAGTCCGATATTCGAACTCACATAACTCGAAAACATACTGATAACCAATCAAGGACTAAAAGCAAGGAGATCGTAATACAAACTTCCTCATCTACAGCTCGGGGATGACAAAACATCCAATAACATCGCACTGCAGAAAATACTCAGATATCTATCAACAATTCGAATACACGTAAATACTATTAGAGATCGCATCTTCATCAACAGTTCGAAGATATCAAAGCAACCTGTGACTTCGCGTTACAGAAGATACTCCTCCACTTGTCAACAGATCGTATGCACGCAAGCATCACAGGAGATCGTAGCTTCCCAACGGTCTGAAGCTACAACTAAAGAATGTTAATAGATCCATTACAGATCAACAAGTATCAAGACATTACAAAAGTCCACCATGAAGACTCATCAAAACCCGATATTGTAACGTTCCTCATCAATGTAACCAACGGTCGTATTATAAGACCTATAAATAAGACTAGATAGCTACGAATTAGAGAGGCTGCTTTGAGAACCTCTAATAGATCTTTTCTACATCTCTCTCTCTCTCTTTGTAATAGGTAGCAGTCTAAATATACTTCTCTCTCTTTCTAAAATCCTCAAGAGAGGTCGTAGATTTTAACCCATTCAAGGGTTTTCCACGCTAAATCTAGTGTTGTTGGTTTCTTGTTCATAACTAAACACCCTAGATTTTGAAGGTGTAAAGGGGTATCTTTGTGCAATACGAAAAATAGGCTATTACAAGTATGTTGTCGAACTTTTTTATGTTGTCTGGCTAAAAAGTTTTTAACTTATGTTGATTTGTACAATATTAAAGGAGATTAATACAAAATCTTCAGTAAAGGAAAAGTTGTACAACCTGAGAGCAAATTACTTTGGTCGAATTGATTCACTAGTCGAATACCAAAGAAAGGTGGAAAGTTTGTTTCAGGAGGCGAGGCTGAAGAGAACCCGAAGGAAAGGCTCACACATTCCATTGGTTGACGGGAAGATGTCGGAAAGGGTTGCGGGAGCAAGCATTCCCATCGAGAACCCTGCTCTTTGTGGGTACACAACTGACTCGACTATTCCAGAGGTAGAAGCGACATAGGTTTTCAGGAAAAACAATAGGAAAAGAGCTTCCAATTCTCTACTTGCTCCTGCACAACCATCGAAAAGGTTGATGCGCCCATACCCAACAGAGATGAGAGAGAAGGAGGGAGGCTCGGGGTCAGGGACTGCAAATGTCCCAGAAGATCGGCCATCGAAGGCGGCTGTTGTTACACAATAGATAACAGTGGCGGGGAAGAAGGGTCATATGGACCTGTTGAAGTTGAAGGCTGGGGGAACTTTGGAAAGTTCAGAAGAGAAAACGTAGCGAGGGATTGAGTCCTATGCGTCTGGGGCTAATTCTCTAGAGGAAGAGTTTACCAATTGCCTTGTTGGGGCTGAGAGCTTGTCGAGTTTCTTCATCGAAGGTTACCGTACGATGAACCAGATTAGGAATTTTCATGTTGTAACTCATTTAATGACTTTGGTACCATCTTCGAGATCTCATGTTTGAGCTATTACTCAGATCAAGAAACTTCTTCTTGATGCCAAGCCTCAAATGCTTGGTGGTCAGAGCCTTGCAAATGAGCTCCTAGTCTCAAAAAACATTGAGAAGGAGCTCATCGGGAAGAAAGAGGAGCTAGTGAGATAGAAGGAGGATCTGGAGGCCAAGCAGGAAAAGTTGAGGCTCGATACGTTTAAAACGAAGGAAACTGCTATCCAGGACATGAAGGTGATGTGTCTGCATGAGAAGAAGAAGGAGATTGGGAAGATCAAGGTTGATTTCGTAAAGGAGAGAGATTAGGCTTTGTTTCTGCAAAAGTCCACCTTCGAGGACGATGTTCTTGAGCTACGTAGCTCAATGGATATGGAGAAGGTTAAGGAGTTGACCCAAGCCAGGGAAGAAGTTGATCGCCATCTTCTCAAATTACTGAATTAGATGAAGTCTAATTTTGTGATTCAATTTGAGGTGATGGAGGGGAAAAAAGATTTTTACAAAGGTTTGGCCGCTGCTGCCAATTTACCTTTCGTGGATTCTGATGTTGAGGATGAAGTTCCTGAGGTTGAAGCTTCGACACTTGTAGTTGCCGAAGGTGGTGCTCAGGAAGAGGTGCTCGATGTGTTGACTCCTGGGATACCTGTGAAGCTTCCTACTCCAACTCTTTCCCTTGAGCCATAATAATAAAACATGTTTGACTTATACTGCTGAAAGAAAAGAAATATTTATTTTTGTTGTTTTGATGTACAAGTGGTCGATGGGACCGTTAAACGTTAATGTGAACGCTTAGTAAATATTGTTTTGATGTTAATGACGTATGCTTTATCAAGATTTTGATATATTGATTGCCAAAATTGTGAATGAATTTACCCAGTGTATGATTGGGGAAGATACTATGATTATAAGATATCGAACAGTAAGTTTGTCAATATTGTGCCATTTGGCGATTGGACACTTACTAAATAATGAGATAACCATGTTCTGGCTGTTATGACTGTAAAGGAGTTCACGAGGGCTAACCTCTTTTGGGATAGCTTTCTCAAGACAAAGCAAGTGACTCCTTGTCGAAGTATTAATGATTGCAAATGATATGTCCTGTAATTGGATATATGTTTGTCGAAGAAATGATACCTTAATGTGGACATACCTTAATAAAGTGTCACCAAAAGAAAGGATGCAGATGCAATGAAATGCCGATGAGAAAGAAAATATTATTTATTGGATGTAATAAGAAAAATTATACACATGTTATCTGTAGAACATCTTCAGATGGGCTTTATTCCATGGGAACTCGAGTTGTACTTCATTTTCTATCATCAGCCAGTAAATGCCACTGTCATTTTTTTCATTGATAAGATAAGTTCCTTCTCAATTTTTTGTTAACTTTTCGGAGTTCTTTGGTCGAGTATTGTCTTGAATTTGTCGAAGTACAAGGTCACTGATGTTGAATGTATACTTTCTGGCCTTCTTATTGTATGCCTTTTTTAAAGTGTCATTGTATCGCCCCAAATTTACGATAGCATGATCTCGAGTTTCTTCAATCAAATTGAGATTACAGAGGAGTCCAAATTCATTGTCTTCATCTGTTATTTGTCATCTAGCTGTCAAGAGATTGAGATCGGAGGGATGATAACTTCAGTACCGAACGCCATCATAAATGGTGTACAACCCATGGATGTCTGTGGTGTGGTTTGATATCCCCATAATGCACTAAGTAGCTCTTCTGTCCATCTGTCCTTCTTTTCATCGAGGCACTTTCGTAATACAGACTTGATGCTTTTATTGATAGCTTCAGCTTGGCCTTTACCCTGAGGATAATAAGGTGTCGAAGTACTCAACTGGATTTTGTATATGTGGAGGAAGTTGAGGACTTTGTTGTTGATAAATAGTTTTCCATTATCTGATCTTATTATTTATGGACAACCAAATCGGGTGATGATATGCTCCCAAAAGGGTTTGATAACTTCATTCTCGTCGGTGTGGCATAGTGGTACAACTTTGACCCATTTAGTGAAGTAATCTGTAGCCACGAGGATAAATTTGATATTGCCAGATGCTGGGTGGAAGGGACCAATAATGTCAATTGCCCATCTTTTGAATGACCAAAGAACATTACTAACATGTAAGTCGAGTGCTGGACTTTCTTCACAGTTCTACCGTATCTTCGGCCAGTGCAACCCTTGTGTGAATGCTCACTGTACCAGTAAACGTCCTGCTACATGCGCGACACAGATTCCCTCATGAAGTTCCTTGATTTTAACTTGGGCTTGTCTTTGTGAAATACATTCGATAAATGGACCTCATCTAGTAATATAGTATAATATTCCATCTTTGACCTTAAAAGCATGGGCATTTCACTATAAGATATCGAGCCTCTTCTCTATTCGCGACAATGACGGATATAGGTAAAGCTCAGGGTGGGCAGTCGCCCACCCTAAAAAAAATTAAGCTTTGATTTTGATAGGTATATATTTTTCAGATTCCAGACATTGTGTTTGCATATACATTTCTGCCCACCTTAATATTTTTTATTACAAAGAGTACCATCACTTGCCTACTCAATAATCTAAAGTTTAAGGGGGTAATTTTGTAATTGAGGACCAATAATCAAAAGTTTAACCAAAGAGAAAACAAATTGCGTCTCTCTCTTATTCCCAAATCAGATTTTCATCGCCTCCAACTCTCTATCTTGAAGTTCCAATTAAATCATCGAAGAAAGGCGAAACCTTCTCTCCTCTTCGGCTCTTCCCAAATCTGTGGTGAGCTTCCCTCTTCCTCTATCTCTCTCTCTCTCTCTCTCTATCTATCTCTCTTTGAGTCTCTCTTTCTAAAATACAATATTTTGTTTATCTTCAAATGGCCAAATCCTTAAATTAATCACATCTTTACTGATTGTAGAACCAATTGCATTAGGGAATTTTGGATCACTTCTCAAGTTCTTAGTATTGCTATAAACCCCAGTAAGTCATTTTCTCATATCTTAAATCTCAATTTAATTGATTATTTTATAAATTAGGGATGTTGATGTCTTGATGATAATCTGATTTTTATGGATGATTTGCAATTTTTGGATGATAATCTGATTTTTATGGTCTGTGGATGATAATCTAATTTTTATGGTGTGTGAATGATAATATAATTTTTATGGATCATAGTATTTCCAATTTATAGTGTATTGTGGATAGATTGATTTGTTTGAGTTAAGTGATGATTTGATTTCTTGTAGCAATTATGCACTCTATGCTTAATATTTATAAGTATAAATCCAAGACTCCTCCTTTAGACAATAACCAAGATGGCAATGCAGTTTCAAACCCAATGCAAGATCATGTAAATATTGTATTGGCGGATAATCCTATTCCTACGAATGTTAGTTTGAAGCGGGGCTGCATCCGCATAGAAGTTGACTTGGTACCTCCTAGTTTAGAAAGTCCTTCCCCTTTGGACAAAAACGAGTTACCTGACTTACCTCAACCTTCATTGGGTGATGATAACGAGTTACCTGACTTACCTTAACCTAGCTTAAAGCGGGGACGTATAGATGTTGACTTATTAGCTCTTTCGGCAGATCGTGGTTTACGAACTCCAATTTCAAATTACCATCCTAACCATCGGGATTCTTTTTGAAGAAAGTATTTATTGAATGGTCCATGACAGCCTAAAAATGATAGTTTTCCCGTGACAAATGGTCGACAATTTCATGTAGAGTGGTACAAATAAGGCCCTAAGTGGTTGGAATACAGTAACCATTCAGATTATGTCTTTGCTTGTACTGTTACCTTTTTTCAGAGGTAAAGGACTGTAAGGTAGTTGTGATACTTTTGTAAGAAAGGGTTTTCAAGGTTGGAAAAACAAAAATAAACTTAAAACTCATGTTGGAGGGTCAAATAGTGCACACAACAAAGCATATATAAAGGCTCAAAATTTGTTGAATCCAGATCAGAACATTATTACAAATTATGAAAAAGGAGTAAGCAAAGAGTGAAAGAAGACCGCATTCGTCTACAAGCAATGCTTGATTGTATCAAGTTTCTTTTGTGTTAAGGCTTAGCTTTTTGAGGCCATGATAAATCTGAAGAATCTATCAACCAAGGGAACTTTCTTGAATTGTTACGATATACTGCTGCACACAACAAAGAAATAAATGAACATGTTCTTGAGAATGCCCCCGCAAATTATATGATGATTGCACCAGATATTCAGAAAGATTTTGTGAATGCCGCCGTGGTAGAAATGACTAAAGCTATTATTCATGATCTCGGAGATGAGTTATTTGCTGTTATGGTGGATAAATCGCGGGATATATCAATAAAAAAACAAATGGCCGTTGTTTTGAGTTATGTGAATACAAATGGATGTATTATTGAGCGTTTTATTGGAATTGTTCATGTTATGGAAACTACATCATTATTTTTTAAGGCGGCACTCGAGGGCTTATTGTCTGAACATGGATTGAACTTATCAAGTGTTCGTGGACAAGGATATGATGGCGCAAGCAACATGCAAGGTGCGTATAATGGTCTTAAAGCTCTAATATTACGTGAAAATAAATTCGCATTTTCTATTCAATGTTTTGCCCATCAACTTCAATTAACACTTGTTGTTGTTGCAAAGAATCACGCCCAAATGGTTTTGTTGTTTAATTTGGCCTCAAAGGTGATGAATATCGTGGGAGCATCTTGCAAGCGGTTCGACATTCTCTGTGAGAAACATAGTGTTGAAGTTATTGAAAAACTCAAGAAAGGTGAACTTTAAAGTGGAAAAGGTTTAAACCAGGAAACTAATCTCAAACGAGCTAGAGATACTCGTTGGGGCTCACATTACGAAACGTTAACTAACTTGATTTTAATGTTCTCTTATGTGCTTGATGTCCTTGAGATTGTTAAATTAGCCCCCGCACATTCGAATCATAAAGGTGAAGCAAAGGCTTTATTGGAATCGCTCCCAACTTTTGATTTTATCCTGAATATGCATTTAATGAAGAATCTTCTAGGCATGACAAATAGCTTGTCTCATGCATTGCAAAGAAAAGATCAAGATATCATGAATGTCGTTTCTTTAGTAAAAGTGTGCAAGAAAAAATTACAAAACATGAGAGACAATGTGTGGGAAGAATTGCTTGACGAAGTCTCTTCTTTTTTTTATGAGCATAATATCATTGTTCCTGATATGGAAGCTAACTTTGTAGCGCGGGGTCGATCTCGACGCAATACCGAAGTAATCACAAATATGAAATGCTATCATTATGGATATGTCTACACTGTAATAGATCATCAATTATGAGAGTTGAACGATCGTTTTAGTGAGGTGAATACAGAGTTACTTCTTGGCTTAACATGTTTGAATCCCTCAAAAAAAAATTCTGCCTTTGACAAGCAGAAGTTACTAAACCTTGCTCATCTTTATCTGACTGATTTTTCATGATTCGATCTTAGCACGCTTGAGGATGAGCTTGACATGCATATAATGGATGTGCGGACCGATAATAGGTTTTCAAAAGTGATTGGAATCGCCAACCTTGCGAAGAAGATGGTTCAGACTCAAAAAATATTATTCACCCATTAGTTTTTTTACTCCTAAAATTGGCGTTAATCTTACCGGTTGCTACTGCCACTGTTGAAAGAGTCTTTTCTGCCATGCATATCATAAAGACTCGGTTGCGTAGTCTAATAAGCGATGAATGGCTGAATAATTGTTTAGTTACATACATTGAGAAATAAATTTTCAAGGAAGTTAAAAATGAGGCAATTATGCAACGGTTCCAAAAGATAAAGCCGCGTCGAGGACCAATATGAGAAATCTAGTATCTTCGATATAATATTATAATAATTTTTTTGAAGACAAGTATTTTTGTACAATTTTGATTTTATGATATATATTATCATTTATTTGTTACATGATTTTTGACTTTGACTCGCCCCCCCCCAAAAAAATCTTGGATCCGCCACTGATTCCGGGGATGTTATTGAAATTGAAATATGTAAGGAAAAGCTTTCTCCAATCTTTGGGATCTTCATCTTTGGTAACCTGAATTTGCATGGTATGACTTATATCGAGGCTAGAATGTCTGATAACTTCTAATTTCGGTGTTATTTTCTCACTATCTTCGAGCATGGAGGCGATGCATGCGAGTGCGTTTACATGTCGGTTTTCTGCCCGAGGAAGGTAAGAAATTGTGGTTGCCTTGAATCTATTCATTTTTTCTTCAACTAGCGCGGTCAACCATTTTTCCCGGTGTCTTGAATATCTTGTTTTAGTGGTTGGCCACTAGCAAAGAATCCACATAAACATCGATTTCTTCTACTCCAAGTACTAATGCGAGCTCCAGGCCATGCATGATAGCTTTATGCTCAGTTTCATTGTTTGTGGCATAGAACTTGAGTTTGAGAGCCTTTTTAATTATATGATTAGATGGGATAACAAGAACGATTCCAATCCCAGATCATCTTGGTCCAGCAGATCCATATGTAAAAAGTCTTTAGTCTGTACTCTATGAGCAAGCATCAGGTTCTACAACAGAATCATCGGTTAAGACTTCTTCGAGTTCCTCCCAGTCTGGATCTTCGACAGGAAAATCCGCTGAGAAGTCTGCTACTGCCTGTCCTTTGATTGATATTTATGGCTCAAAGAAAATGTCATATTCTCCTAGGAAAATAAACCATTGTTGGACCCTTCTAGACCTTTTTTTTTGGGAAATACTAGTTTGAGGGGGAATTTGGTAATGACTTTGATGGGGTGTACCTGGAAGTAAGGTTAAAGTTTTTGTGAAGTATACATAAACGCTAGAAGATGCTTTTCTGTGGTGGTATATTTTTTTTTGCAGGCATGAGAGTTTTGCTGATGAAGTAGATGGGTTTTTCCACGTCATTATTTTCTCGAATAAGAATAGAACTGATTGAGTCATCTATTATCGATAAATACATTGTTAATGTTTTACCTTCAATAGGAGAACTCATGATATGAGAACGCCCCAAGTATCTTTTAAGATCTTGAAAGGCCAATTCGCAGTCAGGAGTCCAAATGATTTCATTGGGTTGTTTCTTTGACATAGGGGATGGGTTTTCTCGAATAAAGAGGTAAAGAAGTTTGCATCGATCAGAGGACTTCGAGATGAATTTGTGTAAAGCGACAACTTTTCTGACCAATTTTGGATGTCGTTTTTGGTTCGTGGCGATGGCATGACCATAAGTGATTTAATTTATGCAAGATCAATCTCAATTCCTCTCTTACTAACTAGATGGCCCAACCACTCCAAAACTGGAATTTTTCAGGATTGAGCTTCATGCAATACGTTCGAAGAATGCCGAAGATGATTTGCAGATTGCTACAATGATCCTTTCGTTTTAGGCTCCTGCAGATCATATCATCGTGTAGACTTCCATGATTTTTCCCAAGTAGTCTTTGAACATTTTTGTTACGAGCCGCTGGTATGTGGCTCAATTTTTTTTTCCAAAGGGCATGACTGTGTAGCAGTAAAGGCCCCTTTCTGTTATAAATGTGGTTTTTTCTTGATCTTCTTCGGCGAGAGGGACTTGGTTGTAACCGAAAGTTGTATCCATCATAGAAAGAAGTTCATTCCCCGCTACAGAATCGAGGAGGTGAAGAATTAATGGAAGTGGAAAGTTATCTTTGGGTATGAATTTATTTGGTTCAATGATGTCCATGCACACCCTAATTTTTCCATTCTTTTCTGGGACTGTCATAATGTTCGAGACCCATTTTGAATATTTGGCTTCTCGAATGAATACAACATTGAGTAACATGTCAATTTCTTCGTTAGCTGCCTCTGGAGCCTTGGGGATAAGTAAGGACGCTTCTATACCACCGTTTTGCTGTCTGACACAAGGTTGAGCTTATGGTAGGCAATAGAAGGATCAATTCCAGGCATTTCTTGAAAAGACCAGGCAAAGATGTTAACATTCCTCTTAAAAAGTTAAAGTAGGGTTTCTCGTTCTTCTAACGATAGCTTAGTTCTAATAAAAGTATTCCTTCCCAAACCATCGAGCTCTACATATTCAACTGCTTAGGTATCATGCTGCTCGAACGTTGGGATTGGCTATTGCTGTAATTGCTATGCTTTCAAGAGTTTAGATGCGTGGAAGTTTGTGGTGGTGTTTTCGCACATTTGTGTCACGACCTGACTCCCTTTAATTTCATAAACATCGTGATTTGTTAGAAAATGTAATGCTAGATGGTATGTTGAAGGTACCGCTTTGATGGAGTGGAGTCAGCTTCTTCATAAGATCCCTAAGTATTTTAACTCAATATCGATAACAATGAATTTAACGAAGGTAGTCTCTGGTCTTGCTTGGACAGGCAAAGTGATATCTCCCATGGCTGATTCTTTTGAACTGTTGAATCCTGTAATGGTTGTTGTTAAGGCTTTAACTGAATCTTGAAGGCCTAAAATGTCAACCGCTCTTTTGAATAGTACATCAGCTGCACTTCTAGTGTCGATAAGCATTGTATGCAGATAATCTTGTCCCACTTTAAGCACTATCATCAATGGATCATCGTGAGGGTATTGAACATGGCTGGTATCGTAATCTTTGAAGGAAATATGAAATAGCCGTTTGGCCTTGCTGAAGCTTGGTAGAAGTTTGGTTAATTTTTTAGAAGATGTAATTTTACAACAGGACATGATTATGTCATCATTCTTTCGCTTTTTGCCTTTCTCGATTTCTATCATGTAAAAATGTCGAGCTTGACCGTGGCCTTACTCTTGTTCGACCTTTTTTCTTTTTATTTCTTCATCGAGAAATTTATGAACATCGATAACGTACCAACTAGTTCTATGGGGTGAAAATTGTGAATTAGGGAGTAGCAGTTATCAGTCTCATGGCTATGGACATTGTGATATTGGCACAAAGGTTTATTTGGGACGTCCATCATCTCTTGTGCTTCGCAAAAAAACTCATCCCCTCTCAAGATCGGTAAGATTGCAGACAGGGTAGTTGTCATAGGAGGTAACACAGGGACAGGTCAAACTTTTTTCCCATCTTTGCGTTTGGCGTTGTCGTGGAAGCGCTCATGCTGCTTAGCCAGGACATTAGCTGTCGATTTTGACTGAGGGGGTGGGTGCACGTTATTTGAATGTATATCCGAAGAACTTTTTATCTTATCTTTCTTGGATTGCTCGAGTTCAATGTAATTGTTCACCACATTTATCATCTTTGTGACAGTTTGTGGTTTATAGAGTATAAGCTCCTCTTGAACTTTAGAATAGTAGAAGTGAATGCTGGTACGACAATTTCGGGATATGAATTCTAGATTTCCCCTGTTTCTTGTAGGAAACGCTTATAAAATTTTGAGAAAGTTTCCTTTGCCTCTTATTCAAAAGAGAGAGAGAGAGATAGTCTATCGTTATCTCGCGCTCTTTGGCATGAACATAGTTTGACTTAAAAAGTTATTATTACTGGGCGAAGTTAGTTATCAAACCTTCAGGAATGGTGTGAAACCACCTGAGAGGTTCTTCTTTAAGACTCATATTGAACAGACGACATATCATGTGACCGAGTTTAGAGTACATCCCAACAACTATTTTAAAGTGACAGACGTGGGTGAGTGGATCGGTTAGGCCTGCATACTGGTGAAGCTTCGGAATGTGGAAG
The DNA here is from genome assembly GCA_014058105.1 of Kingdonia uniflora. Taxonomy (NCBI): domain Eukaryota; kingdom Viridiplantae; phylum Streptophyta; class Magnoliopsida; order Ranunculales; family Circaeasteraceae; genus Kingdonia; species Kingdonia uniflora. The sequence continues at coordinate 839,323 of JACGCM010002156.1, read as the reverse complement.
TTGTCTGGAATTGTTATGACTTGGAGAAGAGGAGAAATTGGGTTAATCTCGATTTTATCTAGAGTAGATCTTAAACTTGGATTGTCTGGATGTGTGGCTTGGATTTAATTATTCAAGTCGTCCAAAGTAATGAATTGTTGGAGAGCATTTGGTCTAACTACTGCTTGGGGATCAAAATCTTCTTATCCTTTTAGTCCCAATCGCTCTCTGACTGGTCGTCTTGGGGGTGGTAGGGTTTGGTTACCTGTTCGTCAACTTTTTTGAGTTGTCGAGGTTGATGACGTAAGGTCAAAATGTCAAGATGTTATGTATGAGTTTCGGGATCGAGACCTATAAATTCATATTATTTCTTCCCTTGGCAGGCATTCCTTTTGGATAGCTCACGACTGATGATCACTTTGGGCCCTGTCGATCATGTTGCCTTCGCAAGCTGTCCATTTCTTTTTAATGAGTTTGGCTCTGTTGTTCCAGAGCCTTTATCCTTTCATCCTTCTCAACTTGGAGGGCCTGAGCATGAATTATCGGATCTTCCCGCAGCTGGTCTCTGTCAGATTCTATATGTTTTTGAAGCTCGACTATTGTAGTGTGGAAGTTGACGGTTTATGGCTGGATGGTGACAAAAATGTCCTCGTTGTTTCTCGGAGTGCTAGAGGGACATCTAAGGTTTATGATGTTCATTGAAAATGAAAGTTTAGAAGGAGATTTGGTAAAGATAAAGTAAATTTCCCCACAAACGGTGCCAATTATAATATCACGTTTCCCTGATGGCAACTTTACCAATACTTCGGTAAGGAGGTTGCGATTCTAAGCTATAACACATTAGGTTTTACGTAGAAACTTAGTAAAACTTGAGAAAAACTACAACCTCGAGGAGGGCTTGATGATGAAATCCAATATGTGATAGTCATTACAATTGCTGTGAGATGAATGACTCTAAATAATAAGAAAATAATCGAATTCTATGGATCCTGTTTAACATGTACGTTATCCGTGTTTATAATGGATACGGGCAGTTACAAATAACTGGTCTTCTATTTTAATGGATAGTGGGCGAACTTCACGGATATCTTGCAACGGCTCTATGTAACCAAGTATAATAGTCAGAGGGTCAAGATCTGCAGGTGGACATTTGAAGTCTTCTTAAACGTTCATGTATCTTTAACTTTACTAGCATCGCCTATCATAATATCTTTTCGAACGATTAGATACGTTCGACTTGACTCTTTGTAGTTTCTTATTGTCGAATATGGGAAAGATGTTACTACAGTAATCAACGTAACGTGGGCTGGCAGATATCTGTTATGCAAAATATAGATCATAATTAGTAATAATTCTTGATAAACATTTCAAATGCATTATAGACAGATCACAGTACTTAGAATAATAAAAAATAAATGATTCATAATCATATTATAGTTGAACCTTGTTCATATTCCAAAACTCATGAAATTTTATTCTAATAATTAAATATCAACTTTACCCCGTAAAATGACGATCTTAATCTTAGATGTGCGTTTTAATAGCCAAGATTGTTATTCAAAACTACTAGATGTCTGCATTCCTTATTCTGACAACTAGTGTATTTTAAGCCCTAAAGTTCTATAAGGTCTGTATATTCTAGCCAAATGACTCTACTTGATAAGAATATGAGGGGTATTAGATGTTTAATTGACAAGTGGTCCCACCCCGAAGTCTACTGGGTTCATAAGATAGGTAGATTATGTTTGTCTTTAAACTAATATTCTATGGTACTATATGCTGCTATCAGTGCCTATATACCTCTAAATATTATCATGATAACATTAATGTACTATGATACGGGAAAATTTGTTCTCATTACAACCAAATTTTTAGAACAAAACTAAGTCAATTCCAAGTGAGCTAGATAATAATTATGATTTAGATAGGCCCTCATAAGAGTATTCTAAACATTAGTATGGGTTTTTGTTTGTCTTGTGATACCCTGCATCATGATAGTTAGAATCCTAAAAATAGCATTTGAACTAGAAATTATGATAGATAATTCTTCTATACATATTAGACGCCTTATATAATCTATCAAGCAAAAAATGATTATAAATTCGAATTTGTAAAGTATACATCTCGCAACGCAACAAATAAAAAAAAAATGATGATTTGACAGTTTGTTATTCCTTTATGATCTACTAGATCGGCGTGAAGGTAACATGTTAGATAATAATGGTATTATTCTATCAGTATCAAAGCCATAATTATCTGAGTAGAATAGTAGGATTTGTTTATGAGGATCACATCTCTTTGTATCGCTCGAGGTTTTATTACAAAGGATAACCCAATATAGGTTTCCATATCTACTCAAACTCTCCCCATAACCCTAAAGGCCTATGGGCTTGTTAAAAGTCCAATAGGATACACCAACCCTGCTAGGTTGCCATCTTGGGTTGGACCAAACTCATAACAGAAAGTAGTTTTTAAGTTTTGAAAACTAGTATTTTTCACTTCTCAAAATTTTATATTATGCATATGATAATGGTTAATCAATTATGAGAATGGTTGTCAAACAACCCAATATAGTCACACAGTAATTCTTACAATACATTATTGACTTTTAGCTTGATAATGAATTATCATATCGTTAACAAACAACGCCATAGAGATTAGAGAGGTGCAAACTCTCACCTCCCTCTCTCTCTTTCACCAATTAAACATTCTCCAATCAACTAAACATTCATCCTCAATCACAATTTACAAGAAACCTTCACCAATAAACCCTCATCCACCACAACAAATCAACAATGAGTAATCAACCATTGAAATCAGTTGCGAGTTAACCCTCGACCCTCTCTCAAATTTAGGTTTTATTTCCTTCTCATGCGGTTATTATTCAACTGATTTGGTTATTGGTGTCTTGATTGGGTTTTCAATGTGGAGTCTTAAATTGTTTATAAGGGTAAAGAGAAGGAAATTGATTTGAATTGTTATGCAACTCTTCTTATCTTCGAATGATATTGAATTTAGAGAATAAGAGGGGAAAAAAATCAAGTTGCGAACCCGACCCAACAATTCCGCTCAGTTTCTAATCGGGTTTTGGCATTAGTCAGTTCAGGTTAGAAACTCGGGGACCCAATATTTTTGGTTCGTATCAGGTCCAGGCCTCAATCCAGACCGATCCGTTACGTGAACATCCCTACCTATAACCATTTTTTATGGGCAACCCTCCTTGTATTGGAAACTTATTTTTATCGGCAGCCTTCATATTTTTATTTTTTTAACTAGAGGTATTCGAGCCACATGCCAGACCATCAATACCCGACTAGATCCTCTAAGGTTTATGCAGTAGCCCACAAATTCTATTAACTGGCCAATCTGACACAAGGCTGACGGGCTCATACCAACCTCGAAGTCCACACGAAAGAGAAAATTGAATCATGGACCTCCACGTAGGTATTACCCTACCTAACCACTAGAGCAACAGGTAGTGGGTAAAGCCTTCATTGTATTGGCAACTTATAAAAATTGCATATCCACCCGTCGAAAAAGGTTATTGTTGCATGAAAGGCAACAAACCGAGATTGTGTTGGTTACCGGAAGGATGATTCTAGCTTCACAAGACAGTGACTTTTATGCTAATAACCAAAAACATTAGCCTAAGCTCTTCTTGAGTATAAAATTTTTAATGGGACTCCTTAGTGCTCCTTGAGACCATACGAAGCATCGCTCGAGATAAATACAGTTTAAAACGTGCATGACGAGTGAAGTGATTGGCCAAATGTTTGTAATGTCGAAAATAGTATCAGAGCACCCATAATAGCTAGGTGCACCCTGACGTGGCAGGGTGAATTACAAATCCATCCTCTTTCCATCAAATTCTTCTCCCAACAGTTAGGTGAATATGTGACGTGGCAAGAGTAAAATTCATCCAAGGGTGGATTTTCCACCCTGTGGGTGGATTGAGGGTGAATTTACGCCGCGTGGTTCTGAAGTACGCGTAGCCATTGTGCATGGTTCAGAAGTGCGGGTATATATAACCTTTAAGATTAAAACACGTGGCTCCCATCCAATGACTCCATTAAGTGCACTTTAAAACTGCGCGTATATATATAAACCAAGCTTACCGCGCAGTTTAGAAGTGCGCTGGGATTTTGATGACTCAGATTGAAACACGTGGACTCATCTGTGACGTCCATTTCAAGCGCGCGGTTCAGAAGTGCGCGTGGGAAATTCACCTTGGGGTAGATTCACAACTGCTGTGGGGTGGATTGGATTCACCTTAAAATTCATCCAATCCGCCCTCTTAATTGTTGTAGATAGGTAGATTTGTAAAGCATCACTCCTTTTTCCCCTTCTTTTGACGTGGAGCTTGAAATCATGAGTTTTAGCAGCAGGTCTAAACACTTGTGCCTTCTCAGGGGCCATTTGTTTTTTTGATTCTGAGTCTGAGTGAATGTCTGAGTCTGAGTCTGAGTCTGAGTCTGAGTCCACTTAGAAGCGTTCATTAACTGAGTGGATGCTAAGTGGATGCATTGGAGTGTTTGTTTTTTGTCTGAGTCTGAGTCTGAATGAGTGTTAAAATAGACAAAATACCAAAATACTCTTATCAATTTATAAGGAACTACCACCACCACCCCTTCGTCAGCGCAACATCAACACCACATATACATAACATGCATAGGAAATAACCTGTATATATAGCAAACATAAATACATAAAAACATTTTCGTTAGTGCAACGTCAATACCACATATACATAGCACATATGAAAGAACCTGTATATATAGCAAATATAAATACATTGAAACCCCTTCGTCAGCGCAACGCCAGCACCACATATACATAACAAACATATAGGAAAGTATCTATAAATATAGCAAACATAAATACATAGAAAATGACATGTATATATAGCAAACATAAATGCATAAATACTTAAAATCAAATAATTTTAACATTGGTTTGAAGTTAATACAAATAAGGCAAATATCATAATCTTAAGAGCTATTACAAATATACAAACAAATAATTCCAATCAAGACATAAGGGCTTCAAGGAAACTAACACGCTGCTCTGGACGAAGCCTGATAAACATTAACCTGTAAGTGTGCTCATTGGATCCTCCCAAGAACTTCAAACTCTTGAAAAATAAAGCATTATCTATCTCATATGAACTGACCATTTCCTGCAATACCTGTACAACTGCATCACTGGTGTCGTCATTGCTACTAGAAGTATGACTAGCTCCTTGGGCAGTAAATGGAGATATCAGAGATTGGACCAATTCCGTTAGTTCCAATGGTTGAACTGCCGCAGTTAATCTTCTTCGGTTTGATTGAGGCGCAGGGGTACGAGAACGAGAAGTACTACCAGGAGTAGGCTCCCTTACTGGACTGATGGGAGCATCATAAGAAGGAATAGCTTCACCATCCCAAGGATAATCAACTCCAATAAGGGAAACTTGTGTATCGTCAACGTTCATATCATCAAGTAGAGGAACCTACTTTGACTGTTGGGTGGAGGAGGGTACACTTGCCATACCTGAAGACCATGTAAAATCCCCTGCAGCAGATAGACCATCAAACAGTTTATCCAGCAAATCTCTATGCTGAAGAGGAGCGGTTTTATACTTCTTCGCCTCAGAATTTACCTGTAAACAAATATGTAAATAGATGTTTAAACATAAGTATTTATTGTTATATAATCAAATTGTAATGTCATTATTCACATTAACTTACCGCAATGATATTTGCCCAAACTTCTTCGGGCCAATTAAAGGTGCCTGATACAGGATCATATCCATGGCCGGTCCGGTTTATCAACCCTCTCCAGATTTGCCATTGCCTATTCAAGTAATCCCATTGGTTCTTCAGTTCCTTATGTTGTAAAACATAAAAATCTTGTATGTTATTCAACTCATCTTTCACCGTCTTCCAAGCTAGAGCATTTGGAGATGTTCCAGACAGTCTATGCAAGTCTATCTGTGCTTGACATTTTATGATAAAGTCAAGTTTGAACTCTGTATGTTGCTGGAAAAAGCCTTTTTTCTTTGGTAGTATCGGTGGTGGTATCGTTGGTGGTATCGACATAACTACACATTTCAAACAAATAGACAAATTAGTTAAACAAAACATATTGCAGATAATAGTTGGTGGTATTGTACAACATAAGCATAAGCAAATAACAAATGGATGGTCAACATATTGTAGATAACAGTTAACATAAGAACATATACCACCAACTTTTGTAGTCTTTAATACCAAAGATCAGGTGTAAAGATAGCAGATAACAGATAGCAGATAATAGTTTTATAGATAACAGATAGCATATAACATAGAACAAATGGATGGTTCTAATGGTTGAACTTTTGTAGTCTTTATTGCAGATAACAGATAACACTTTATAACAGTTAGCTTCAATAAGCAGTGCATAGCTTCAATAAGCCTAGAAGACTATAAATGGATGGATAGATGCTTTAAGGAATCTTGAAGATAAGGCATCCTATGTGTTATCCTATGTCTTTTATTTGAGAATAGGAATTTGTTCATGCTATTAATGGTGAATATATGCTTATAATTATGAGATAACACAGTTATGAATTTTGATAAGCATTATAAGGCCTCCCAATCATTCTATATGTAAATGCATTTCAGCTCTGCTACTTGGTACGTGTGTATGCTATATATTTGATATTTGGATTTCAGTTAAGCAAAACTTATGTAGAGTTCTATTAACTGTTTAAAACTATCCATCTATTAACTGTTAGAAGTGCATCACAGGAATAGATAATATCAACTCTATTGTTAACTGTTATGGATTAAAACTATCCATCTGCAGTTTATGCATAGGCAGTTTATAACAGTTTTTGCAAATACTCATAGCCTGTTTTTACAGGTTATTGATGGCCTGCTATTAGATTATATTCATAAGCAGTTTATAAAAGTTTGTATATCCATCTTTTAACTGCCTAACTGTTATTATGGCCTGATATTAGATTATACATAAGTAGTTTATACAATTTGTATATCCAGTTTGTATGGCCTGTTATTAGATTATATCCTAACTGTTTGTATATCCAGCTTGTATATCCAGTTTGTACTATACCACAAATATCTTGCTTCAACTTGCTTCGTCTGATAAATTGTTATCATGGCCTAACTGCTTGAGAAACTGTTATTTTGCTTCATATGATCTGAAGTAGACCTGAGAAACTGTATATGCAGATGTACTAAAAAAGAACTATAGTACATCTGTTATCTGTTTACTGTTAACTGTTAACTGTTATGGATAGATGTTGTTATCATGCCCTTTGCAGTAACTATTATCATGGCCTAACTGCCTAACTGTTATCATAGAAGTACATCTATTTGTAAGCCTAACTGTTATCATATAAATGTTATCATAGAAGTGCATCCATTTGTAAGCCTAACTGCCTAACTGTTATCATAGAAGTGTTATCATGGCCTAACTGCCTAACTGTTATCCATCTGTAAGCCTGTTTGTATATAAAAGTGCATCTATTTTTTTTTTTGTATATATCAGTGCATCTGTTATCCATCTGTAAACCTATGAACCTATGGATAGAAAATGAATGGAAAGGACACTAGCTGACTAGGTTCATAGACATGTAAACAAACAAATAGAATCAAACAACCATTAATATTACAAGCATCTATCCATTTTCATATAAATGATCCAATAACTAAGAAACATTTATCAACAACAAATGTAATCAAACACCGTTTCATAAATAAAATAGTCTTGCATGCTCCCTATATTAAAGATGCTTGAATATGTTTTAAAAAAAAAAACTCATACAACTTTTAAAGCACACTACTTTTTTTGCTTTATCTTTGCTAGGTCTTCTGTGATGGATTGAAGCATTTTCATTTTAGCTTGGGCCACAACCAACTCTATTTTGTACTTGATCTCCAAATCTTCAATAGTTGTGGAGGTACCAAAGGTAGGAGTGGTAGTGGTAGAAGGAGTGAAAGTAGATGATTCACCGTTAACTTCCTCAAACCACTTGAGAAAACCACAGCCTCTCTCTTGCTTACTCTTTGAGAGTGGGCAACAGTAAAATCTTTTTTTACTAATAGTTGTAGAACGTAGCTTACATGGACCATTTCCACAAAGGCAAGGCAAATACTCATTCACCCAACACCAGAACCCACAATCCTTAGGTGTCTTCTGAAATATGCAAATGTTAAATAAAGAAATAGTAATAGATAATAAAATAAAAAATTCAATATAAATAATAAAATACAAAATATACCGCGTACAGGTACTTGCAATATTCCATTTGCTTATGGTATTACAGATAATAAAGGTTGAGTAAAGCTGCATTTATAAAGAAAAACCTATAGAACCTAGGCATAAAAATGCATCAAGCCAAAAGAAATATTTCAGTGCACACATAAAAACCTATAGAACCTATAGTTTTTTAGTTTCAGATATTGCAGATAAACCTGGTTCAGTCCATCTAATATATGCAGTCCATTTAACAAATGTTCAGTCCATTTGCAGATATTGTTTATAAGTATATATAGATTATAAACAAGTATATATAGTAGTTACATAAGTTATAAAATTTATACAAATAATAATTAAAATGCCCTTCTGCGAATCATCAGTTATATTAACACTACACATAATAGATCCTTCATGGCAGACTGGAATCTTCAGGACAAACTAATCTATCATAACCTTTTGTTACTGAAAATGGGAACCTTCTGAGATGGGGATTGTTAACATTAACACTGATAAAAGGTGGATATTGTGCCATGCAATAATTAGAGATCATCAAGGTATAGATGCTTTTAAAATACTTGTGCCATGCAAAATACTTGGACATAACAGCATAATCATGACTGAATATTGTGCCATGCAAAAATATCATGACTGAATATTGTGCCATGCTTTTTAAATACTGTGCCATGACTGAATATCATAACAGCATATTGTGCCATGACTGAATATCATAACAACATAATCATCATAACAACATAATCATTAGGATATTGTGCCATGCAAAGGTCTAAGTATAGATGCAAATAGACCTGGTCCAGATGGTATTGCAGATAAACAAACTCAAAACCTGGTTCAGGCTGTTCAGAAAATGGACATAAAAGACGTCCCCAAAGCTGTTCAAAAAATGGACAGAAAATGGCAGAAGCTGCAATATGAGTAAAACTGCATTTATAAAGAAAAACCTATAGAACCTAGGCATAAAAATGCATCAAAGGAGGTAGAAACAACTATTCATATTTTTTGGGGATGTGAATGGGCTACTGAAATCAGAGAATGGGACTGCAACTGTTTCAATTTAGTGGGAACAATGTGTCCTCCATGAAGGAACTGGTCAAGCTTGCAAAACAGTCCAGTCCACTTGGAAATGACTTGTGGATTTCTTTTATCTTCATCTCATTATACTACATTTGGCTAACAAGTACACTCTTTATAAGTTCCACCCTCCCCCCAAAAGAAAGATGCTTATGTTTCCAGTTAAGGATTCTTTAATGAACTTTATTAACTAAAGGAGAACAATCTTGGGCAGAAAGATGCTTATGCTTATGTTTCCACTTAAAGGAGAACAATCTTGGGCAGATAATTTAGAACACAACAAAGGCTGCCCCAAGTATTTCACAGGTAGTCTACCTTATTTAGCATCTCACAAATTGTGTTTCTTTCTTCTTCAACAGTTGATCCAGAAAATGTAAAACCATCACCGCAAAACACAACCAAATCCCACAATTCACTCCTCAAATACACAAAACATCAAACACAACAATGCCTAACATTAACACAAAGATCGGAGCATTAACACCACATTCCAAATATCAAACACAACTCTAGGGTTGAAAGTTCCAAGTTGAGTACAAATGCAAATTATATGGTCGAATTGGAGTCTAGTTTTACCTGAATCAAAGAGAGATCTCATGCACAACAGATGATCCTGAACTCCACATTTGCATTTACAAACTCCTGGAGATGCGAAAGCGCCAAAATGAGGATGATTTGAGAGAGAAGTTGATAGCAGAGTGATTGAAATTGAGGTTTGGGAGAGTTGTTTTTTGTTGTTGTTGAAGTAATGATTTTTTTTTTGTAATTTTGAGTTCTGTTGAGGGCAATTTGGGTAGAAAATTTAGACTCAAAATCAGACTCAGCAGTAAGCTGGCTTATTGGGGCTGACTCTGAGTGACCCAAATCACTGACTCTGACTCCACTTAGCCACTGAGTGAGAGAAAAACAAACGCTTATAAGTGACCCAAATCACTCACTCAGACTCAGACGACTGAGTGGAGTCAGCCAAAAAACAAACGCCACCTCAGTTCGATTTTCACAGTTTTAGCAGCAGTACACAGATATCGCTCTCAATCCTCACTCTTTTAGGGTTCTTGAAATCTCCCGAAATCAAAATTAGGGTTTTAGAGACTCTCTCTTAGTCCCAAATCAACTAACTCAAAACATGGCTCGTAATGAAGAGAAAGCACAATCAATGCTCAACAGGTTCGTCACATTGAAGAACGAAGAGAAGAAGAAACCCAAGGAGCGTCGTCCCTTCCTCGCTTCCGAATGCCGAGACCTCGCTGATGCAGACAAATGGCGTCAGCAAATCATGCGAGAGATCGGTCGCAAGGTCACCGATATCCAAAATGAGGGTTTGGGTGAGCACCGATTACGCGATCTCAATGACGAGATTAACAAGCTTCTCCGTGAGAAAATCCACTGGGAGCGGCGAATTATCGAGCTTGGCGGTCCCAATTATACCAAACATTCGGCAAAAATGACAGATTTGGAGGGGAATATCGTCGATGTGCCGAATCCTAGTGGGAGAGGTCCGGGGTACAGGTATTTCGGTGCGGCGAAGAAGTTACCGGGTGTTCGAGAGCTTTTCGATAAGCCCCCGGAGCTTAAGAGGAGGAGGTCGAGGTATGAGATATTTAAAAGGATTGACGCCAGTTATTACGGGTATAGAGATGACGAGGACGGGATTTTGGAGAAGTTGGAGGGACCTGCGGAGAAGGAAATGAGAGCAGCGTCGTTGAAAGAGTGGCAGAGGATGGAGGAGATTAAGAAGGAGGCGAAGAGGGCGGTGAAGAGTGGGGAAGTTGCGAATGTGAGTGCGATATTGTTTGAGGAAGAGGAGGATGTTGTTGAGGAGGAGAGGAGAGAGAAGGAGGAGAGTAAGAGAGAGGAAGAGTTTATTGTACATGTGCCGCTTCCTGATGATAAGGAGATTGAGAGGATGGTTGTCGAGAAGAAGAAGAAAGAACTTTTGAGTAAATATATGAGTGATAATCTACTTGAGGAGCAAAGTGAGGCGAAGGAAATGCTTAATATTCACCGTTAGATCAGGTAAGATGTTTATGCATATTCACTTTTCGATATTGCATCGTTTGCAAGCTTGTTTTAGCGTGGTAGTTCTTGCATACGTTTCTACATAGTTAGACTCATCATTAATATTCTAGGAATATGAACATTTATACATAATCAAACAACACTAAGATAATCACTTCATATTTATTGACAATGAAACAAACCGCTGCCATTGGTTGTTTCTCAGTCATTCATGATTGTCCGTACGAAATGAAGGTTGAGAGCTGAGAAATTCATCATTCACACTACTTGGTGATGCACGTAGTTTATTATGTTTATAGTTTGAGGCAAACTTGAATGCTGTTCTTATTTGTAGTATGGAAGAGTATTTTTTTAGCTTTGATAAGGAGAGATGGGTATTAATGTGAAGAATTGCCGGAATAGCAATGAAAACTGCATATACTCTGGAGCTTGTATAGGAACATATACTTCTACGGTTTTGACACATTGTATTTAAACATATCCAGCTTCCCTTTTTGGTCATGTCTATCTTGGAAATGCTATCTTAAAAGTAACTAGTAAAGATTGATTATAACTCATAAGCTTATGCTCAGGGGTCTTTTCCAATTCTTTGATGCAATTTTTCTTTCGCTAAAGGGGTACTTATTATCATAAGGAGAATTTCATGAGTTTAGGAACTAGAGAGTCCACCTAGGATTGGAAGTCTGTGCCAGATTTTGCTATAAATGAAGAGGTAGCATCTATTCGATAATTATCTATCTTTATAAGTTTGAGTTATCACATAAAGATATCTTTCTTTTTCGTTTCGATTATTTAAATTTGACATTTGAATCCCATTTTGAATCTCCCTATTGTTGTGACCCTTAATCCTTTTTTTTCACGTGATTCATCAGAGCTGGTATGAAAGCCATGTTAAATCTCCAAAAAGTTTTTTTCTTCTCCTTTATCAAGTTCAAGTTAGAAAATCTTGGAAAAAGGTCCAAGAAGCTTGATTAACGAGGTACACGTATGAAATACCTCCTAATAAAATCAAAGGGGTCATAAAAGAAGTGAACATGCTACAACATTTCGTTGCCCAACATAGACTTCTTGCCCTCAACCCTGGCCTCAATCCCATTGTTCAAACCCCACCCAAAACCGGCCAAAGAAACATAAATTCTGTCCTCGCCCACGACCCCAAGCCTATCCATAAGCTTTAGTCGCCTTACATTAGTAACACCTGGGATGGCAACACCAACCCTCTTTAGCACCACTGGTGTGCCTTCAAGTATACACCTTCTCATGCCATCATCTCTAACTCAAACCATCCGTCCATTGCGTCCCTCTCTTATGCTAGCGCCCCTTTCGGCCAATCCCTATTGGGTTCTCCATCACGGATGATTACCATACTCAACAGTCCCTTAGAACTAAAGACGTAGAACAATAGACTTACTGGACGTATCTCGATACAGGGCAAGACACCTCAACATCAAACAGCTGCACGATTTTTCAGTGACAATGTGAAACACAGCCAGAATTGAGTATTTTTCGCACCGCAGGAGCTATGAAGCATTGGCCAATTTAAACTCTAGGCGAAGAGGACGTCCTGATGATTGGAGTTGCAATTTCAGTTAAGCTCTATCACTGCAACCACTGGGATTCCTGATTCCTCTTATGTCCAATGCAGCAAAGTTTCGGGTATAAAACAAGTTTTGTCTTTTCTATTCGGTTAAACACAAATAGCCCTCTTCCCTGTTTGCATTGAACTGAATAGAGAATCGAAACTTGTATTGCACTAGAAATTTGTGGCATTGGACGTAAGCAGGATCTCAGTTGTAGGGGTGAGAGAATGTAATCCAAATTGCATATTTAGTCTTCACGCTCTTCTCTTATCTGCAATCTGGTTTAAGGCTTTAGGCAACACTTCATAGCTTCTATGGCGTAAAAATATTCATTGATTCCAGTTCTACGTTTCACATTGTTCATGGAAATTGTGCAACGACTGCTGGACGTAGAGGCACTTTGCCCCATGTCAAGAAACATGCAATAAACCTCCGTTTTGGCGTCTTTGGTTTTGGGGGATTTTTGAGTATGGGATGTCTACTAGAGGACTCATTTGTTGTGGATAACCCAATGATAGAGAGGTTGATGCCTGTGTACATAGAGCTGCCAGGAGGGTTGCCCTATTATTCAAGTTGGGGGCTGTGGCCAGGGTGGCGAAATCAAGGGTTTTGTGTGGGGTTTAAACTGCAAAATTAAAGTTTTTGGCATATGATATGAACAACCTTCATAGTACCACTTTCATATGTGACTCATTGACTCATGATCAACCGAGGCGTATATCTTTCCCGATATTTGTCGACTTGAACTTGACGGAGGAGCTCAGGAGAGGGAAAAAAACTATTAAGATTCAATCATGCTCTGATATTCATATTACATATGATATGAACAACCTCGCGGAACAAAGTATTGAATGTCACAACAATTGGGAGAATAATAGGGTTTAAATCCGTTTAGGTTGTTTTGTAGAATTTTATTTGTTTCTTGCACTATACCAAATACAAGAATGACTTATATTTTTGCCGATTTTATTTTCTTCTTTGGGATGAGTTAAACAACATTCCTGCCTGTTGCTGTAAAGATATGTATGTTTTGTCATATCACTTTCTTCTCAAAGTTAGAACTGTGCAAGTAGGTGTGAACATTTTGACCACCTTCTGTTCACTTGCTCAACTGCCATATAGTTAAGACCCCAAGGTTTTTGCTTTGATAAGAGATTTTTTTTGGGATGCCTATTTAGAAGCTATGATGGGATAAGAGATGCATGGATACTTATTGTGTTAGATAGACATAAGACTGATTAAGCAAAAAAAGATCTCGAGCTAACATCAGCATCAAAGAGATTCTCTTTGCAATTTGCATGGAAGAAAATTCTATTTTTAGCAATGTTTCAGAGGAGGAGGAGATATTGAGTATCATGTGGTTCACTCTTCTATTTGTTTCTTTCTTGTTTTGCATTTGATTTTTTTTTTTTCCGTTTGGAGCTGGCTGGTGTTGGTTGCAGCCTATCTCTTATTTCTGCCTTTGCCCGCCTTCTTTCTTCTGGGATTTTATGAGTGAATGCTCATCAGTTATCCAAAAGAAAGACTTAGACAAAGGACGTGCAAATAATACTTTGATATGATCGACAAATCATAACTCACACATTCTTTTGTTGGCAATTTTAAATTGTGGTAATTAATATGTTTCATTATAACTCACACATATTCTGATGTTTCTTTGAACTGAGTTCTGATGTTTTATATACGGCTATTGTTGAAGCCTTGGAGGGTAGTTTATTGTTATTCCAACATGATGCTGGTTTAACTCTTTAAGTTTTGCCTGATAGGTGTAGCAGATTCCAAGAGAGTTTCTTGCCTACCATCACCGCCATCTATATGCTTATCGAGAGAAGACCCCAATGATATTTTTCTACTTCGCTTGGTGGAAGCGATATCAGACAATTTTCATCATGGAGTGGTACGTTATCATACCAATTATGCCTTAACCAGGAAATGTATTTGGCTTTGAACCATGAAAAATAGTGGGTAAACTGTTTTATCAGCACATAATGCAAAATTGGAAACGGTTTTGTTTTCAGTTGGATTCAGCTATATGTGGATACTCATTGCTGTAACTTTCTTACATTTTCAGAATATTTACTATGTGGATCGTAGCCTAAATTTCTTAAACGAAGTAAATGCAACTGCATTTAATATCAGTTTTGGAATGAGTTATAATCCAGTAATGGTTTACATTTGTGAAGAGGTTTCTCACTACTGTCTTTATGAAATATAATATAATGTTAAACCGCATACTAGGCCAGTGGTTGAATACGATTGACATGTCAACATCTCAGTTTTTCGGAATTTCTCATCCCGAATTATGAAACCCCCAACTGATTAATCCAGTTTCTTGATTCTGGTGATACACCAGGGAAAATAAAAAAGGGAAAGTCGACAATTATATCTACATAAACTCTTAAAATTATACAGGAACCCAAAACATACTTATATATTATGCATTCAACATAATTATTATTAGTTGGACGACTGGGTTTATTAATTCAGTTCTTATCCAATTATCCAATACACCATCTACTTGGTTACATAAATTTACAACAAGAGTACTCATCAGAACTTTCGAAACACAAACTAGTAATTAGTACTCAGACACAAACCCCACACATCACAGAGATTTCTTTTACTGATAGATTGTAGACCATATCGCCCTAACACTAGGTATAAACAAAGAAGTAGACCATATGTTCGCACTCGAGTTAAAAGTAACTCGAGCGTGAACACCCAACTAGATTGCTTTTCACTTGTGTAGTTCTGACGTTAGTTACAACCTGTCACCAAATTTGGTCTCTAGACATAGATAGATCACCACCCGCTTTCATTAATTTTCATATTCAGATGCTGCTGTGCAGAGTTCACCAACTTCTCCAGCTCTTTGTTGTCGATCCTCCCATTATTGTTGGTATCAACGTCCTTCATTACTTGGCGCGTTTTCCACCACCCGAACCAAGTATGAAGGCTACGAAGAGCTTGTCGTAGTTCATCACGACTAATGCTTCCGTCGCCATCTGCATCAAACTTGGATAGCCATGCTTTGAACTCGTCCACGGACATCTCGTAGTTGGGCGGAATTTGCGAACGCATGATTGCCATCTCCCCCTCTCTATTTCTCTTCGAGAAGCAAAGTACACAGTTCAAAGATGAGGTGAGATGTTGGAATGGAGTTTCTAGTGTGTGTTCTTTGCTTAAGAAGAGTTTTGTTAGTGCCTTAGTGGAGATTGGAATATATAGAGGGTCATAGGCAATCCATTTCCATGTGCTCTTTCTATTAGAGCATCTTTTACCATATTTAGAGCTTAGATTCTATGATATTGCTATACTACCCAACTTTATAGCTCCTTTTTGGGATGATTGACATTTAATACCAATATCTGGGACATCCATGGATCTGGGTAAAGTTAGAGAATTTTTACTATTAGCCTGGTCAGATTTCCGCCAAATTCAAGGGAGAGCATCTCTAATAGAGGTTTGTTTAGTCAGGCTTACTTGCTCAAGCATTAGCAGTTGATGCGTATACGAAAGTAAAAGCCATTCTGCTAAAAAGCAGACAAGGAAAGTGTGAGCCGCACGCCATATTCTTTCCTGCGTTGATGGGTTTTGAAGCGTAGAAATCACTGTGATTGCTTTTACCAGGCATACCCGACGGCAACACCAATATGTTTGTAATTAAAAAAGAAGTTTAAGAAAACAAAGTAAATTTTCAATAAGCTAGCTGCTAAACCATAAGCCATTGAAGGTTAGTTTAAGAGATCTTGTTGGTAGCGGCATCCGAAAATGCCTAACATATCTATGCTTAGTTTAGTATCGTAGGGAGTTAATGGCAACACCTGAAATATTTTTATCCATTCCACTTTGCATCTTCTAGAACTGATGTATGCAGCACGCTACCACACGTTTGAAGCACTTGATTAGAATAAGCAAATCAAGAATAAAACAGCTTCCTCCTCAAAAAAGACGAATCATTGGAGTAATGTAAAGTAATAACAGTGGGAATAAAGTTGAAAATTTGATGTTCTAGGATTCTGATCTACCGCGTATGACTTTTTCGTACCTATCTTTTTATCTACTTACCCCACACAAAATAATCGAGTTTGATTCTTGCACGATAATTTGTTATAAAGTTTTGACTGGCGTAAATGCTTGTATTAGTAGAAGACTGAAAATGTTTTAATACTGTCCTTTGCTAATTTTGTTATGTTAAACACTGTATTTGAACATTTGAGAGTATATTTTCGAATTCGTTGTCCAGTTCATTCCTGTAGATTTATGAATCAGTATCACTGTGAGTCCGGTTTTACAAAGTGTTTACAGAAGCTATTTATTTATGTTTTTTTGTTCTCTAAATGTACTTAAAATATGTAAACTGTATTCCTTAGTGGTATTCAGATCATTTTGTTCATTAATACAGACATGTATAAGTTTGTTGTTTGTTGCTTGTTGGTGAAGGCATATAGCACCAGTTTGTACAGACTACAGACCCTGATGAAAACACCATAACATGTAGCTGTTGCCGTGGACATCTAGAGGGGAAAAAAAAAAACAGTATTCTGGAGTTATACGACATCTGAAATCAGTTGTGCAAAAGAAATGACAAACTGTTTGGGAGATGACATTTCATTCATGTCTTGTTTGTGGAAATTACAAGCTTTATACAAATTGTGGTGCTAACTGTAAATGTTTGTTGTTCAATGTCACACGACGAAACAGCCCGTTGCTAACTGCAAGAACAAAAACATCTACGAAAGATGCCATTTATTGGCCTACTTTCAGTCATTTCTGATTTTTTAAATTTTCATTATAGACAGAAATCCCAGACTTTGTTATTCGCTGAAAGATAGAAGAACATTGTTGTAATAATATTCGATTTTGTAAATCTCTTAATTAACAAGGACTCATGGTGTGTGTCATCATTTTCATGAACTCCTCCATGTCAATCAACTCGTCACCATTGGTGTCCACCGCTCTCACCATCTTCCTACAACTCTCGAGGTTGCACCGCTCCCCCAACTTCCTCAACACTTCCAACAACTCCTCGGCACTGATCCTCCCATTCCCATCCAAATCAAACGCTCGAAACGCACTCCTTATATCCATTGCCGTTATGCCACCCCCTTTCTCATGCACGGCCATAAACTCCTTGAAATCAATGAACCCATTCCCATCCAAGTCCGCTACTTGGAATATTTTCGTGACCTCCGTATCAATGTTCTCCTTCCCCAATGCCCTCAACACCATCTTATACTCTTCTTTGGATATCATCCCGTCTTTATTATCATCAAACTTGTTGAACGTCCGCTTCATTTCCTCTACATTTGGTATGAATATCTGCGAAAGCCCAGAGTTCTGCCTGTCTTTTGATCCCCAACGAGTGGGTTTTGGCGAGAACCTTTTCGATAGACTATATTGGAAATTTAACAAACTCATGTTTGACATGTTGTGATTCACTGAGAGAAGAAATGATTAAATTGTAGTTTTGGTCATTCGAATTTATATACGGCCCTTTGTTCCATCTTTTACGTAACTTGTAACAACAAGAACCTTATTCGAGATTGCTTCGCACTTGGCACAACCGCACAAGTAAAGTAAAGAATCTGAGTTGATGAACAAAAAAAATGAAATTAATGTTCGCGCCAGGAAGGGGTCGAACCTTCGACTTTCTGCTTAGGAAACAGACGCTCTATCCACTGAGCTACAGGCGCTTCATGTAATGAGCCCTATTTTGACGGAAGTTTAGAAGAAGGCAAAACTAAGCGGGTCGGGTTGGCAGATCCAAGAAACAAAATGGAGGTCTCCTGATCTCTCTCTCTCTCTCTGATAAACCCTAAAATCTGTGCGTTGTTTGAACTTTGAAAAGAGGTGAGTTCTCTATTTAAGCATTTGTTATTTGTGTAATTTGAAATAAACGACGCATAATTATTGTTGTTTAAGTTGTAGATGGCAGCAGCAGTGGTAGTAAGAAAGTTTATTGTTGCATCAATGTTTATGTGGATGGCTCCAATTGCAATCTTATATGCCTTCAACCATAATCTCTTCCCTGGTAAGCTAACCTTTTTTTCTTTCCAAATTCTTATTTTCATGCGGAATGTTTTCCACTAACTCATATCAATCTATACCAAATCAACACCTACTACTAACAAAATACACCTCTCTGAAACAAGGAAGCTCATCTCATATATTGCGTATTTTCAAAAACAGTCTGTAATGTGTGTTTTTGAATATTGTGTATTTATATTTCCGTTGTGACTACAGTATTTGAGCATCGGTCTATTTGACAGAGGATGATATTGTTTGCAAACTTCATTGTTACTAATTATGTGTTTGTTTTTATGTTTGAACAGGTTCAGTTCATCTGTCGCCCCACTCACAAACGCTTTTGAGTGGATTTCTTGCTGTTATATCGGTCAATATGGTTATTGCCTTCTATATCTATACAGCAATGAAGGAACCCTCGGATAAACATGAGCCTGATCCTGCATTTCTTGCTGAGGCCAAGGCCAGTGTTGTACAACTTACACCAGAACAGAATGAAGAAACATCCGAATCCCGTGAGAAGATTGAGTAGATGAATGCTACTAACTTGTTTCTTTGTAAGAAATTGATTTTGTATGTGTATTGAACCACGAACAATGTGTCCCAAACTTTTACAGTGATCAAATTAACATCTCTACCTGGATTACTGTTTGGGTGCTGGACTATTGATGTTAAATAAATAACAGATCTAGTTTCAACAAATTTGTTAAATGATTTATGATTTTTTTTCGTTTTTTGAAAATGATAAGCATCAACATTACTACTGAACAATTCAATAGTTTTCATCCAGTTTTTTTCATTTCCCCAAAAAGTACCATAGTTGTTTAACGAAAATGACAATAAGAACCACAGCGTTGGCATTTATATTTGTATCCAGGTTTCTTTCGTTCGTTGAAATCAAAATCGATTAATCTCAATGATAATTTTTACAAATTTAAGTGAAATACCGGCTTCCGTTGCCCATCTGAAACGATATCCTCGAAGTTCTATTACTCTGTGACAAGCTTTAAAGTGAAATGAATACCTTGAAGTTACAAACTTATTTTCCAGCAGAAAAACAATAGTAAAATGTCATTAATCATAGGTAAACGAATTTGTGTAGTGTTTAACCAGCCTTGCTAAACCAAAATCAGATTTTACATGAAACAGTAAAGCATGATGGTATCTGATCTCACTTTCGATCATAGTAGCAAACTAAGTCTACTTGAAACTTGCAAAATCTATAAACAACAACAAATTGAAAGATCTCAGGAAACAAGTCCTTATGTCGTCTATTATAGATCTTCATAAAATCTTTCACAGTGCTGACCAGAACATTGGATCCCCACTTCAGTACAATTTAGAGGAGGTCATTCAATTAGTTTTACTAGTCCCAGCATTTCGTCATGAAATTAGTGGACTGCAACCTAAAAATGGGGGCAAATGAAGTGCTCCCTAATGTACTCCCCATGCCACAGCTCCTACTGATTAATGTTTCTTTGATACACTTGCAACTGCCACATTCATAAAATCTCAGAGATCTGCATCACAAGATTTAGTTAAGTTAGTGGAACTTCAAAAAAATAGTATTAGAAGAAAGCATACAAATGAGCAATGAACTTGACAACTTCGGCTCATACGTACGTACAGGCAGAAAAGATACAAATGTGCCTTAAATTTTTATCGCAAGGTTTCACATCCAGTAAGATAATAATAACGTAGCAATGAACTTACATGTATGGGCATCTCAGCTATGACAAGACCGCTGCTTTCCTCGAGATTTTTCAAGGTCACAACTTCACCCCCTACAACCATGTTGATCACGATTCCATCTGTCATATTTATCCAACATACTGTTAGAAAATGGAACCAAAGCCTGTTTAATTCAAATGTTAAAGGTGAAAAGAAAACCTGCTGTCAAACAAGTTTGCATGCGCCTCAAATATGTTTCCTGCAAGAAATGTTAGATTGACGAGTTAGTGCGTGAGTTTGATTTTGCTAACAGGTTTAAACCTCTTTCAGGTTGTCTGCAAATACAAACAGGAAGAAAATGTAACTATTCACTTAGTATGACAGTTGTGAGTTCGACTTCTCTTTTTTATCCTTGGATTTAACTCCGTTAGAAAGAGTTTTACCCTGTCAGAAAAAATGCACTCGTAGACAATATGTAGAATAAGAGATCAATAACAGATCCGCCTTAAACCAAAATGCTTATACATCAAAGAACTCACATCAAACTCCAGTAATAAAATGTAAATTTTACGAGACGAAAATTGCGTACAGGAAAACAAGAGAAGACACACCTTCTTTGTTGGTAACTCATAATTTATTAAGAGACGTGCTGACATAGGTGACTCCCCAGAAGCAATAAGTGGCAGACAAGCATCCGTTACAACAACCATACATGATTTATGCTCTTGATTTTCAGTTTCACTATCATCCTCAGGACGAGAAGTAATGCTATTGTTCAATTCTACAGTTGATAGGCGGAACCTTTCCAATACTAATGCACGTTCAGTTTCAGCGAGATCACTGTACTGCATGAATTGATGAATATGTATGATAATCAATACAATATTTTAGACATAAAAAGAAATGCGACTTACCTGGGTAAACAGTCTGACATAAATTAATGAATTTAGCACCATAAATTTGGAAACCTTAAACCTAAACCTGGTAATTACATTTGTCAAATACAGATAAATTATGAGGTCTGATACCAATTTGTTATCGATACCAAGAAAAATTCATATATCCACCAAAATCAAAGATAGCTGACTGATCCTAGGGAACTTTTCTACTTACACTCACTTTTACAAACAGACTTTTATCTCTTCTACTTGCGCTTATCATCTAAAATCTTCACATCGGTTGCCTATCTAATGAAAACAAATAGGTATTTCACAAAATCCAATTTGGTACCTCCCATCTTTTACTCCCTCTCGCGTTTTCTCATTTCTAACCCTTCTCTAGTCACAGATGAATCTGAATGGGAAATGCTGCAAAGAGCTCAAGATTGAATGATTTTGGGTTCCCAAGTTGCCTCTAAACCAAGGAGGTTCAAACACTCTAACGATTTTTTTTAACCACTTGACGGTTATATGTCCCACAACGACTTCAATACTGATCAACAACCTTAATGCCTTATTCTACTTTACTTATACACACAAATAAAAATAACCCAAATACGGTAAACTGGAATCCAAATATATCAACCAACCTTAATTCATCAGTCCCATGTTCTAAGAAAATGGTAATTAAAAGTGTGTGTGTACAAGACAATTCTAAGATGACACAGTGATGATGAAACAAAAGGGGCAAAAATATTAATTACCAGAGGTGCCAAAGATATGTAAGAAAGATCGGAAACTGCAGAGCAAACCATGTCGAGTTCGTCGCGAGTACTGCAACATATAACCATCGGTAGGGATGAATGTTTCCCTGCTACTCCTAACAGATCTACCAATGTCTCCTGCAAAGTTTTAATTATCAAAATTAAACCTAATTGAGAAATCTTGAAATTGAGAGAGAGAGAGGTACCATTTTGAATTGGAGTCTGTCAACGGCTACGTAGAAGTGACGTGGCTGATTGAAGTGAGGTGTAGGGGAGGAAGATAATGGGGATTCAACAGCATCTACCGCCATTTCTGTTTTTCTTTTTCTCCACTAGTTGCTGCCTTTAGTGAATTTGTAAGAGCATCTCCAAGAAGGCTTGAATCTTTTTTGGGCAACCCTTGAATTTGAAGTATTAGAGAGATCTCTCTCGACAAGACTCAATGCTTGAATTTCATTTAAGTCATTAGACGCATAAAGGTTATAGACCGATGAGTTTAAAAAAAATATATATATATCAGGCACATAACCTTTAGGAGCCCACCTTTTTAGGGCACATAAACTTTATGCGTCTTACTTCAAACTCAACATTCAAGTATATGAGGCAACTGCTATAGGCCGAAAAATAGAGTAATCATATGTGGCATGTGTGTTTTTCAAGTATTGAGGCAACTATTGAAATGCTTTAAAGGATCATTTTATCTTCAGTACCCTCTTTTACTCAAACATTACCAATAAGAGTTATCCTTTGAGTATATAACTCATAAAAAAGACACTAATCATAACAAAAATCGCTCCCTCTCTCATGGGTTTTTATTTGAGTTGTTATCTATCAAAACACCAAGCAAACCATCAAACAGTGCTAACTCAAAGTTAAAACTACCTCATATTCAAAGTTCTCGACTTGGAATCCAAGTCGAGACCTTGGATTCAAAGGCTACAATCGGGTATATAAGACTTATGCGTCTATTTGTTTTAATACATGCACATAAGACTTATGCACCCGATTGTCTTTTTTCTTAACGAATTTAACGTAAGAGCACAAAACTTATATATGCACCTGTTTTTTTTTTTACATATAGACGCATAAGACTTGTGCACCCGTTTAGAAGAAGAAGAAAACAAAAACATCTCTTCCATGAAAATAGCCTACTTATATATGAACTACCCTGGATTTCAAGTCACCAAGGTAGGTACTATTGGAGATGCTCTTAAGTCTTAGGCACTGATAAGATTAAGTTGCGATCGTTAAATCTGCCACCTTACCTTCAACTTAAGTTATAAACTAAAGGCACAGTTGGATCCCTTGAGTCGAAGTGTTACTACGAGGGGGGCATTGGAGGAGATGCTCTAATGCAATTGCATCTTTAGCGATTTATTGCTTCCCATGTGAAAAAACAACGTGTTTGTGTGTGTCGTTAAAAAACTAGTAACACCACAAGTTGAAAAGACTTGATGTGAGAGAGAAGATGGGGGAGAAAGGAGAGAGTGATGGAGAAGAGATTGTGAAGAAAAGAGAAATGGGGCAAATTAAGAAGATGAGGGTATGATATATATATATTTTGGACTTGACTTAGGTAATAAAGATGAGGTTTGCAGCCTCATTTGAAATATTACAACAAAATCTAAAATAATGGGCACCCCACGAGGAAAGCTACAAAATTAAGAGATGTACTAATATACTTAAAAAGCGAAAACCAATAAAATTTACTGTCAAACTGAATAAATTCAGAGCAAGAGTAAGAGCTCCCCAAGAAAGATCTGAAGACTTGTTAGCAAAAGCTTTAACTCCCGTATTGCAATCAGACACCCTCCCTCGCAACTTTAGAACTTCTACTCCCCTGATAACGGCTATAACGATTTTTTTTACAGTTTTGCATCTCAGTGTCAAAAACGGTGGAGATAGGTAGATTTACAGTTTGATACGGTGGAAAAAGTGAAAGGACTGCCAAAATGGACGGTGGCTTTAAAAAAAGTAAAGATGATGGATGATGTGGCAATATGTCAGCTCCTCACCGCTCCTTCCGTAGATTGTGGTGTTCTCTCAAGTCTTCTATCTCTCTCTCTGCAAAAAATAAAATAAAACTTTTTCTTTTATCTGTAAAATATACAAAAGAGAATTGTACAAATACCATCATCATCATCAACAACAGACGTACAGAGAAAGAGAGCTACCACAGCTTTGCTTGGATCTCGAGTCTCAACCACGGACAGGTGACTCTCTCTCTCAAGCTTTTTTTTCGCTTCTTCTAATTATATGTTTTAATGGAAACATAGGAGACCGAGTCAACTTCTTTCTTCTTTCGTGTAAGTTCATCTCTGTAGTTTAATTCTCTCTTTTAAGAAATATATAAGTTTAATTTTAGGTTTTAGTTTATGCTCTGTTAATATTTAATATTAATGTTTTCTATGAATTGGAGGGTGTTGTTATATATAATCATCTCAAGTCTGACACCAAATTTCAATTTTATTCCAATTAATACAAATTTGATTCATAGAAACACTTGGTATTCTAGGTAAGGAGAGACGTGCAGTTTTTTTCTTCTAGGATATGATATTGATTTGGAATGAATACATGTGCGCCGGATCCATAACTTTTTATGCTTCTTATTGCACCATTTGGTTACATCTAGAATGTAATTAGAGTCACTGGCTAAAATTTCCCAAATGAGATCCTTGACGATTTTTCCTTGGTTTAGTTACTACTTAGGCCAATTCTCGGTTTAGTATTGTACAACCTTCTCTTTGCAAACTTTCATTTATCAAAACCAATGTTCTCATCCTTCGTCGGCCTTCATCTGTGTAGGAATGAAGATGACACCTAGGTAATAAGAAATAGAAAAGTACCTTGTAAATAATGTTGGACACGTGTGTCGGAGTGTCAGGGTGTCGGACACGTTTTTTTATTTTATTGAGGGGAAGTATCGTTGTTATGTGTAACACATATTGGTTTGTATTTAGAATGGTTTTGTGTATATGTACGTTTCTTTCTTGTTTTAAATAAGCAGTAGTTTAGAAAGAGTTTTTTTAATAGGAGATTCATAACTCAAAATATGCTAAGATCTAACTTCTACGTCACTGTTTTGGATTTTTTTGCAGATAATTTTTTGAAACTTTTTCAGACATTACTTTGAGGTAAAATGGACGAAATGAGACAAGCCGAAGGAGATTCTCCTCCCGAATCTTCTCTGCCTGCTTCATTATCTTCTCAAGAAGGTGCACATATTGATTTAGAATCTTTTACTTCCTTAATCGTCGAAGAAAACCAGGAATCTGAAGAACATCATAGCAAGACTTTAGCAGAGTCTGAAATAACAAATAAACCAGATGTTTCTGATGACCCACTGCTAGAAGCTAAGACACCTTTGACACCGGAGAATGTAGATAAATTGGATTCCGAAGTCGAGGAGATTGCAATAGAGTCCTCAGAAAACCATGATGTTCCACCTATACCCATTTCATTAGAAACAATAGCACAGCAGAATAATACTCCACAACAACCTGAAGATGGTGTAATTAATGATGTAACACCTTCTCAAATCCCCAGTGGTGTAGTAGTCTCTGAAGATGGCCTAAAACACGATGGCCAATCTAATGAGCCCGTTCAGAACCTAGTGGAGGCTGTAAGCATACCCAAAAGAGTACCAGATACAGCTGAACCTTCAAAATATGGAAAAAAGGTTGATGCAAACAGGATACTGGTTGATACTGCATCGCCTTTCGAGTCTGTTAAAGAAGCTGTTACCAAGTTTGGAGGAATTGTAGACTGGAAAGCTCATAAAATCCAAACTGTGGAGGTAAAAAATGTTTCTGATTTTTATTTGAGTTGCTATCTATCAGAGAAATAACATTTTAGTGTTAATTTATGAGGTCATAAGTTGTATCGAAGTTTTCATGCATCCTCTTCATTATTTTTATATGTTGTAAGACTATATGTACTTGTGTTTTTCTTTCCTCCTTATCGTGTTTTACACTTTAATCCTCAGAAGTTGTATATAGTTGTTGCGAGTTATCTGTTTCTCAGCGTACGAAACTATGGTTATTTCTTCATTAGCACAATTTTTTTGGCTTTATTGCATGTTTCTATGATTTCTCCATCTCTAACAAAACGAATTAATCTTTGGCACTGTACAGAGGCGTAAGCTTGTAGAACATGAACTAGAGAAGGCCCAAGAAGAGATTCCTAGTTATAAAAAGCAGTCAGAAGTAGCTGAAGATGCAAAGGCACAAGTTGTAAAGGAGCTAGAAAGCACAAAGAGACTCATAGAAGAGTTAAAGCTGAATCTTGAGAGAGCACAAACTGAAGAACACCAAGCAAAACAAGATTCAGAACTTGCCAAGCTCAGAATGGAAGAGATGGAGCAAGGGATCGCCGATGAAGCAAGTGTTGCAGCCAAAGCACAACTTGAGGTTGCCAAAGCAAGGCACACTTCTGCAACTGTCGAACTTAAAACCGTAAAGGATGAGTTGGAAAAGCTGCGGAATGAGTATTCATCTTTACTTACTGAGAAGGACATAGCGGTTAAGAAAGCAGCGGATGCTGTTTCCGCGTCAAAAGAAGTTGAGAAGACAGTGGAGGAACTGACACTAGAACTGATTGCAACGAGGGAGTCGTTGGAATCTGCACATGCTGCACATCTCGAGGCAGAGGAACAGAGAATTGGAGCAGCTATGGCAAGAGAGCAAGACACCCTCAATTGGGAGAAAGAACTAAAGCAAGCAGAAGAGGAGCTGCATAAATTGAATGAACAACTTCTATCGACAAAAGATCTCAAGGAGAAACTAGATACGGCATCAGCATTGCTACTTGATCTAAAAGCGGAATTAATATCTTATATGGAAGCCAAATTGAACCAAGAAAGCAATGGAGATGTGAATGAAGAAAGTGAGAATGCAGAAACAAAGAAGGAGAGCCATAAAGATGTAGAAGCAGCAGTTGCTTCAGCGAAGAAGGAGCTTGAAGAAGTGAAGCTTAATATTGAGAAAGCAACAGCAGAAGTAACTTGTTTAAAAGTTGCAGCTGTTTCTTTAAAATCTGAGCTCCAAAAGAGAAGTCTGCACTCGCAACCATGAGACAAAGAGAAGGAATGGCATCAGTTGCAGTTGCGTCTCTTGAAGCTGAACTAGACAAAACTATATCAGAAATAGCAGCAGTTCAGATAAAAGCAAAAGAAGCTAGAGAGAAGGTGGTTGATCTACCAAAACAACTTCAAAAAGCAGCTCAAGAAGCAGATCGTGCCAAGTCAATTGCTGAAGTGGCCCGTGAAGAGTTACGAAAGGTAAAAGAAGAGGCAGAATTAGCGAGGGCTTGTGCAAGTACCATGGAGAGCAGATTGCACGCTGCTCAAAAGGAAATTGAGGCTGCCAATGCATCAGAGAAATTGGCGTTAGCAGCGGTCAATGCATTACAAGATAGTGAAACAGAGGATAAGTCTGCAGGGGTGACACTTTCTTTAGAGGAGTATTACGCACTTAGCAAGAGAGCTCAAGAAGCCGAGGAACAAGCGATAATGAAAGTATCCGCTGCCATTTCCCAGATAGAATCAGCCAAGGATTCTGAGGTCAAAAGCTTAGAAAAGCTAGAGGAAGTTAACAGAGAAATGTCTGCGAGAAAGGAAGCATTGAGAACTGCAATGGAGAAGGCCGAGAAGGCAAAGGAAGGAAAACTAGGTGTGGAACAAGAATTGAGGAAATGGAGGGCTGAACATGAGCAACGACGAAAAGCTAATGAGACTGGTCAACAAGCGGTCGTAAACTCCATCAGAAGCCCAAGGATGAGCTTCGAGGAGAGAAACGAAGTAAAGAGCTCTAATATGGTGTCTGATACTGCTACTGCTACTAGTGCTACTGTTCAGTCTGTGATGAGTCATAAACTGTTTACATCAAATAGTAACCCGGAAACTGATTCTTCCTCAGAAGTGAAGGTGATCAAGAAAAAGAAGAAATCACTATTTCCACGTCTCATAATGTTCTTGGCGAGAAGAAAAGCGCAAGCACAAAAACCAGTGTGATTTTCCATCTGTCTATGTCCTCATTTGTTGCTGTTGTTGTGATACATCTCTTTTTTGAAAAAGTTTATACCCCTGTATAGAGATTTTGAGTCCCGGAGTTAGATCTGTACAGACACGCAAGACCTCCATGTATGATATACGCTGATTTGTTTCTGATGTTGATCCTCAGGGAAGTGTACCGTTTATGGTCATTGGAGAGGGGGACTAAGTTAATTATGAACATAAAGAGGTAATAAATTTGTATTGTATATGTTTGCGGTATCCCATGTATTATGATGTGTGAGTTTGTTTTGAAATTTTTGATTTGGTATATAAATAAAACATAAATGGAAGAGTGTCGTTTCTTTTGTTAAGTATTATTCTTTCTGTTGATTTAAAACATAAATGGATTGTGTTTGCAGGGCTGCGAGTTTATTGATTGTTACTGTATGCATCAGTTGGTCTGTCCTGCTTGCTTTTATTCCCGTTATTTATGCAGGAAATGTAATTGCTATTTGAATCAATGCTTTAATCATTCAGCAGAGCCTGATTGATCTCCAAGTTCGTTCAAACAACTGGGGATCATGCTGCACCTGTAAATGCTCCAGCCGAACCTGTCTGAAGTTTTTTTATTTATTTTGAAATGGCACGCCTGATCGATAGTCGTTCCAATTAAATTATCCTAAATTGATCATAGACTCAGGTGTATGTAAGTTACTAAACGCGCTCTCAAAGAGAAGCGCCGAATCACTTGGCTGTTCCTAAGACAGCCGAATGAGTTGACGATTCTGGAGCTCTTAGTTCTGCCAAACTCAAACTTCTCCTTCTTCTCCTCTAAAAAAGGCGGGAAAGAAGAACCCTAATTTAATCCTCATTAAAATCTCTGTTTCAGGTGAAGTTTTATAATCAAAATCTTAGCTCATCCATGAAGGAATTTGAAGTTGATGGAAGCTCGCTCTTTCTCGCCCTTTATACAGATGTTACCAACTCCAAGTACTCTCTCTCTCTCTCTCTCTCTCTCTCTCTTTCTCTCTCTCCATGTTTTTTGGGTTAAATTAAGTTCTTGGAATTGGTTTTAGATGTTTGGTGGATGCCCCATAGTTGATTAGTTTGAAGAGTTTGATTATTCGAAAAGGGGGAAATTCTGCGAATTTATTGATTTTTATTATCTAGGTATAGTTTAATTTATGTTAGAGATATTTAAATTCACTGTGAAACCTAATCAAGCTCAAACTTAGCTTAAGTTAATATCATGTATATTTTGTAAGTTGTGCTAGAATAAACCAATGTAGTTAAAAGTTAAAACAATTGCTGCTTATTGTGGTTGAAGAAGAATAGAATGAGATGCTGGTTTGGGTATTTTTAACTGAAGAAAGAACGATGGTAAGAAGAGGAGAGGTGATTTTCTCTTGTAGTTATCCTTTAAATTAGTGAGTTTGTAATGTAGCCGAAGAAAAAGAAAGATGGAGGTGGAGAACAAAAGGAGCTCTCAGTTTGTGGCGGTCTAAGGGAAATTAGAGGAAGAGAGATCATAGAGAAGAAAAGATAGGGCAAAGAGAGGTAAGTAAGTTCAGGGGTGTTTTATGTACAAACAAAGGATATAAGTGGGGCGTTAGTTCTTAGAGAGGAAAACTACTTAAAGTACATGGAAATTTTCATTGGAGTTTTTTTCTTTTTCTTTTCATTGTCACTGTACAACTAATGACATATAAATATTTTTAACCCCGAAAATGTGTATTATACGGGGAATTATCTTGTGAATTTTTGCTTACACGTAATAAATTCTATTGTGAATCTTTCCTTCGTTATTTATTGTTATGGAAAGTCTACAAAATGTGGGCAATGAGATAGTGAGAGTAGATTCGAGGGCATTGGGAACAACAGTTTTTTTTATTAATACTATCTGAGGGCTTAATTTTTATTGAGAGTTGGGGTAAGAATGTGATGATTATAAAATATAGGTTCCATTTCTTGGTGCTCGTGTCTGTTGTTAATTGTTATTAGGTTGTTAGTGTTTGGAAAGTGAAATGCATGTGAAGCTCACGATTACGCTATCAAGTGGTGAGATTTTGAAATGAATTGAGGGTAGGGAATGTATACATAGACTATAGAACATATTGGAATCTCCAAAGGTAGATCTTCTTGTCGCTGGATCCCCAATAATTGTTTGATATGCTGCCGGTTAGAAGTGTCAGGAAAAGATCTGTTTCTGCAAGGCTGATTGGTAGTTTAGACGGGAGGCCTAATCTCTAGTTTTTGTGCAAGTTGGGTGTGTCCGAACATTTTGGTTACGACGAGTAAGAGCTGGTGCTTAGTCATTAGGTAAACTCCTTTTTGACTGTGCTGTTATTCCCAATCTTATTTATTTTAGATATTATTACTCCCCATATTTTTTCTGTCCAATTCTCCCTAAATCATCTTTTAAGTCTTCTATGAAATATGTATGTCGTACTATCGTGTCCTTTTTCTCTTTTTTGATTTTTCAGGTTTCACTCAATATCTGCATTTTCTCTATCTCACGGTTGATTGCAATTTTCAAGTTTCTTACTTAAATTTTTGTCTCTCACTCTAGATTTCTCTTCCCTTAACCCTTGATTATTCTATTCTTAGTTTATGTTTCTAGATTTTTCAATCAAATTTTTATCTATTTAAATATTCTCTTGGTTTTCTTTTAATTTCTCTCTTCAACTTCATCTCATAAATTATCTTCCACGTGCATTTCTTCTACGTGTCGAGCCCAACGGCCCATGTACTACTCCGCATCAACCATATATTCGTCCACGTGTTGAGCTCATAAATTACGCCACACGTGAGGGGGCGTGTTGAGATATATAGTCCCACATCGGGCAAATAGAGTCTTGCAACTCAAAATATAAGATCCTGGGGATACTCCTCTCATTGCCAATTGGTTTTTAGATGAAACCTTTAGTTCTAATATGTTGAAGTATATTGTGTGTCTACACATATACTCCTCCTTTAGTCCCACATTGGTTAGTAATAGAAGTAGTTTAGTGACCCCCTGTTATATAAAGAGCAGTAAAATTTGTAATAATAAGAATCTTGGAATATCAATGTTTTCCTCCCCTTCTTATTTCTACATTTCTATCTCCCAAAATCTTACATCTAGGGTTCTTCAAAATCTAGATTTTCTCTCTTTGTATTCTCTCTTTCTCTACCCTCCTTTAAGTTTTCTCCTTTTTTGAGCCCTAAAGTTTTTCCGTTGGGAGTAGACGATTTAAGAGTTAAAAACCACCTTCCCAGTTGTTTAGTCGAATGCATAAAATGAATTCCTTTCCCCAGTTTTCTTGCCCAACACAAATAAATGGTTCTCCAGGACTTCGTTTTCATTTCCTTAAGCCTAGCGCACTTGAAGTCCGTCATATACTAGGGAGTTGATTCGTTATTAAAACCTCATCTGCTTCTTTTTTGAGTATCAACTAACACCCTCTTGAATCTTATTTGTGATTGCTTAGAACATACTACTTCAGGGGTTCATCTACCTCTAGCAACTTTTAGTTCTTATACATTGACACAATTTCCTTGCAACAATCGTACTAGACTTGATTTCTAGTTTTTCATTCCGGGTTCACAATGTCCGCCTGCAATCATTGATATTGTTGCATTGAATCACTTGAGAGAACAAGATATAGACTATAACCATATTTATTGTTGTTTGCATCTAATGATCTAAGACAGTTGAAATGCTTAAAACCACATTTCGAATAATGATACTAAAATCTTTTATTTCTCTTTCATTTTCCATCAGGGAGCTCTTGGATCTTATGCAAGCTGGGACACTAGAACCAGAGGTAGCATTCCTCAATGCATCACTTGTAAGATTCCTCCCCTAATTTCATTTTCAACGTGTTTCTCAACATCCAAACATAAGCGCTTATACTTATTTTCTTTTTCCAAAATTTGAGACAGATTCCAGATGTTTTTCCTGTTCTAGCAGCTGCTCACAAGACCATTTTGGCTAAATCAAGAAACTCGTTGACAACACGCACTCCCCACTCCGAGCTCGTCTTCAATTACTCTGGATCTAAGCACGTAATTTCCTTTCACTATTTACTCACTTTGGTTTTTAATTCTTTGTTCTACCCGAAAAGTGTATATTGAGGTCCATTTCATTTCTTCTTCTAGATTACTGAATCTTTCAAAAGATGTGGCATCTCTGACGACTCAACTTATGTTCTTGTTGCCCGTTTCGATGCTTCTCTTGATCAGGTGAGACTGCGACCTTCATGTTATCCCATGAACCTTGATAGTATTTGTTTGTACTGAATATAATATTGAAGTATCCTTCTAGATAAATGCTGTTGAGAAGCTTATTGATGGGAAAAAGATCGACTTGGAGGAGCTGGATGGCAGAGCAAATAAATCCCAAATACTAAAGGTCTTTGAAAGTTCCAATCAAGTGACTTATTTTCGTCTTACCTTTTATTTCACTAACACTTCAATGTTTAATCTTTTTCAGCACTATAAAATATCTGCCTCAGAACTTGGGATATCCTCTCTTGCAGATGCCATCACATGCCGTATTGCTTCCCGAGATGCATTGTGATGATTAAGATGCCTAGATCATCTTACATGTAGTTCCCATAAATGGGTATTGTTCCCATAAATGGGTATTGTGTTAGATATTTATCCCCTTCAACATTCCTTGTAACATTTCTTATCTTCCTTAAAGTTAGTTTTATTCTGATAAGAATTCAAACTACTAATGGGTTCCCTAATCTGGATCAGTTTGTTAAAAGGCATGATTTCTGGGTATGTCCATGTTTTACGAATTTTGTTAGATATGAATTCCACTACAATCTTCTGCAGTAACCTTATTTGAACCATTCTGATTCAAATAGTTACCAATTTCTCTGCTAATCTAAACTTCCTTTTTATTTATTATATGTTTGAATGTTGTAATTGTTTATTTTTTTTTATGTTTCATTATTTTAAAGGTTGTATTTGTAAAATCGTTAGATAACAGCATCAACCGACTTTAGCTCAGTTGGTAGAGCGGAGGACTGTAGTTGTTGCTGTTATCCTTAGGTCGCTGGTTCGAATCCGGCAAGTCGGATTTTTAATCTCCAGGTATATTCTTTATTGGGAACCATTTGAAAGTACTCTATCACTAAGGACCTGTTTGTTTCTTATAGATTCAATGAAACACTTTTATTCCGTCTATATATATCCCATCTCTTAAAAAACTCCCTATGGTTATCGTAACGACGCCACCGTCATTTAGGACTATTTTCCCATTTACATTATTATTAACACAAGAAAACAAACAAGGCGTTAGGGCTTAACACATGTCATCAAATCGCTTAAAAGCAGTGTAATAAGAAGCACAGCAAAATTGGACTCTATCTGCGCCCTCGAATTCTCTCTCCTTCTTTCTCTCTTCTGGAGAAGTTGTCTCTCTCTCTCTCCTCTCTTCTCCACTGGTGAAAAATTAGGGCTTTTCAATTACACATCTCCAAAAAGGCGCAAGTTAGTCGCCCCCATCTCTACTGTACGCCGCTAGAGGTAAGATCTTAACCTACGCCCTCCCGATCTTAACCTACACAAACACTCTATTTTGTTGAATTAAATTGGGAATTTTGATTTTGATTTACAGATAATAATAATTTATTGAGAGATTTGAGGAGGTGTGTATAGTTATTTAATTGGAGAAGAAATCTAGGGTTACCGTTTGATGCTTTGGATCAATAATAAAGTTGTGGTCTTCAGCTCTGATGGCCAATCATGGTGCCGGGAGCAAGTTTGTTTCTGTGAATCTCAATAAGTCTTATGGTCAGCGGACTAATGTTGGACCTAATCGAGTCCTCCGATCCAATGCTCACAATGGAGGAGCTGGAGCTGGAAGCGGAGGCGGAGTTCAAGGTGGTGGGATGGTGCTTCTTTCGCGAGATAGATCCCGAGGTTCCATGGTGGGTGTACAAAAGAGTGTACCTAAGTTATCGGTTCCACCCCCCTTGAACTTGCCTTCTTTGAGAAAAGAACATGAGCGTTTGGATTCGTCCGCTTCTGGGGGTGGTACGGGCGGGGCGAATTCAGTTTCGGGTGCTCGGCCTTCGTCTTCAGGTATTGGTTGGACGAAACCCAATAACTTTAGTGCCAGTGTTGATGGGGATAATATGTTTCTCGGTGTTAAAACTGGGGTTGATAACGGTGGGAATCCAATCACAGTAGATAATGGGGTAGCGAGAAATGGGAGTAATGTTTATATGCCCCCTTCAGCTCGCCCATTAGGTACTCCCCAAATGGGAGCTACTCGCAATTATCCAACAACAGTTGAGAAAGCTGCTGTTTTACGAGGTGAAGACTTCCCTTCTTTGCAACAAGCTACATTGCCTATGTCTAGTGGGTCTACTAACAATAAGCAAAGATATAATTCATTGCATCCCAAACAGAATCAGAAAGTGAGTGAAGAAGCAAGGAGCAGGCCGATAGTTGAGACGAGTCAATCCTCGCATGCTTCTGTTGGTAGGGAAGTTGAGAAATCACCAAAGAAGGTTGAGTATTTTCCAAGTCCTTTGCCGGTTGTTCGACTTAACCACACCTCCGATTGGGCTGATGATGAACGTGACACGCGGCACAGTCTTCATTTAGAAAGAGACAAAGATAGGGACCATGGGTTTGCGAGAAATGAGCTTTCTTGGGATAGGGACTTTGATTTTCATAGGGTTGGCGTGATGCCCAGGAAACCAGTCCATGATCCTTCTCCAAGGGAAGTCGTTAAAACAAACCCGTACGTGAGGGATATAAGAACTCCTAGTAGAGAAGTTCAAGATGGGAATTCGTGGAGAGCTTCTAGACAGGAAGAAGATGGATTTGGGGCCAGGGATGATACTGGAAGTGACAGAAATGGGTTCGGCACCCGAAGCTTCACTATGAGCAGAGAAACGTATCGGGACAGTAATAAGTACGGTCAAGCAACTCATCAGGCTGGGAATCGTGCAAGGGAATCGTTTAATGGCAGGGGGTCTGAATTTAATAGACACAGTGGCCTCGATCAGCCAAATCGTTACACAGATGATTTCTTCCAGAGGAGATCAGGACCAACAAAAACATCTTATTCGTTGGGGAGTAAAGGGCTTCCCATTAATGATCCAATACTTGATTTTGGTAGAGAAAAGCGTTTGCTTAGTGGAAAACAGTACGTGGAAGATCCCTTCTTGAAAGATGATGGATGTGATCCTCTTACTGGAAATCTAGTTGGAGTGCTGAAGAAGAAGAAGGATGTGGTGAAGCAGGTCGATTTTCACGATCCTGTTAGAGAATCTTTTGAGGCCGAACTTGAGAGGGTTCAAAAGATTCAAGAGCAGGAGCGGCAGCGTGTCATTGAAGAACAAGCAAGAGCCTTGGAGCTTGTTAGGAAAGAGGAGGAAGAGAGACAAAGGGTAGTGAGGGAAGAGGAAGAACGTCAAAGAAGACTTGAAGACGAAGCAAGAGAGGCTGCTTGGAGAGCAGAGGAAGAGCGTTTGGAAAATATTCGGAGGGCTGAAGAGCAGAAGATAGCTAGAGAAGAAGAAAGACGGAGGATTGCTTTGGAGGAAGAGAGAAGGAAGGAGGCTGCAAAGCAAAAGCTTGTGGAGTTGGAGGCAAGGATTTCTGCCAGAAGGCTGGCTGAGTCAACACTGAAGGATGATAAAGAGAAGGATGCTGTGAGGGGTGGAGTGGATGTTGTAGATTGGGAAGATGGTGAGAAAATGGTTGAAAGGATCACTAGTTCAGCATCTTCTGATTCGTCGAGTATGAATAGATCCTTTGAAATGAGTTCTAGTCGGAACCATTTCATGCGAGATGGAGATTCTGCTTTTCAAGAGAGAGGGAAGCCTTCAAACCAATGGAAGAGAGATGTATTTGAGAATGGGAACACTTCAAACTATTTCTTTCAGGACCAGGAGAACAATGATTACCGCAGTCCAAGGCAAGATGTATTTGGTGCTACTCGGAAGGAGTTCTTTGGAAGTCCTGGAGTCATCTCTAAGAGGACGTTTCCTAATGGAGGTATCCCAGAGCCTCATCTTGGAGATGATTTTCGCCATCCAAAAGGGGCACACGGGTGGAGCTATCCTGGAGATGGAGATCATTACAATAGGAACTCGGAGATCGATTCTGAATTTCATGATAATTCGTCTGCCAAGTTGAACGGTATGGGATGGGGGCAAAATCGCTCACGTGGTAGTCCTCATACATCCTATTCAGAAAAACAATATGATAATAGTGAGACTGACGGGTTTCCTTCCTTTGGGAGGTCAAGGCATTCCATGAGACAACCTCGTGTTTTACCACCTCCATCATTGGCTTCTATGCACAAAAATAACTTTAGACCTGAGATCGAGCGACCTCGTCCATCAGCCATTTTAGATAGTGAGATGAGGTACCATGCTGCATCAAGAAGCAGTGAACCTATTATGCAGACAGGAGAGTATGATAGTAATTTCCAAGGACAGAGATTGTTGAATGCCCATGGAGAAAACACTGCCTCCCATGATCGGAACGAGGAGAGGGCTACTACCCCTAGGTGCGACTCACAATCTTCGCTCTCGGTTTCCAGTCCTCCGAGCTCGCCTAGTCATCTTTCGCATGATGAGCTGGAAGATTTGGCAACATCGCCAGTGTTACCGGCTCCTTCAAAAGGGGAAGAAGTTAGTGTGTCTGACAATGGAAATAAGATGGCAGTCTCAGGTTATGTGTCAACTGAAGAAGATGAAGAGTGGTCTATCGAGAACATTCAAGATTTGCCAGAGCAGGAAGAATACGATGAAGAGGAAGAGGGTTATCTAGAAGAAGATGAACTTCATGATGAGAATATTGAGCTCCCCAAGGAGTTAGAAGTTTTGAACATGGAAGAAAAAGATTCATCTGGTGGCAAGATAACAGAAGTTGGAGGACCTATTAGCGATGATTTGGAAAAAAAGACTTTGAACGGAGACATGGCAGTTGAGACTCAGCAAGTTTCTATTGGTACTTCAGAAGAGCCAGGATCTTTGGTTGTTACAGAGAACACCTTTCAATCTGATTGCAAATCTCCCATATTGAGTGTGGGTATAGAGACTTCGAACAAGATTATCTGGGAAGCTGAGAAAGCACTCCTAGATTTGGTTATTGAACCTGCAAGTGCAACGGTTCCTTGTATACTGGACTGTGTGGAGGTTGCCAGTGTTCCCAGTTCGCCTTCTCAGCAATCACATGCCGTCTCTGTGAACATGGCTGTGCCCTCTCCAATTATGTCTACAACAGTTTCTACCAGTCAAAGTCAGGGTGAAGCACCAGTTAAGCTTCAGTTTGGTCTGTTTTCTGGTCCTTCTCTGATTCCATCTCCAGTTCAAGCCATACAAATTGGTTCTATACAGATGCCTCTCCATCTACACCATCAAGTTGGGCCTTCACCTCATCAAGTACATCATTCCTCACAGCCTCCATTTTTCCAGTTTGGTCAGCTTCGATATACATCGCCTATCTCTCAGGGAGTTTTGCCATTGGCTCCTCATCAACCAATGTCTTTTGTTCAGCCACCGCTTCGTCCCCATTTTTCAATGAATCACAACCAAGATACTTGTAATCAGAACCAGCTTGTGAAGGATGTAGTTCCACCTGTCTCCATGGATAACCGCTCTGATCATTCTCGACAAAAGCGTTCACTTCCCAGTGAGAGCAAGATTGTGTTCGAATCAAATTCACAAGTAGATCAAGGACATCACTATATGAATGCGAAGAAGAACTACAGATCTAACCTGCCAGTTGAGTCTGCTACTTCTCAGTTCATTTCAAGGGCCCCGGGCCCAGTGTCTGGTAACAGAGGGAAGAAATATGTTTATGCAGTCAAAAATTCTGGGTCGAGATCGTCAGGCCCACATTCTGAATCTTGTCATACAGATTTCAATGTATATCGGCAAAGACCTCGACAAAAAGTCCAGCGAACTGAGTTTAGAGTGCGAGAGAATGTTGATAACAAGCAAAAAGAAGGGTTAATTTTATCAGAAAGGTCAAACACTGGTTTAGCTAACTCACATGCTGCTTCTGAAAGCAAGATCGAAAAAAGACTAGAAAATGAAGCGCCAATGAAGAAGCTGACATCATCTTCACTCGGCATCTCACACTCTGAGGTGGATGTTGACGCTCCTCTACAAAGTGGTGTTGTGCGTATTTTCAATCAACCTGGCATAGAAGCCGCAAGTGATGAAGATGACTTCATTGAGGTGAGGTCTAAGAGGCAGATGCTAAATGACCGACGTGAACAAAGGGAAAGGGAA
Organism: Kingdonia uniflora; assembly: GCA_014058105.1. Lineage (NCBI taxonomy): Eukaryota > Viridiplantae > Streptophyta > Magnoliopsida > Ranunculales > Circaeasteraceae > Kingdonia > Kingdonia uniflora. Next base: position 800,824 of record JACGCM010002156.1, on the reverse strand, counting down.
AATAGGGCAATTTCAAGGGCTGTAAAGGTACTATTGTTATTTTATTTGTCCATTTGCTGTTAAGGAGTTTGATCAGTATTTATTTAATGCATATTTTAACTGATTGCATTATTTGGTTGATTTTTATAGGCACCTCGGAAGCATCGACTTGTTGGACAAAACAATACCGTCTCAACAACTTCAAGTAAAATATCGACATCGGGTGAAGCAACAAATCGAAATCGGTATAAGTCTGTCACTACTAACGTGGGACTGGGTTTGGCTAATGTTGAAGGATCATCTAGATTTGCAACAAGTGTAGTAGTATCACAGCCACTGGCTCCAATTGGCACCCCTTCTGGGAACTCTGATTCCCACACCATTAAGTATATATTCTAGCTACATGAAGGGATTATAGTTTATTGATTTGAGTTATTCTCTCTACTTAACGTTATTTCGTCCATTGTTCTACAGAACACTTCAGGGTGGAACAAAGCTTGGACAAACCTTATCATTTGAGAATCATAATGCGGTTTTAGATAGGGTTCCAACATCTTTGGGTCCTTGGGGAAATGCAAGAATAAACCAGCAGGTATTGTAAAATGTTTATAGATAGTGTTCCAATTTTTTTTATATGCTTTAGGTGATCTGGGATCTGCTTCGCACCCCAGAAATAGCTTCACAAATCAAGTGTTTCAGGTTATTTCTGTTTATCTCGCAATTCCTAACAATTAGATTTAGTTATGACACGTTGGATAATCTAATGGTTAGCAATTTGCCAAATCACCTGAAATTTTCCTGTCAGGAATCTTTTCGAGATACCAAGCGAAGCATTAGATATCCCTTCGTGATTGATTTTCTTGACATTGTTACTTGATTTTTGTATACGCGCTGTTGAAATTTTGTGGGATTTACTGAAACTGTATGTCAGGAGACTTGGACTTTAGAACTAATTGTTGTTCCTCCTTCATATTGCTTTGGATCATTTTGTTGATCTCTATTTAGAAGTAAAATTTTGTGAATGGACGATTCGGCAAAAGAGACTTTCTACTTATTTTTCTCTTTCTAAATAATTGGTCTGTCTATAATCAGAACTGAAAATAGTGTCAAATCTAAAAGTCTGTGAATGGCCGGTTCAGCAAATCTTACTTTCTTATTACTTTTCTTATATAGTCGTATAAATGGTGGTTGTCACCTGAATACTGTGTCACGTATGTCATCTCTCTGATCTTAATTTCACTTTTTTGTGATCAATATCTATTATATTTCTTATTCTTATGGATGAGATTTGTTAGTATCTACTTTTACTATCTAAATATATATGTTTCTATTGATAAAGGGATACTTTCATGTATTTATCTTGCTCTGTTTCACTAAGTTTGAGGTCGTGTGGCTTTCTTTCCCAGGTTATGTCTCTGACTCAGACTCAACTTGATGAGGCTATGAAGCCGGCAAGGTTTGATACACATGTTCCTTCTATTGGTGATCACAACAATGCTGTAATGGAGTCCAACATGGCATCATCATCATCACTCCTTACACACGAGACAACATTTTCTTCCACATCAAGCCCTCTCAACTCTCTGCTTGCTGGGGAGAGAATCCAGTTCGGTGTGTACCTCGCAAACATTATCATGATATTTATTTTTACAGCAAGTGTCTTTTTACGAGTTTCATTATTACTGGAAGGGTTGATACTGTTGAGAGTTTGACAGAGTTATGAACAGAGAATTAAGAGAGTGTGGGACCCAAAAGGGTTGCACTAACTCATGATATAACCCATGCTTCAATTTGTATTTTACTCCTGTCAAGCTGTTAGCAGTTTCGACCCGTCAATTGTCAGTGTTTTTGTCATCGGCAATGTGATTACACCAAGGCTAATATTTCTGCTGCCTTAGCATCTCGCAAGAGTCACAGTTTTTACCTGCGTTCATTATCATCTAGGTCTTAGACCGTCATATCATTGGCCTTTATGAGCTGGTTCACCGTCTAACCTTCATTTCTCTTAAACTTTTGGTCACTGTCATCCCCGTGAAAACTGTAGTCCGATGTCGATAATCTCATCAACACTAATTACCAACTGCATTAGTGCCTTTTCACAAGAATCAAAGGGATATTGATTTTTTTACCAAAAAAAGAACAGTGCATTGGAATAGCTGTGTGTACAACATATATTAGGATGGTTAACATAAGAAGCTGTATGCCATTAGCTTACATTAAAAAAACGTAGACATGTTGGTAACGTTATCATGTTTCGGACTTCTAAACAAATGAAGAAATTTGGCATCCAGGTGCAGTTACATCTCCAACCATTCTTCCTCTTGGCAGTCGTGCTGTTTTAAATGGGAATTCCAATGACCAGAAAATGTCTGGAATTGAGGGTGGGTGCTCTCTATTTTTTGAAAAGGAGAAGCACCATGATGAAATCTGTACTCATTTAGAAGATACAGAGGCTGAAGCTGCCGCTTCAGCTATTGCTGTTGCTGCTATTAGTAGTGATGAGATAAATGGGAATGTCTCAGTTTCAGAAAATAAGAGCTTTGGAGTTGCAATTATTGAAGGGCTGGCTTCTGAAGGTTAAAACGCAAAAACTTGTATAGAGTTTTGTCCATAGTTTTATTATATATTCGCTAAACATAGATTTAATCTTTGGCAGGTGGGCAAGGAAGTATGCATTTAGCAAGTCAATCAAGGGGAGAAGAGTCATCCCTTGCTGTATCTCTTCCTGCAGATCTATCCATTGAGACTCCCACATTATCCTTATGGCCATCTTTACAAAGTCCTCAACATTCTTCAAGTCAAATGCTCTCACATTTTCCAGGGGGACCACCGTCCCATTTTCCTTGCTATGAGATGAACCACCCGATGTTAGGAGGCCCTATATTTGCCTTCGGCCCACAAGACGAAGCTGCTGAAACCCAATCTCAGTCGCAGAAAGGTAGCTCTGGTCCTCCTGGAGCCTGGCATTCAGGTGTAGACTCGTTCTACGGTCCACCAGCGGGGTTTGCTGGTTCTTTCATTAGTCCATCTGGAGGCATTCCTGGCCCTCCACACATGGTTGTCTACAACCACTTTACACCAGTTGGACAATTTGGGCAGGTTGGATTGAGTTTCATGGGCACTACTTATGTTCCCTCTGGTAAGCAACCTGACTGGAAACACAATCCGACTTCTTCAATGGGTGGAGAGGGGGACATCAATGATCTAAATGCTTCTTCAATGCAGCAGCAGCGCAATCCTCCTACCATGCCTCCTCCCATTCAGCATCTGGCCCCAGGATCACCAATCTTACCTCTCGCTTCTCCTTTGGCAATGTTTGACATGTCCCCTTTCCAGGTACTTTTTCTTTATAGTTATACAGTTGAAAACTTGGGACACCTTCAGTTGTATAACTTACAAAATGGCTAATGTGTCTTACCGAAATAATAGTGATAGCAAATGACTTGAGGGTCAAATGTTAAATGGCCCAAAATTGTTGTTTTGGACATATAGTAAAAACCAACAAAATCAGTTGTAGTGAGCCGAGGGAAAAAACATAACTCTATTTGCCTCTTGGTTTTCTCTTTAACCATATGACTAAGCATTCCTCTAATAGGGTACATTTGCAACAAAATTTCGGTTATCCTTTTGACTTTTGAACCAAATGCTTTAACCGTAACGTTGGAAAAATGATCTTGGGGTTAAAATGGTTCAACTAGTTTAGCATTACCATTGGAGGTGGTTATATAGGTATAAATTTCTGACTTCGATGACCTCTTTAAACTGCATTTTTGATGGATTAAATATGTTTTTTTTCCTTCAAATTATCGCTGATTGACAACTCTGATTTTACATTTGTTGTTTGCAGTCCTCCACGGATATTCCGATCCAGGCTCGCTGGTCTCATGTCCCACACTCGCCGCTTCATTCCGTGCCTCTATCAGTGCCATTGCAGCAACAACAAGAAAGTGGAATAGCTTCTAATCCTCATCTAAACCATGGATTGTCTGTGGATCACCAATCAACTGGCAACATGTTTCACGAGCCTCGTTCTTCGGTATCTCTAGACACTGTTGTCCAGCTCCCCCACGAACTTGGATTGTTAGACTCCCGAATTCCAGCGACAAAGCCTTCTTCATATAACTCGACTAATGGGAATAATAGCAAGGGTGCCATCACAAAGAGCTCTTCCAGAAATGCTGTTGTAAGTTCTGGAGAGAATAATAGCAACATCAGCAACAGTAGTAACAGCAACCGTAGCATGGGTAGTTCGGGTCTTAAGACTCGTTCCATCCCTGTACAACAATATCTTCATCCCACAGGGTATACTGATCAGAGAGGAGGAGAATGGCAGTCGCAACATCGTAGACCTGGATATCAGGGACGGAACAACCAGCCAGGGATAGACAAGAAAACTACCTCTGTAAAAGTGAAGCAAATTTATGTGCCTAAACCAAACCCTAGTGGAACTTCATCGGCTTTTTGAATATTAAGATGTTGGTTTTACAATGTTCAACGGGAGAAGGATCTGCTTGATCGGATCTTGCTGTATCATCTAGTGGACGTGTTCACGATGTGCTCCGGCCTTGTCGGCCTAAAGTGGCACCAATGGGTTCTTCTTTTGAGCTTTATTGGTGAGTTTCTTCCCAGTATTTTAAGCCATATTTATTGTGTCTTATGTTGTGAGGGACAGAGAACAAGAAATGGGGAGGGACCGAACTCCCAATGGGTGTCCCTCAAAACTCTGGTTTCCATATGATGTACAAGAGTGTGATTTGGTCTCTCTTTAATTCTTTTTGACTTGGCTCCTCACAAGTGAAGTTAGTGTATTTGGAAAAGCTGAAATTTAGTTGGCAGTTTTGGATATTTATTATGAATGATAATCTGTGTTTATCACTCCCTTTTATTTTTAATTAGAATTGTAAGGGATGAACAGGTTCTAATCATAGAAAATAATATTGAATCAGTTTGTTTTTGTAATTTTTCCTCCAAGAGTGATTTATGGCCCTAATTTTGGATTCTATGCTGCCAATTTTAAGATTGGGAACTTGAAATGTAGCAGTGATTTTGATCTATTGATAATGGATCAGCGAGATTAAATGTTTACAGGAGTGTACTTATGCAGACTATTTCTACATAAATTGGACAACTGCTGCATAATATGGGGGTCACTTTTAAGTGTTAACACTCCACAAAATGCTTATAATAAGATTGGCAAAATCTTTCCTCTTTTTATTTTATTTTATGTGTAAATAAAACATATATTAATTAAATAGGGCTACAAAGTTTAGAAGGTTAATTGCCGCAGATGGTGTATTATAAAATATGGGGGATTAGAGGACGCCAAAACACGTCACCAAAATTTAATGAACAACGCATGATCTCTGGCGGCGCCGTAAGAGTTCCCCAAGAAAGGTCTAACATTGTTTTTCCTGCAAAAGTTTTAACAATGCGTTGGCAGTTTGTCAATAGCACAACTTTCTTTTTTGATCTCCAGCTCCCCTCAAACCATTGATAAATGGTCTTTGCCTCGGCTTCTGCAGCTTGCGGGATGTCGTGCCCTGTAGCAACAATATCCGAATTACAGGTCCAAATAACAAATCCTATCCCATTAGAATTTATGTTTTTCAGGCAAGATAGGCAAGAAACATCGACTGTAATAATACACCAACCTTCTTCCACAACCGGGAAAGATCCACAGATCTTAGGTTGAAGAGTGATGGTTTGAAGAGGTTTGTTTACAATGTAGCTCTTAGCTTTAGACATAATTTCACAAGAAATAGTTTTTGAATTTTTGAAAATCATGTCATTTCTGGAAAACCAGATAGAATACATGATGGTACTGTGGTGGCTCCAACGACTGATGGTGTCTTGCCCAGAGCAAAAGCCATGGGCAAGAGCAATAAGAAGTCTATGAAGGAAGTCTGTATAAATCCAAAGATCAGTATTGAGGGAGTGATCGAAATCATACCAGATGCATTTAAGGTTTTTACAAAAGAGAACAACATGCATTATGGACTCTTCGGATACACATCTGGGACAAATAGAGTTACCCAGGTCTTCCCCGAGCTGGAGTTTGAGGTTTGTAGGCAAACCTTCCTGCATAGTTTTCCATATGAAATATTGAACCTTGAAAGGGGTGTGCAGTTTCCATATAGTCTCATAAGTCTTTTTGTACTACTTCTGCACACACCAATTATTTGAAGGAGAATTAGAGCTAGATTTTTTATTTTTTTTTAATAAACATTTTTAATAGTGAGGATGCCATTTTTTACTTCCTTTCAAAACGAAGGATGTCTGTTGTTCGGTGAATATTGAGATGAATTTTGTAGATCTCTTCGGTATTCCAAGAATAAGTAATGGGGCATATGAGGTAAGTAACTTTAGTGAGGGTCCTGTCTTTGCAAACCGGGCCAATAGGTCTACCATATTTGAGAGCAGGAATCCAGGTTCTCACCGACTCCTATGTGCCAGCATAGGTTAGGCAAGATGTTATTACGACCCTATGATTCCAGGAGTCACTAGGTTTACAGTTTGCAGTTTACAGTTTGCAGTTTACAGTTAACAGTCATAAGTGACTTTTTGCGAGAGTACTTTTTGATCATAGAGCTAGCCCATAACTTATCTAGCTCTTTTATTATTCTCCAGAATAACTTGGCAAGAAGAGCCTAGTTACGGATATAAGAAATTATGGTACCCAGACCGGCTTTTTTCTCCAGTCAACAATTTTTTTTCCAGCTTATGAGATGTGCTTTGTTCTTTTCTTTTTTGTTGGTGCCCCAGAGGAATCTTGAATTTATCGAGTCTAGTTTTTTGCAAAATCTTTCCTAAAAACTGTTACAAATAGTCTAGATTTTAAGCTGCTTTAGTTTAGCAGTGTAGAAAACTAAATGATGTTTTGGCTGACCACACACATTAGTTGAGCCTTTCCATTAGTCATTATGTGTGATACTTTTTCTTTGTAGTGAATCAAGCAATATTTATCTAATTACGTCAGAATAATTGTGAGATCGGGAAGATTATTGCAATGAGATAGTATGCCGAGTCTCCATGTTGAGTTTCAATTTAAGATTTTGGGGAAATGAATGTGTTTGCTTGATAATGTGTGTTCGACAAATACATTACATCTCAAAATGGATGAAGTTTTGTACTCAGCCTTAAGGCCACTAATGTTTCCCTATAAAGCAAAAGCAAAAGCAAAAGCAAAAGCAAAAGACTGCACTGACTTACAGAAGCAAACATGGCATTCTTACCAAAGGGAATAAAGTGCAGAAGCAAAAAACTTGATCATCCCAATAACGCCTACTTATTGCATATAAATATTGTTTTTTAATGTACGATATAAGATCACTACCCTTTTCCTGTAACAAAATTGTTCAAGCCCAGATATATTCTAAGTATATCTGGGTATCTGAACTTAGGGGGCCAACTTTGGGAGCATCTGGGTATCTGAAGTCTGAGGCTCAGTTTGGTTTGATGTAAATCCATTGCAAATGCAACTTCAATACATTTGCAAATGTGTTGCAATACAAATCATGAGCTCGAAAAGTAACACTTCGCAAGTGCATTTCAACCATTTACCTGCAATTGAATTCTCTTGCATTTGCACACGACTTGCATTGTAAAACATTGGTTGCAATGCAACACAAATAAATTGTATTTACAATGTGTTGCAAGTAATACAATGCAACTTATTAATATGTGTTTGGTTTAAAGTAATGTTATTCGAGTGGAAACAAATGTTCATGTTTGGTAGAGGCATTTTCATGAATATGTGACTAAACCATCACATACATGAATTATATAAAAAATTCAATTGGGTAATGATGATAATCTTGAGGCTAACAATGTGAATTGTGTAAGGGCTTATTTCTAATCCCCGTACTGAGTCCGATATTCGAACTCACATAGCTCGAGACAACACACTGATAACCAATCAAAGACTAAAGCAAGAAGATCGTAATACAGACTTCCTCATCTACAGCTCGGGATGACAAAACATCCAATAACATCGCACTGCACAAAATACTCAGATATCTAGCAACAGTTCGAATACACGCGAACACTATTAGAGATTGCATCTACATCAACAGTTCGGAGATATCAAAACATCATGTGACTTCGCGCTACAGAAGATACTACTCCACTTGTCAACGGATCGCATGCACGCGAGCATCACAAGAGATCGTATCTTCCCAACGATCTGAAGCTACAACTAAAGAATGTTAATAGATCCGTTACAGATCAACAAGTATCAAGACGTTACAAAAGTCCACCATGAAGACTCATCAAAGCCTGATATTGTAACGTTCCTCATCAATGTAACCAACGGTCATATTATAAGACCTATAAATAAGACTAGATAGCTACAAATTAAAGGGGACTGTTCTGAGAACCTCTAAGAGATTTTTGACATCTCTCTCTCTCTCTTTGTAATAGCTAGCAGTCTAAATAAACCTCTCTATCTCTTTCTAAAATCCTCAGGAGAGGTCGTGGTTTTTAACCCATTCAAGGGTTTTCCACGCTAAATCTAGTATTGTTTATTTTCCGTTCATAACTAAACATCCTAGATTTCGAAGGTGTAAAACGCTATCTTCGTGCAATACGAAAATAAGCTATTACAAATTGCACAATTTATTTGTCGACAAACAAGAAATAATCTTTATTCGGATTCCCGTTTTGGCATTGGTTTTGATAGAGAATGTAAAACCGGAGTAGAGGGAGATAGAGGTAATCACCATTAATGGTTTGAGAGAAAAAGAGAAATGTACATGAACTTTGGGTGTGTTGTTGTCGTAGAAATATTTATCAGATGAATTAGTAGAAGTGTTTGAGAAGGAGTGAAAAACTACAAGGATAAGCTAAATTTTATAATTTTTTTAATTTTTCATCCATGAGTAATTATTAATTTTTTTTAATGGAGAAATGAATAGTTGGAGAGTTGCAATTTGTTGCAGAGATTTTTGGCTGTAACAGAATGTAAAGAAAAAAAAATCCTTTTTACCCCAAATGCAAATTCATTGCTTTTACATTGAATAATTAACATTGAAACAAACACTTGCAAACTGTTTGTAGTTGTTTTATGAAAACGAACCAAACATATTGCATTTGCAACGAATCAAATACCTACAACTGATTCCCCTTGAATTTAAGTTGAACCAAACACCTACAATCGGTTGAAAATGCGAAGTGTTGCAATTGCATCCAGTTTGCCTCAAACCAAACTGAACCTAAACTTTATTTTTATTTTTTCTCGAGTATCGATCCACCTCGAAGCCCACATGGAGGTGAGAACGAACCCTTGACCTCCCTCGGGATGGTAAAAATGCCATCATCACAAGACTCAAGAGCACAAGGTACCTAACCACTTGAGCTGCAGGTAGTTGGTATGAGCCGGGATACCTCACACACCATCACACACCATCACCTAGACTTAGCTATGTTTGGATGTTGCCCAAAAAGTAACTGTACTATTCTCTCTTTCTTAACAACCTTTTCTCTCTTTCTTAACAACCTTTTCTCTTTCATCAACACAACATCAACTTTTTTCTTTACAAGATTGCGAAACAATCTTTTTAACTTTTCGACCAAAAAGTGAGACGCATTCCCAAACCCACTTAATATTTGAAGTTACTTTGGGGGGCAGCTTCGAGAGCTTTGCATATTCATCTGTACTTATTCTAAGTTGCACACAAATTTGTTCAACAACTTTTTTTCCATTGCATCAGTGTCAAAGCGATAAAATATGTGCAGTATCTTCTACACCAGAACAGAAAGTAAGAATGCCTTAGTAGGATTCAGTGGTCCGCAAGGCACATTTCATGGTCTATCTGAGAGAATACTCTTGAGAAACAATGATGGAAACTTACCTGCAACTGCAACCCCAGTTTCACTTCCAATCTGCGTTCTCTCCTTACGAACCGGGCACCTGTTCATCTCTTCAACTGCAACTTTTTTCAGTGAACACCACCATCCAACAACAGATTTTACAGTAGTTCCATTGTATTGATAGTATTCTCAATATGATATTAAGCTCTTTAATTATGATGAAAGATAATATTAGATCATCAATCATCGAATTTAGAAACATCATAGTTTAGCTGAACATAGGATATAAACTTGAATTACCAAAACTCAAATGTATCACTGCTATCAAGCTAAGCAGAGGTAATTCTAAGGCTGTGTTTTGATTGTGAAACAAAAGTAAAGGATACCTATTTTCCCAATCCAAACGGTATTGGATCCTCTCTCTGGGTTTACTCACAATACAGATTCTTTCTTTCTAGATTCTCTTACTCCAAATGTTCTCTCTGTACTCTCTAGAGTTCACTAGTTCAAATTTTCTCTTCAGAGAATAATCTTTCTAGAGTCTTCTATCTTCAAACCTGGTAAATGGTGGAAACAGATTCGCTTTACCAGATTTCCGTAAAACAGATCAAAAACAAGGAAATTGATTTTCTGAAATCTGTTTTCATTTCCATCTTTTTTCCTTTCTACGAACCACATACAGCCTAATAACAACGATTTCTATTTGGGCTTTAGTTTATTGCCAAAACAGAAGGCCAAGTAGGCACCAAGTACTTTCCAAAGCATGTCCAACTATTTTGAGCGATTTAGACTATACTCCCCAAATAAACAGACAAATTTAATCTTGCCCCCTCGAACCGGCAATATTATGGTCTACCCCCCAATTTCTCTCTACTCGCCCGGTTCAAAAGGTTGAGTTGACTTGACTAGTCTAACTTAGATAAACTACCAAGACTACCCTTGGTTTCAAATTTCTTAAGCCCTACCTCTCTCTTCTCCTGTTCTTTTTTTAAGAATTGATGTCTCGAGATCTGTAAAAAAAATAAAGGCCCATCTCTAAATTCAAAACTATTTCTCCCTCATCTCTAGTCTTTAGTTCTAAATTCTAGAATAATGAAATTGGTGGTGGTGATGAATCCTCTAAAGTAAGCATATATTGGCCATTACTTAAACAAATTTTAGGGTTTTGATATATTTTGTTCCTACCATTAGAGCATTGTTTCAAGCTTTGGGGGGTAATGACAAATTGCAGACATTTTTATGGGGTGAAAAACTAAATTGAGTCATCATATTTTACAGTTTGAAATTTGTCCAATTTGTGACAGAGAAGCGACATAAGATGAGCGAGAGAGATGAAGTGAGAGAGAGATAAAAAAAAAACGAAACCTAGGGTTTCCATGATACGATAATGAAAGAGAGAGATGTGAAACTTAGAAATATATAAAAAGGGGGAAACAAAGTTTAAGTCTCCCGCCCTCCCAAGAACGACTGTTAGGAGTTGTTTATGACTGTCGAATCTGATTACATGGCACTAGATCGATGGTGAAAAATGTTTTAATCTGAGCCGCTAATTCAAAATATTAATGGTTGTAGTTAAGCCACGTGTCATTATGCTTTGGCCGGTGAAAGGTGAGTAGTTAGGGAGTCAAGGGTAGTCTTGGTATTATTTCAAAGTTGGACTGGTCAAGTCAAGTCCACATACTAAACCGGGGGATAGAGGAAGTGGGGGGTAGACCACAATATTTGCCGGTTCGAGGGGGCAAGATTAAATATACAACTTTATTTGGGGGGCATAGTCCAATTTGCTCAACTATTTTTCTACAACCCCGATTCCAAATTACTCACAATTGGAATAAGTATCATCTTCAGTGTTTTTAGTACTTCAATCTACTAAGAATCATCCTGTTTTATAAAAATCCCAACCCATATTTTAGCTCCCTATATTACTACTTAAATCTTTAATGTTCATTTTGATACAATTACTCTCTCATATCTCTTTCTTCCACTACTACGTTTACATCAACGAAAAACAAAAACAAATCCATAGTTTTATGTACGAAAGATTGACATACCTCACTATTAGTAAGAGATAAGACACCCTATTCTTTAATATCAAAGTAAGATTAATCCACAATACGAATTGAGAAACCCTAAATAGAAGAAATAGTACGAAGAACACACAATTGGTGGGAGAATTTCCTTTTAGAGCTTCAATTACTTAATCGAAATCAATTACAATCGAATTCCTCTCAAACCCTAAGTCTCTCTCTTAGAATTTTGTATTGATCTAGCATCCTCTTCTCTTGCCTAGCCTTACCCCTTTATAAGGGTTACAAATATACCCTTAGACGCCTAAAACTATAGGCTAAATCGCGCCTCTGTTAGAACAAAAGTGTATTCGAACAGACCAAAAGTTTGTTCGAACAGAACACTCAGACACTTGTTTATTCGAATATGAATAAGACTCTATTCGAACAAGAAAGGGTGTAAAGGTCGGTTCGAATAGACTGTTTAAAAAGTCAAAAAAAGGCCAGATCCTCCTGGATCAAGGATACCTAATTCTCTAACATTAAAAAATAAGATACTAATTCTCTAACATCAAAAGTGAAGAAGCAAATTCAACAGAATATGACACTTTATTGAAGAAAGGAAATATACAATCCAAAGTGACCATAACCAGAAGTTGAGTTATTTCAGATCAAGTTACAGACCAAAACCATTTTTCTCTTAACCAATTCACCCTTGTATTGTGGTTTATGAGTGAATTCTACATCATTATTTAATTTATGAATAAGAGATCCAATAACACCTTTTGATGAAGTGCTTGCTCACAGCTTTGAAGGCTTTGGGAAAATATCTGGAGTGAACTTTTGCGCTGCACTCAAACTCCCCTTAACCTTCATTGCTCCTCTGCATTCATTAAACAAGTAACCCCTTATTAAAATGTGCTTACAAATATCCATATTTGAGCTTATACATGAATTACCAACTCCGATATGGAGTACCTTTAGCGCCATCTAACTTTCTAAGCTACCCAAGTCTAATTCTTCAAATGGGGTTGTGCATATTTATCGATTCTTCAATCCCAAGTTAGTCTCCTGATTATTACTAATCTATGATCCTAACAAAAAAGGGTAAAATATATACCTCATGAAAGCAATCTGGGGGTTCATCTTCCCTGTAGCGACCTTTAGAAAATCTTCATCTTTGAAGGAAAAGGTAGCATCAGGCTTCCCATCATACGCTCCTATAGTTTCACAAACACACTATCATTCATTACTTCTTACATTCAATCAATTATAGACCAAAAAAAAAAGACCCCATTTTTACCTTTAGAAACCTCCCCTTTCTTCAAATCCACCACATATATCTGCTCATTGATTCCTAATTTCTGTTTTCACATAAAATTAAAAATTAAGGATTCAATAACAGGGTTTTCTAAATAAAAAGAAGTGTTTCGAGAGCAACCTTTGGGGCGATGTTGATTTGATAGACGAGTCCGACCTTCTTGACAAGATCTTTACCAGCATCAGTGGACATGTGAAGCTTCATCAGCTCTAGAAGAGCTGCGGATTTCAAAGGGGTCGTCGTCTCGTCCGCCATGGTTTCTCTCTCTTCAATTAGGGTTCTGTTTGTGGTTGAAAGTAGATTGTGAGGGTTATTTATTGTGGTGAAAGTGGTGAAAGATGTGGGGTGTCATAATAACTGATGAATTAGAAGATGAACAGATGACGATGAAATTGGTGATTTATGAGCAGAGATTGAATGTCACGCAAACCAACCAACCAACATTTTGCCCCGCACTTTGAGTGAAGACAGACTTGTAAACATATTCCCATGCTTATTTATGGATTCAGATCAACTCTATCACAAATACTAGACTATTTCTAGCAGCATTGCCTGAAACTATTTTATGTGCTACACCACTAGTTTAAAATCAAACTTTGTGTTCCCCTAGGAAGCTAGGACCTTGAGTTTCTAGCACCAAAACTACTAGATCTAGGCACTGTTGGATTGCTGGTGATGGTTTTCTTAGCTTACAAATGTTACAACCCCTTCCATTTCTAAGTCATGATCAAATAGAGTAGATAGATACAGAACTGGATACATGGGGTTTTGTCACAGAAGCATGTACACAGATTCAGTGGTGATAAATTTCACAAACGTGTATGAGGTTAACTTGGGCCTCATTCTCCCGACATGAAACAGGTCGCCAGATCGGTATGTTCAATGATATTACATTACAACTCTGGAACTTTCAGTCAGACTATGTTTTCATCCTTCAGTGATTGAAAACTACCTTCTCTTTGGGTCAGAACAGGTTATTAAAACAAGAATTGAGTCAGGGCCTTTAAACTTAACACCAAACTGACAAAAATCCGTTCTAATTTCTCATCTGCTGACTAAAGAATATCTCGTAGTCATAATATTAAGGACACATGCTCTAATTTTCTCATATCATTGTTCTTCTTCCAAAGATAGACTAAATACTTCTAATTTCCTACAAGCTTTCGCAGTCACCAAGCCTACCATCTTATTATTTTTCTAATTTAGCAAAATCTCAAACTACTAGCACGATGTTCTAGTATTCAATAACTTGTGAACCAAGAAGTATTAGTCACCATGCCAGATCTCTATCAAGTTTGCAAAAGTCTCCTGATTTGTATCCCGACTGGTACCACGGGGAGACAAAACGTGTATATGAGATATTCTGCAGTTGTAATGTAGGATGGGATCATGGCAAGTGTATACACTGGTATCGTGATCTTAGACCACGTCTCTTAGAACAGAGTGTCAATAAGATATTACAAAAGATACAGATGTTGGATTGAAGAGAGAAAAAAAACACAGAGGGATTGGAAGCAACAACCACCCCTTCTTAAAAGTGTCATGACAACCCTCTCTATTATCCACAAAACCATTATATATAAAAAAAACCTAGACACGGTCATACAAAGAACTTGCCAATTCTCTTAAAGGGGAGTGTTACTAACCCTCCCCATCATCGGTGGACCAAAAGAAATTCAAAGCGAAATAAAAACAATGATGGGAAGGACTGGCAAGAGCCTATTATTTGGAGGTTAGCAATTTGGACTAAAAGTCTAAAACTGCAACTACATACCAATATTTATCAACATATCCCTGTTCAAGAATTTGCACCCTATTTTCTTCTCATACAGTCCCTTAAAACTTGTACACTGCGATGTATCGACACATGGCAATCTATAAATGATGCCGCTTTATTATCAGCTCAACTAAAACTTTATACATTGTCTCACCTTAATTAACCTTTATCCAATCTCCTCACCTTACTATATATAAACACCACCAACACAAGTTACTACAAAATACACATTGAGAGCTCACAGATATAAGGGTGTAAGAATATGTTAGAGAACATGAATAGTACTTTCTCCTGTGTTTTTCTCTCTCTACCTTTAGTACTTGTCTCCTTATACATCTTTGTAATTGTAAGGAGACACAAGAGAAGAACCCAGGATGAAGGAGGACTACTTAAGCTTCCACCAGGTTCAATGGGGTGGCCTTATATTGGAGAAACTCTTCAATTCTACTCTGAGGACCCAAATGTGTTCTTTGCCACTAAACACACAAGGTTTCTTTCTTTCTTTCTTTTTCTCCTTCTACAAAACAACAACGGTCATAGTTAAAGGATTTTGATTTTGTGGTTGTAGGTATGGGGAGATATTCAAGACCCACATACTTGGCTGTCCTTCGGTAATGTTAACGAGTCCAGAGGCAGCTCGGTTCGTGTTGGTGACTCAAGCTCATTTGTTCAAGCCAACTTACCCGAAAAGTAAGGAACGGTTGATCGGGCCGTCTGCCTTGTTTTACCACCAAGGAAGTTATCATACCCTTTTGAGGAAGATAGTTCAGGGGTCATGTTCTTTCGACATAATTCGTGGCCTTGTCCCTAAGATAGAAACCGTTGCGACATCCATGTTAAAGTCATGGGATGATGGTCACATTGTTAACACCTACAATGAAATGAAGAAGGTGGGTTGAATAGCTTGTTTTAAGTTATAATGTCTGAATCTCATGTTGTTTTAGATCCGCTTTTTTTATTTTTATGAAAGGGACTTAATAGACTCAAGGTTGAATTGTTCCCTTATTTGACAAAATAGGGTATCTTAAATATCTTTATTTCTTACTGCAGTTCACTTTTGACATTGGTATACTCTCCACGTTGGGAAAATTGGACACCCGTTATAAAGAAGAGCTCAAGAAGAACTACTTGATAGTAGATAAAGGCTACAACTCTTTTCCTACAGAGATTCCAGGCACTCGGTACAAGAACGCCGTTTTGGTACGCAGAATATTTCATTAGTAAGAGTGCTAATTTATAGTGAATATAGTCTTAATTTTTCTCTATTCATGTTGATCCTGTAAAGGCGAGGAAGAGACTAGGAAAAATTCTAGGCGACATTATTTGTGAGAGAAGGGAAAGGAGGGTACTGGAGAAGGACCTCTTGGGTTCCCTAATGAACTCCAAAGATCAAAATGGACAAGTTTTAACAGACAATCAGATTGCAGATAACATCATTGGGGTGCTATTTGCAGCTAGGGACACAACTGCTAGTATTCTAACATGGATACTAAAGTACCTCCACGATGACCCAAAACTTCTAGATGTTGTAACAGTAAGTACCATATAGTTAAGTCTTTGATCACAAATATCAAAAAAAAAAGAAGAGGGAATATAATCTCTATCAGTTAACGATAATTTTCTATCTTGAAGGTTGAGCAGGAAGAGATATTTAAATTTAATGATGATGGAAAGAGACCATTGGCATGGACTCAAACTAGAAATATGCCATTTACCTCCAAGGTACGAAATATCTACTGTTTTTAGATTTTTAAATTTCTAAACCATGATTAATCTATGGGTTTATCTCACAACTTTTCTTTATTAAATTAGGCACTTGACATTATTGGATGGTAAAGGGGATTGTATTTGGTTTCAGGTTATATTAGAGAGCTTGAGGATGGCAAGCATCATATCTTTCACATTCAGGGAAGCTGTAGCTGATGTTGAGTACAAGGGTAAGATAGATAAAACTCTCTCTCGCTCTCTTGCTCTCTTCCTTCTTTCTCTTAAGGTGTGGTAAGTGGGGAAGTTGTGTAAATTGTGACAGGGTACCTTATTCCCAAAGGCTGGAAGGTAATGCCTCTTTTCAGAAACATTCATCACAATCCTGAAAACTTTCCTGATCCTCAGAAATTTGACCCTTTCAGATTTGAGGTATATATCACTCTGTGGGGATGTCCTATGAGTTAGTTATCATGCATGTTGTGGTACAAAGTACCTCAAGCTTTGTCGAATTCTTATTGGCTCTTTTTCTTGTATTCAGATAACACCAAAAACCAATACATTTTTGCCATTTGGCAATGGAGCACATGCATGCCCTGGAAATGAACTTGCCAAGTTGGAAATGCTCATCATGGTCCACCATCTTGTCACCAAGTTCAGGTACGAGTTAGAGAGTGAGATAGAGAGTTTGCAAGTAAAGGGTGTTCTTGCTAATCCCATGTTGTTTATGGTTGCAGGTGGGAAGCGATTGGATCCCAAAGCGGGATTAAGTATGGTCCATTCCCGATCCCTCAAAATGGACTCCCAGCCAGGTTCTGGAAGCAATCCTGTCCTTGTAGTCACTGAACGGCTGAAACTATGGCCAACGAGGGTCATTATTTGATAACTCACCTTAAACTTATCTAGGGAAACATGTATTTTTCTTTTTCTAATTTTCCTTATTCTAATCAATTTCTCGGAATTAATAATCGATTTGTTATAAACTAGCTAGTCCCATTCTCCCTCACCCTACTTCTGTATTGCTACTTATAATTGTAGCTCTCCTTGTTGTATCACATGAAAATAAAATAAAAAATACTATGTGCGTTACGCGTGTTACATGCCTGAAGTTGTTTCTTACGAACAAAGCCTGGAATTCTTAAATACTTGTGCCTTTGTACATCTATAATCATAGATGTGTATAAACAAATTCCTTTGAAATGTAAAATTGAACACCATGCACATTTGATTTAGTAATGTTTCACACCAGGTAAACATGAGTCCAGGTCCAGCACAAAAATATATAAAGAGAACCATTTTATAGTTTCATGGAGGTCCTTTTATGAATATAACCTTAAACTTAGCCAAACCCCAGTAGATGGTTAAAGTGCGGACGATACTGACACAAGGGGTAGGGCAGGGTATGGATCAAAATTTGTCCCAGGACGAGCAAGGATGAAGTTTAAGTGACAAGAAGAGTATACAAATGGACATTATCTGAACAGTACATAAGTGATAAAACTAAGTTTTTAAATACCGCCAAATACACCACTTCCACTTGTATGGTGGGGATCACTAATTTATTGAGTCTCAAAGCACATTTCACTTTCACTCACATAAATTATACCATAGCTTTGAGGTCCGTATGGTTCCAAGTTTTATCCTTTCAAACACTCAGAGAAAGATGGTTCTTATCTAGCTAAACTAACTCAACTGAGATAAAAAGCTGATAAGAGTCTTTTCGTACTGTTTTTGGAACATACGGCGGATAGTGATCCATTCTGCTAACCCCACTATTCTCTTTTCACTATTACTGATTGAGATTCAGGTCTCCATCCATTCTACTCAATGGCGTACCGCTGTTTCCGCAGATACAAAACGCAAAAGCAGCCTTTTGTGCTTCACACTTGCTTTCCTTTTGGTTTCCCGTTTCACTTCTCTTGGTGTTTCTCACTCATTTCCTGTTTCTCGCATCAGAAAAAATAATTCCTGCAGCTCAGTTTCCATTTTCCCACCTGTTTCACTTATATAGGCATGCACACATACACATTACAATAGTCAGACTCCAATGTGGCATCTTTGACACTGGCTGAAATGGCCTTGAGTCTATGTGACCAGTTTCGATAGGCCTCCAGACGTGAAACATGTTGTCCACAATTAACAAGATCTGAGGCTTGATAACAGCTACAAAATTTATGGGACCATGGAATCATGACTTCAAACATGCATCCTTGGTTGAAGATAAAGTACTTAGATATGTGTATCCAAAACCATCAGAAAATCGACCAATGAGAGTGTAACGCGTAATGTACCCATTTGACATAAGATCTTTGAAAGTGCCTGAATTATTTGTAGGAGAATTCTGATTTGAGAGAGAATCTAAAGATCAGAGTAGACTTTATTGTAAAGTCTTGGCCTACTACAGGTATAGGTGAGGATGATTCACTGGATATAGCCATTTACTATGATGGTGATATTCAAAGCGTACCTTAGTATCTTTCCTGTTTTGGAATTCAAGATCGATGTTGATTGTGAAGTATCGATGTTGATTTACCACACCAAATTTACACGCGGTGATTTTGTGTGCAATGTTAGTCTGAAAAGAGAATGATAGTCCAGTTGTTATGTCATTTAGTATTTGTAACTGGACAGATTTATGGTGCCTTGAATGCGGAAAAACTGTAAATGAGACAATTGGACCGAGTAAGCTTTCCTCCTTTCTGTGTATGATCATCAAAAATGTTAGTGATACAGAACGAATTTTGGAGTACATAGTGGAGACTGGAGAGACCAAATAACTAAACTTCAATGCAAAAATCGCAATGAGAACATGTTCCTTAAGCTACAATCATTAAGTTGCATCTATAGCAGACCAGTCTCGTTGAGATGCTCAGCTCATGACAATTAAATTGAACAGGTTTAGTTTGTCTGTAAAATGCCTCAATATGCCAACCCACTTAATGATCTCACTCCAAACAAGATCATATTCGGTGTGACTGTAATAATCCATGCAATCTTGAGAAGTAATCGTCTTATACCAATCCCTTATCCATGTTGATTGGCCTAAATCCTAAGATTCATGCCGGAGCATTCGACATTGTGCAAAGTTTGTTTCAGGGCATCATATTATCATCTCATTTATGTATTCAACCAGATAAATATGAAATACTAGGATCCTAACAAGTCTACAATAAATAGAACATATTCCCTAATTTCTAATTGGTAGATATTGGAGATCAAGTCTTGAACACCTGTTGTATGCTTCCAATTACTTTGCCAGCCACATCAGGACCAAATAATCTCGGCAAGCTAGATGAAAGATCGATCTCTACCGTCATTTTCTTAATCAAATGGTCCCTCTTTTCCAAATCAGCTTTATCAAGCTCCCCCAACTCTATCGTCCCTCCACGGGCACATTGATTCAACCATACCTCCAACAACTCTTTCGCAACAGGGCCCACATTATCTCGTATAATCTCGTCCATCCTTTCTTGAGAATCACAGTTGATCAAAATCGACACAGATACGGGTGATAAGGCACAACGGATGTATAAAGATGTGGGGAAGTAGGGTTGAGCTTCAGGGACTTTGTTAAGTAGAAGCTGTCTTTGTTTGTCTAATTGTGTATCTACGTAAAAGGTGTTGAGGTAGTTTAGATGGAGGACAGGATCTTTGCGAGGTGGTAAATCGAGGATGATGATCATAGATGTAGGGCTGCTTTGCAGGAACTCGATGAGGAAGCGTGGTGCGTCTGTTTTGCTGTTGAGATAGGCAGTTAGAGTAGTTATGTCCAACGATGATCCAGTTGGCATTCCGCAGTGTAGCCAGCTTCCCAAAATGAAATCAACCTAAGAAAACATGGGTAAATATCATTCAAATCATGTCTTAAAATTCTGCAATGCTACAACAAGTCTGAAGCTTGAGTTATTAAAATAAAAATCTTCAGGCTGCGATATTTATAATCAAGGAAAAAGTTATCTTTGCACTACTTAAATATACCCTTTAAATCTCTCATGATAACTAAACTGCCATTAATAAAGAATCAAATCCTGTGTTCCACCGGATGAGTAATAACATTGAAATGAATTGTTACTTTTGAGAGGAAAACTTGTTGCTCGAGATATTTGCACATCATTAATCATGATTGTGTTTGGTTCCTGGATAACTAAGAGGAAAACCTCTTCGATAAAGGTTATAGGAAATTGAATGAAAAAACATGGGAAATTTATTTTCTTTCATTTGGTTGGACATAGGAAATTGAAAGAAATATGGTAAAGTATTAAAGTATGTAATTTTCAAAAACCAAAAGTCTTGTGCAAAAACAATACAATATCCATTTTATCGCATGAACAACCTTCTTCTCTAGATTCCCTCAATGCAAGTGTTATTTTCTTCGATTATCTCAATCAATCTCGAAGTTTCTTTCTATCGATTTGTCTCTTTATATTTTTTCTAATCTATCTCAATGCAAAATCTCTCTGTAGATTATATTTCTATGGTATTTCCCCGGTCCACATTTTATATTTCTATGATATTTCTCACTCTACATTCTCCCACTCATAAATTTCTGTCTACCTTCTAGTCATAATTTTCTCTCTAGATTCTGTAAAATTTCTAGAGTTTCTTTTTAGATTCTCTCAGTCCAAATTGAAATCTCCTAGAGTTTCTCTCTAGATTCTCCCAGTCCAAGTTTTCAATATCTAGACTCTCGCGATCAAAATACTCTTTAGAGCCCTTTGTCTAAAATATGAATATCTAGCGTCTCAAGCTATGCAAATTCACAGATTTCTGCACCAACCTAACCTAAGCCTCTCAAGCTTATCAAATGGTTTTGAACACGTCAAGGTTAGCTAATGTTAATGACAGTTAGTTCCTCCATGGGCTACACTGCCCCAAGTGAAAGAAGTTGTGCCTTCAAGGATCAAAGTGAGTCCTTTGATCTAGCATTCCCATAAGGTGTTTGGCAGCATCACCAGGGTCGGCCCTGGCTTTTTGAAGGCCCTGTGCGAAGAATTAAAATGGGCCCTTTTTACTTACAATTTTTTTTTTTGTTTAGAGAATTTTTTTTTTGTAGTACTAAACATAAGTCATAACATATGCATCTTAAGGTATTTTTGGCCTTGTAACTTGAATAATGGGTTTGGAGAGAGATAAAAGATTAATGGGTTTGGATTTTTGGCCTTGCAACTTGAATAATGGGTTAGGTTGGGTAAATTAATTTTTTTTGGGCTATAGGCAATATATATATATTTTTTGGGCCCTGTGCCATCGCACACCCCCATCGCCGGGCCTGAGCATCACGAATAGCTGCAGAGTTGTTTTACAAGGTCTTAATATTTGTGCGAAGAGTCGAAGGTATAATGTTATGGTAAAGGTTGACTCCAAATATCACCCTGGAAGCATAGGTTCTCCTGGCATGATATTGCAATTCTTGAAATAGTCCTCAACATTTACATCTCACATGTAATACAGAGGCAAACCATGATTACATTTATCGGATGGGGGTACTAAACGATAACTCTGAAAGGGTTTATACTTCATACTTCATACTTCATACTTCATACCCCTCTGCCTGCATCCGAAATGTTTCTCAAGTTTTTTGGTGTTGAGGAAAAAAACACAGGAACGAATGGGTAGAACCAAAACGGGAAGAATTCTTCTAGGCGGCTAAGATCAATCCAAAAAAGTATCTCATGGTTCTACTTCACTAGCAGGATGATCCTACTTGGGTTTAAGAATCAGGATCGACTCACTTGTGATTGCCCTATCCCTATGGGATGTATTCTCATGTAATTATCTATAGGTTCCTCTGTACGAAATTAATCCTTCTAAATGTTCCACATTTTTCATTTTATTGTGATCCTAGATTGACCTATTGTCGAAACAAACTTCATAAGTTTCAGTTGTTCACTTAAAGCCACACACACTACTATAAAACATGGATGCAGAAAGAAAAGGAAGAAATAGTATATAAGTGGTAGTAAGTACCATGGAGGTTTCGATGCCGGTTTGAATGTGAAGAGTACCTTGTGCGCTGCCACTTTCATTTTGGTAATATTGGACATCCGCTGGAAGTGAAGATGGGAGGAGTTCTGTTGCAAGGCGTGTTTCCATTGTCGATACGAGCTCCACCATCAAATTACGATGTGTGGTAGAGATATGGGGAAAATCCATAAATCCTTTCTGCTGTTGTCTATCTGGTACTGGTAGGTCCATACTAGAGTAGTAAGAGATAGATCTTTGAACTCTCCTTAACTTCCTTAATGGAGAAGGAGATATTGTACGTTGTAATAAGATATGGTTGGTGAAGAGGATAACCATTGATTTCTTTACTTCAAACCTCTAAGAGATAATTGCTTTAACGAGTTAACAAAAGTGGTGATATCTCTTCAGTGCACATGTCCAAATCCAACCAATAAAAAGTTTCACATCAGAAGTTCTATGGGTTTCCAATAATTGAGTAGTAAGGACCAGAGACCAATAATTCTGTCAATCTAAATATCTGTCCATCATCGGAACATATTAAGGTTTACAGTAAACCAAAGTTTGAGATAGTCCAGATTCTGTAAGTTTTTTCCGTAATTTTATAGCATTTCAATGCTTTACTGAGACATCAATTTTTAATCTGCTTTTCAACGATTTTTTCTTCACTGTTGGATATTTTCATAAGATAGATTATCTTTCCTTCCTTTTAGCTGAAGAAAACTAAGTGCACTGGAAACAAGCGATGAGGAGAAAAGCTTCAATTTGTAAACTTCAAATATCTGTATATAAGTGTATATATTCTGAAAACTGCATATTAGTAAGCCATCAACCATACTCCCAGCCAAACAATTCTCATCTTACTAGATGTTTATGAAATTTATATTTGCAAGGACCCTACTATCTTCATGAGCTCTACGATTGAAGTCATTACTACTGCAATACCATCTCCTCAGTAGTCTGTTTAATAGTCAGTGTTCTCCTTCACTTGGTCCCTGGTGTATAAGACAGCATGGTTTTCCATATTTTCGGATTTTCCATCATCTGTACTCGCCTCATTTTGACTTGCCGAAGCGAATCTCTCGTTAGACTCCACAGGAGTTGGACATTTCCTGATAGGAACTACCTGAAAAGTTGACAATAATGCAATTGATTTTGGGCGTTCATGTAATGCCTAAAAATTACTAGGCTTTGAGTGGATAAAACTCATACACACTTGGTCTGTGGATGTAGGAATATCTGCAACTTCAAGCTTTACCCTTTTAGTCCACAATCTGGATGACTGCTCTTGTCCATGGTCTTCATCTACAAAGTTCTGGTCTGACACCTCTGAAAGGACACCAAGAAATTTAATTATTTTACTGAGAGAAAAACAGCTTAAAGAAAGTATTTTGAAGTAATAACTTGACAAATCTGCGACTTCAAAAGACATCAGATGCAATACCCTCAATAAGATACATACTTCAAAACAGGTGTTTTAGAGCAAATCTCTTTAACTTCTGAAGAACCCCATAGGCCAGGAATTCAGCACTCCCATTTCCTAATAACTACGAAAAACTGCCTTCGAACCATCTAGTAACATACTCTATGAGGCAATATTAGGAGACAAGTGGATCACTGGAAAAGCCTTTCAGGATATCTAAGTATGCCATCTTACAAATACAATCTTTTGGCAACCTTTAGCACACAACAGAAAAACCATGTACATCAGTTCATGTATGTCGAATGTTATGGTTTTGGGAATAGCTACTCGAGTGGCGTTAAGTGATCCACACTAGTAAACAAATTGAACACATGCTCAACACCCTCCTTTATGTGATTGTTGTGGCCACTTGAGGTTAAACCAGTGCTCCTAGCCTCCTACGCCATCTCCGCATTAATTGTCATCCAATTGTTTTCTATAAATATTTGAGTGAAGGGGATGCAAAATTCAAGTATAAAGAATCATCTGTTCATATCAATGATATAAATGATAGTATGAGACATACAAAAACAATGTCGAACAGAAATATGAAGATCAATCAATCAAAAGCATGAGACATGAAAAGAACTTGAAGAACTCTACAACTATATTCATGAAAAGTACCTTCATTGTCGCAGACAGGGTCTTGAGAGCGTAGGTGAGAGTCATTAGCAAATTTGGTGCACTGTGTATCAATTTCTTGTAGATTCTGAAAATCGACATCGCGGTCTTTACCTATGGACTTGAACCGCTGGATCCATGGATTGTCCAGACAGATAGGAAACTCATCTGCATTATTTTCCCTGTCTGCTCTACCAAAATTAAGCTTTTTCCAACATCCCTTCTGAAGAACCTTGAACTGGAAAAACCAAGTATATACTATTCAGTAGGGGAGTTCATATATGATTAAGTAAAACTTAAGAGGACAGCGAATTGATTCACCAACCTGTCCTGAAGAGACACGCGTCTTTGTACTATGTAATTGTTTGACAAACGACGCTTCCATGAAATTGAGAAACAAACTATGCTTCTCATTTGTCCATTCTTTGCACGGTGATTCCGCCATTTGGAGGTCCTGGAGTGAACCATAATTATAAGAACCCCAAAGCATTTTTGCCCAAAATAAAAGAGGATCTCACTATGTATCAAAGTAATGACTTATCTTGAACATCTCTATAAAGTCTATAGAATGTACTATAAACAACACTTCCATTTGTAGTAGCATATGTTAGATATTTTCTAATATTTGTTTGCCGCTTCGAATTAATGTGTGCCGCGTGGTAGACGAAATTGTGCATATCAGTTATGACCGTTTGAAGTGTTTCAAATTGGGATGTGACTGTTGAAGCAATTGAGTTGTGTCTTTTCGAAGAGATAGAACCAATATGCACGATAGGTGTATATATTGAGACTCCTACCCAACCCAACACATTGGCATCATCAATTTTTTTTTTTCAGAGTGTTCGTTGGTTGAATCGAGTCGTACACAACTTGAATTCAACACTCTCCATTATATCCTGAGAGAGAAGTTTTCGTTTCATCCCACTGTTTTCTTGCGGTTCAGACCGGAAGGGAGGAAGCATCTCTTAAAAGAGAGTGACTTCGTCGTGCCTTGAAGTATTCATCTTCATCCTCTTTGTAAAGTTTTCCCAAATATCCCAACATACTAAGTCTAACTTCATATGAACACTTATATCTTCAGGGATGTAAGCCGATCAGCTATCCACCTATACATAACGTGTTATAATTCCATATCAAAGAGCTTTCCTAGGTCAAACTGATAGATTGTGGGTCGTCACGACCACGACTTATGCCCACATTTTCGTGACCGATCTCTAGTTATTTCCTATTTTAGTTTATTTAATATTATTTTATTTTGTCCTAGAGAATCCTTTAAAATTAGGATTACTCTAGTAGTTTCCTTTTTGGTTGGGAGTGTAGACAGAGAGGTGGAGATCTCCTATATATGGGAGATCCTAGGGTAGGAGAAAGGCGGTTGTTGACTTTTGAGATAAAGGGTAGAACCTGTTGAAGTATATGTATACACATATACTCCTCATTCAGTCTCACATTGGTTAGTAATAGAAGTAGTTTAGTGACCCCCATGTTATATAAAGAGTAGTAAAGCTTGTAATAATTAAAATCTTGGAATATCAATATTTTCCTCCCCTTCTTATTTCTACATGGTAGAGGAGCCTATTCGATGTTGTAGACGGATTAAGGGTTTTACACTTCCGTTGGCGCCGGTCTTTGTAGTCGTCGGGCAATTAAAGTATGTTGTTCTTTTTCTCTTCTTTTTTTCAATCTTTCCAGCTTTTAGAATTTTTTTTAGGTTTGTTGCTTATTTAGTAAAACCTTAACGTTATTTCACTTTACAATGGCGGCCCTGCTGCCTGATGTCGACCTAACATTATTTCATTTTTTTGCTTTCGTTTTCCCTATCAACTTAGTTTGACCTGATTAACTTGTTAAGCTCTCTCTCTATATCTATTATGGACTCGATTATCTCTTATTTTTCATGAAAGACAATTTTTTTGATACCTGTCGTGAGATGCAAATTCTCTATTTGGATTGGATAAAGGCATTAACTACCTTCCACCACGATCATGAGATGCTTCTTTTCCTCGAGTGATTTATCACTCCTCGAGCGATTTTTTTTCCTAGGGTGATTTTCTCTTTTCCTCTAGTGATTTATCATATTTCTTTTTTTTTCTCTCTTCCTAGAGTGATTTTTTTCCTAGAGCGATTTCTTCTCCTCGAGCGATTTATCATATTTCTTTTTTGCCTAGTTCATAAGCTGTAGTTCAAAAATTAAGTTTTTTTTAAGAGAGAATTGACAAGCTTTGCAGATTTCCATCGCTTTCTATAGTGATTTTTCTTTGAATCACTATGATTATTTATTTATTTTTATTTTACTTCTTTCATTGCTAATGTGGTTTGAGGTCTATATTCCTATCATTAGATGTGATATTTTCTATCATATTCTGTTGTGAACTGTAATTTCTTGTGTGGGCCGGGTGATGATGTTGAATTCCTTCTACTACGGTCATCTCTTCCTCGAGTGATTATCTATTATTTGAGCATTTCTTTCTTTCCCTCTCTCGAGTGATCATCTCTACCTCTAGTGATTCTCTCTTCCTCAGCTGATAGTCTATTTTACGGTCTTTTCACTTTTACATGAGTGTATATATTTCCTCATTATATATTCAAGATATTCATATTATTCTTACGTGAGAAAATAGGCAAGTCGGTAGCTGCCGCCGATTTCACAACTTTTTGTTACGAAATCACGTATGGAAAAAATGACAAGTTGGATATTACTGCCACCGATTTCATACGTGATGTGTGAAGTTTTGACATGTTTCTACTGCTGCAAAAGAAAATACTGGAAGAAGGTTTATCCGAGGGAACTTCAATTTTTTTATTAGTGAGGGAGTGATTGTATCTTTGTGATGAACTATCTATATATTTTCTTATTGTCATCCACCTTGATACGAGCATGTTCGTATCAACGTGAGGGGGAGTGTTGGAGTATATAGTGTGTCTACACATATACTCCTCCTTTAGTCCCATATTGGTTAGTAATAGAAGTAGTTTAGTGACCCCTTATTATATATAGAGGGGTAAAGCTTGTAATAATTAAAATCTTAAAATATCAATATTTTCTTCTCCTTATTATTTCTACGAGAAACAGAGATTGTAGTAGTCGTTTTATTTAATAAAAGATATCGTTTGCCATTTATTTGCTTCCGCGTACTTAGAATTTAACAAATTGGTACCACAATAGCTAGGTCGAACTTGGCGGAGTTTTTTTTTTTTACGAAGATGGATAAGAGAACACCGAAGAAATCGATCAAATTCACACAAGGAGAGTGTTGTTGATGGAATCCAACAAGGAGTTAACGGCTTCCAAAAAGCTTATGTCAAAACAAATTGAAGCGATGTTGGTAGCGGTAATAGCAATTCCGACAAGAGTAGCGTCATCGAAAGTTGTGGGTGATGAAGTTGACGGTAGCGATAGAGGCTCAAGTAGGGGAAGAGGGAGAGGTATTTTAATGGGCGCCTTTATGCGCGATGGAAAAATAGCGGGCATCAATCCCATGAATCCAACGTTGTTACGTAGTTGGGCGATTAAAGGAAATATTTTTTTTTCTTCCTAAAACCAAGTAGAGAGGTCCGATTCGAAAGGGGAAATGTCTCATCTTTACAATTCGTTTGCAGGTATGACCGTGGATGTCGAAAGTATCAACAAATTTGCCGATTCGCGAGAAGTTGAGGGGTACCACGATACCCAACGACGTTGGCGCCTGTCGTCGAATCCGAACGACGACACCGCGATTGACAATGGCTTAGGGAGGGAGACCCAAAACATTGTCAGAGATCGCGTAAGGGGCGAGATTTTTCACGAAACAAACCAGGGAATTGGTGAGGGAGACGTCGGCATGCCAACGACAAGGCATGGCACGATATGGCACAACGGGGGCATGCCCTTTCTAGGGCACGATGAGCACACATGAGGGCATACAACTGAATGACATAGGCACCGAGGATATGGGAGGCACATAAGACTTCGGGCAAGGCATGCTAGGACGAGGGCAGGGCATAACAGGCATGCGTCAAGGCAGATGGGGAATAGGGCAGGGCATGCCAGACATCGATCAGAGCATGCCACAACATGGCATACCAACGGGTGGCATGCCACATGTAACCAACACACGTGTGGAGTACGTGGGTACGTCTACTGCTAGGGCACGTTTGGCACATCCCCATCTTCAACACTCGAGCTCCACAATGTTAATGGAGGACCGAGAGAGAGATCCCGACAACAACGATTCGTCCCACGCGCATGACCCCAACATGGGAACTACTAAAGGCTTTCCAATCATCCCCGATCGAGGTCAGCGGAGAGAGAGGTACTCCGATTTCGACTCAAAGACCGGTACCACCACGTTGTGAGTTCACAATGACTCAAATAGCGCCTCCAAGCATATTGCAATCGGGAGGTGACTCAAATAACCCCGACAACACCTTAGGCTTCTCTCTCCGTGGAGGCAGCGCCCACGGGCGTACTAACGACAACAACAACTCTAATATCTTTCTCTATAGGGCCGATAATGCCTAATATTTAACAGTTCACGGGGCTACACAACAACGAGGGATTGTTTTATAAGTTCAACAAAAGGATTTGAGGACTGGGTTTGGTAGCATTGATAGAAATAATAATGGGTTCGTAGGAAAGGCTAGTGGGGTTTGGCAAAGTAATGGACAACATTCAAAGGGAAAATGAACAGAGGGGTACCCCCGTATGTGCCTTCCCGACCACAACGCCCACCGACGCTGCCACAGGGAGCTAGGTATATTCTGGACAGGGTATACCGCATAAATAGTGGACTAGTGAAAACGGGTTTTCTGCTGATAACCGACAATGAGACGACTCTGATCAGTGGGGATACGGAGACAGATACGATTTCTATGACAGGAAAGGTCGAGGTAGCAGTAGTGTTCCCAATAACTACCGAACACATTTTCGCACGGATAACTATCAACCAAATCAGGATATTGGGGCTACTAGGTACTGACAACAACCACAGTACGACACTCAGGAGTATGTCTACCAGGGAAACCCAACCCAGAGAGTCAGGTCGTGAACACCATTAATTATGTATTCTAGAATCTGAACTCTGACATAAAGATTATTGTACCAAATTTTGATAAAAAATTAGATGCGGATGGTTTTATAGATTGGCTTAATCGATTTGACAAGATGCTTGCATTTAACAAATGCACTGGATAGAGGGCGGGGATTTTGGTAGAAACAAAGCTGATAGGGTACGCATTAAATTGGTGGAAAAATATTCAACAGCTACAGGTATCTGGCGGTCATGATTATATCACTGATTGGGAGGTTATGAGGGGTGAGATGATGACTCATTTTATCCTAAGCATTTACGAGGAAGAAAATTTTGCTAAGCTTCAAACTTTATGTCAGGTTTGGAGCCAATTTGTGGATGATTACGCTAGTGACTTTTATATATTGTTGTCCCGTGTTGTCTTATCCGAGACAGAAGCTCAAAGGGTAAGTCGTTTTCATCTGGGTCTTACGAAACACATTCAGGATGAGATGATCTTGTTTTCTCCACAGTTTCTATTTGAGATCGTAGAAATGACTGTAGGGTTGAGGCTAAGCTAAAATCGTCAGGATGTTTGTCTTTTACAGCACCAGCTACAACTGCGGGGAGATAGGACATATGAGACGTGAGCGCCCTAGCCTATGCAAAGATATGACACTCACTTCTCAATAGCTACATGATCACATGGATGAGGCACTTGAGAAGTTACTTAGTCCAGGGTATGGGGACGTGGAGGTAACAACAGTTGATCTTCATTCTCCTTGAATTCGTCCACGAATTCAGGGGGAGGGGGCACGACCACGGCTTATGTACTCATTTTCGTGACCGATCTCTAGTCGTTTCCTATTTTAGTTTATTTAATATTATTTTATTTTGTTTTAGAGAATCCTTAAAAATTATGAGTACTCTAGTAGTTTCCATTTTAGTTGGGAGTGTAGAGAGAGAGGTAGAGATCTCCTATATATTGGAGATCCTAGAGTAGGAGAAAACCAGTTGTTGAGTTTTGAGAGAAATGGTAGAACCCTGGAGAAAAGGAGAGATTGTAGCCGTCGTTTTATTCAATAAAAGAGATTGTTTGTAGTTTATTTGCTTTTGCGTACTTAGAATTTAACACAAACCTTAAAATCTCAGATGAAATCCTTTTCCTACGTTCTAATTCCAATTCCAAAACCAACTCCCTACCTCACAGACAAAAAATAAATTTTAAAAAAACCCAATCTATTCTTAAAATATAGTGTCAACCTCTTTTCAATACTTATCTTCATAATTCAATCAATAAGGAAAACAATCTCATCTCTCATAAAAACAAGCTCAAAAGTCGCATCAATGACGCAAAACTTCATACTTGAATCAAAGGCCAGAGAGTACTGATCTCAAAATCACTATGCTTTGCATACCACGTAGGATGACCGTGAAAGCTTCACCCCATAACGGCAAGTCTATATAATTATAAAGTGAAGATAAGCAGGTTCATGTAGTTTGAGAAGAAGATCTGGTTGGCATCTAATCTCAGCCCAATGTTTGGTAGACAATGCAGGTTCCCCATTTCGCGATTTATCATGGGTTCACAAAGCATGTCTTAAAAATCACTTATACACTTATTAACTTCAACAAAATCATTCCAACTTAACATGTAACTATAATCACCATAAGCAAAGATCAATTACAAGATAACAAACCCACAAAATACCAAATAAAACACTTATCAATTTACAACAAATTACAGATGATTGAAATGAGAGAGAGAGAGAGAGAGAGAGATTGATACCAGATGAGTTGAGCTTTGGGCAACAAAACCTAACATGTCTGACCTCGTCGCGATCTTCTCTTCCTCCATCATCTCTTATACTAATAAAGCTGAAAGATATTTTCTTCTTCAAATCTCCAAAAAGAGAATTGGTTTCGTTTTGGTTTCGGTTTTAGGGCATGAAACAGTTACACATGGCGTTGCTTTTACGCGTGTCGATGGTTCTGCCAAATCAGCACTAGATATTATCTCCTATCTGAAGAGAGAGAAAGAGAGAGCTCAGAAGATTTGAGATATTTTTGGGGACGAAAGAGTTGAGTTCTCTTCCAAACACAAAAATATCTTCTTCATGTGTGTGTGTGTGTGTGTACCGACGTGGATACGCTTTTATCATGGTTGGAACTAGGGCTCCCAACTTGGGTCGGGTTTGGATGGGTTGGTAAGCATGGATTAAAATACCATATCAAGATTTATTTATTTCTCTTTCGGTTTCGTACTTTAATCATATTATACTGGTTCACCGATCACAACAGTTTTCTGGCAAAAATTGTACAGTTTTTATTAATTTATCACCAAAATATCACGATATATTTATGATATTATGAGATATTTGGTTTTAATTTTTGATTCCCAAAAGTCAAAAGTGTATGAAATTTGTTATATACAAAGATTAAAATGCCAAACCATTTTAGCTTACCGACATCTGCTTCAATTTATCACAGCTTTTTGGTCATTTTATTTTTTAATCCTTTAATGCAAAATATTGGTTTAAACCGAATTATCGCGATATATCGGTGATTTTTTCTAGAATTTTGATAATTATTACGATATGTTAATAATATTACTTAAAATGTGTAAAAATGTGAAGGAAGTCTCCAAAAATATTTGAACTTGAAAAAAGATTATGGAAAAGTTAATAAAAATGTTAAATGGGAAATTGATAATCAAGAAGTTTATTACAGGTAATTACAAACAATTCGATTACAAATTAAAATTTAACATTTATGAATTGTCTCATAAAGTTACATATATGTAATAATCTAATACATATATGAGTGACGCAGTTAATCAAAATCATTATTTTATGATTGCGAGTTGGTGTTAGAAATATTTCAGCTGTAAGGGCCTATCCCTCGATCTCACCTAAAATCGAGTTGTCCCCAGCTCGAATTACATCCATGTCAGACTCACGCATTCTTCATATGACTTCTCCAGTCACCATTGCCACATACTCTACGAACTGATGAGAAACGTGGGTCGAGCTCAAACCAAAAAACCTGAACAAGTCAAAACCACATGTCTCTCACGAACTCAACAGTTAATCAGTCAACAGCCACTAACCATATTATTCGGAAAACGTGCTTCAGCACGATGAAGAACTGCGGAAGAGGCATATATAAAGAAAAAGTTCCAAAAGAGACAAGGACCTAGAAAAAAATACATGAGAAATCACTAAGGAGACTGTACCTTCTAAAGATTCTCAACACTCCAAACTTCTTATTTCCCAAGATCAAACATTTCTAAGTCTAGAAATAACTTGTAATAAGATTTTATCAGCCTCAAGCAATAAACATCACTATTACAAAACCATCAACACGAGGTCGTAGTTTTTAACCTATTCATAGGTTTTCCACGCTAAGCACCTGTGTCATTTCTTGTTTATTAGATTTTGGTCACAGGTAAATTGGTGTAAGAACTCATTTTAGGCCACGTCAAGCTCACAGAATTAGGCCATTACACCAGCAATATTCTTCCCATGTTAAATGCTTGAAATAAAGGTCTCAATTTTTTATGTGGTTCTCGTACTTTTGTTCGATTAAATACGACATAGTTCCCAGGGGTGGGCAGCCACTTATAGCTATTACTCATATACGTTTGTCCGTGTAATATTGTCTTGAAGACTGTGATGATTCTCTCTGACTATGTCTGTACTCATAAGACGACGCATCAACTTGCTATCCAATCCAACAAGATTTCATGGTGGTTACAACCTAAGTGGAATGAGGTCAAAAATGATTTCATCTCTCTCAGGTTCTCCCAAGTGTGGAGGGAATAAAACTTTAGGTTTGACTCAGTTGCGAAGAGGGCGAGTAGAATCATGGAGAGTTCCAATGAATGGTATTGTAAGGGACTAATTTCGTAACTCGAATGATCTCTTACACCAAATGTATCTGTGACACAATTATAATAACAAATAATATAAATTGACACAAGTATTTAGGGTAGAAACCTCTGAATATGTAAAAGCCACGACCTCAGCTCAAGGATTTAGTAAAAATAATTTTATTGCTTGTGATTGATGTATCTTGATTACAATTTGTGATCTCTTGAGCCAATGAAAAACTTGGTCCTTTCTCCTTTGTATCTTATCTTTTTATAGACCTTATTATTAGTTTGCTTTCGTGTGTCAGCGCGTTCTCCTGAAATAGGGGTAGAGTAGAAGTTATTTATGTAACTGTTAGTTCACGTGAGACAGGTATCCTTGACTCATTCTGCTTTATTTGGGGTGCTCGAACCACCTTACTTCTCAGCTCGTGGTCCAGGTGTCAATGTTGACAGGGTGTACATTTTGTGTGAGTCTTGCATTGTACTAGTTCGTTGCTACCCCAGCTCTACAATCTCCCCCTTTCAACTGAAGGCACTAGTGTCTTGAGTTGAGAACCAATCGAGCTCGTTTTCTTAGAAATTGAAACTATTTTTCTAATGAATGAAATGATGGATTGCTGATGTGGAAGTCTTGGGTGTTGGGAATGCCCTGTTGGAGATTGAATTGATGTATTGAGTGTGACTGTTGTATTTGACTATTGGAGTTCCCAAAAAATATTTCTTTTAAGGATGACTGCATTGGAATTCATTCTCAATATTAATATAATTTTTGTTATAAGTATCTGCCTTTGTCTTCTGGCAGTTATTCTTTTGTAAGCACTCTCTTCTTGTTAAGTTTTTTTGTAAGTACTTTCTTCTTCATAAATTCTCTGTAACTGACAATGGGGACTACTAGCCGTCAATCCCATGAAGCCAGAGTTGTTGCCAAAGTACAAGATCTTCACTTTTACTATTTTAGGACCCAACCCCTTGATATTCCAACTCCCATCCCCGTTCGTCCTACCTACCAAGGTATGGCGTATGAGGAGGTGGAGGAAGCAGATGATGACTACTACCAAATGGTCCAGTTCTATTATATGGTGATCACAGGGCAGGGGCACAGGGACGGTCTGTGCTTGCTGACGGAGTAGGCTATCTCGGCTGAGGATGAAGTTATTGGCATTCATCACAGGAGGCCACGCTTTTTTCCTGCCTGCAATTAGTGTAGAAACTAATCTTCTTTGTAGTATGTATTGTTCCTATTTTGTACTATGTTTTTTTTGTTTTTTTTTTGTTGAGATAATAGTAAAAAGAATTATTTCGAACTAACAGTGCTAAAACTTTTCAAACTATATTGTGTGCTTGTATAACGTGTAACCAAATGTATTGAACTATGGAAAACTTGTGAAATTATAGTGAAAAATAAGTATGGTTTTTGTTATCGAGTTGGAGATTGACAGGTGTTAATGTTGTGTGACTGTGGATAACTTTGACATCTGTTAGGGTTATCATTGAGTATCTGCATAGCATAAAAGGTAGGATTTTGTTTTATCATACTATGTACTATAAATAGAGGGGAATATATCAAATTATAGAATAAGTAATCATGGTGAGGACTCGACCTCAGAGGGCTCATTACGCAAGTGAGGGGCGTTTGGCGATAAAGGTAGCAGAAGTTTGTGAACGATTGTTTGGGCAGCTCGGGTACGATACCGAGCTGCATGTATCTGTTTTGCAGCTCGAAGGATTGACTACAAGGGAGAGAGATATCGAGGTGGACCGATATTTCTGGTGTGATGTGTTTTGTGACATGATTGTCGACCCTGAAGCTCGAAAGATTAATGTAAGAGAGATCGCTTTGGATTAAATAGCAGATGAAGATGAGATGGTTGCTTGTAGGTGATTAGATGGGTGCAATTATTTTTGAGAGTTCGTTATTATGTCAAGTTGAATGAATGTAAAAGGGTTTACTAGGAAATAATATATGTTATTTGACTCTTCGCATTTGTCTCATTGTTTTGTGTGAATTCTATTTTTGAATTTTTGAATGTTTGCGAGCATTGGTAGTGTTATCGGCGTGATTATAAATATTTTGAATCGGTATATCATAATTCTAAAATCAGGAGTACGAGATAAAATGTTAAAATTGTGAGGTTGAGTTGGCTATGTAGTGATTATTGTTGGCATGAATATGAA
Source organism: Kingdonia uniflora (assembly GCA_014058105.1). NCBI lineage: Eukaryota > Viridiplantae > Streptophyta > Magnoliopsida > Ranunculales > Circaeasteraceae > Kingdonia > Kingdonia uniflora. The sequence continues at coordinate 765,149 of JACGCM010002156.1, read as the reverse complement.
GAAGTATGAGAGGGGGATGAGTATGAGAGATAGAGATGCATTTAATGATAGGAATAGGGGTAATGATGAAAGAGTCTTTCTTTTTCAAAAGGCATGAGTGGACTGACAGGAGCAGTGGAAAAGACGCATCGATTAAAAAGCTGATCAGCGGCCTACACGAGTTCCCATAACTGCCAACGGTTAGATTTTTTTTTTATAAATACTCTTTCCGTCTCTCCTAACCTTTTACAGAAACCAGAGAGACAAAAATCTAGAGAGAAAAAAAAAACTTGATTGCAGAGTTTAATTTAAGAAAAACCCAGAGAGTAGTCAACGTATTCAGAGGGAAGAAGAAGTTGTTATCTTTAAGGAGGAGAATAATCTTATGTTATTGAGTCCTGTTGTGAAAGAGGAAACGTTTGTTATGCCATATTCATCTTCTATTGTTGAAGGTTAGTAGTGTTTGTGTGATTTTCTTACTTTTGTGTGCAACTGATTGTTGTTATGAGTTTTTGATGTTTCGCTCATTTTTCATTTGAATTTTGAATGTTGTCTATATTGGGAAAATGTTGTTATGTATTGTAATGAGGGAAAAGTGGGTTTTGATTTGATTTTTTTTATATGTTATAATAATAAACATTGTAGAAATATTTTTTTTTTGTTTTTATTTGAACCAAAAGAATCAGGGAAAAATATAGAAATTAATTAAAATACATGGCCGTCTATGTAGGTGTAGATGCGCGCAAAAGAACTAATAAATAAATTTCCCTCTGCTTCGAGCTCTTCGTTCGAGATAGATCCTTCCACCTCAGGTTATTCTATTAATGAGGAGAATGTAGGATTGAGGGTACAACCTTTATTGAGAGCAAGCTTAAAAATACTAGATTGAATGACACTGTAGTTTTGTCTATCGAGGAGGAAGAAGTTAATTCAAAGAGTTGGAGTGATGGTGAGGAGTAGGTCGAGTTTCCTAATTTCCGTGGTATACTGCATAGGTATCCTGAAGGTTCAAATACCTTGAGGGAGTTCTGTAAATGGAATAGTAGTGTAAAGGGTGTCCGGGGAGGCGTGATGGAGTATGAGGGCAAGTTGTTTAAGGAGTATTTTGATGAGAATGGAGATAACTCTTATTTCTTGTTGCCTGATTTGGAGTGGGAGAAAACTCGAAGGGGTATTCCTGAGTCAGTTTCCCTTGAGTATTTTAATGGGGATGGGTCAGAGGATCTTAAGGATGGTTTTCTGTGTTATCTTTCATAGTTTGAATACGGGTTAACTGTTCCTTTGAGCTACAATGCAAAGAGTATTATGAATGAGGTTAAGGCTTATCCTGCTTAATTAAATGGTAATATATATGAGGTGATTTGTGTGCGTAAAGCGTTGAATAAGAATTGGTCTAGTGAGGAGAAAGAAAGAAGGCAAACTGTATTAGATGTATTAAAGTATTATAATGTGAAGCTTTTTTGTGCCACCGAGGGTGCTTACTTCTCTACTATCTATCCTCGACCTCTTTTCTTCGACCTAGATTTTGTGGGGAAGGTGTGAAATGATAATTTGTTGTGGGTGAGAGGTGAGTGCTTGCAGCGAGCTGATGAGGACGCCCTTGCGTTTAAGGAATGTAAGTATATCTACTAAATTCAAACTGAATATATAATTAGTGTCATGTGTTTAATACTATACTATTTGGTATGCAAATCCTCAGTGTACTATAAGGAAAGAAGAATCCTTGGTTGACATAGTAGCTCGAGAAGGGGTTGAGCTTGAAGCTGTATTGGAGAATCTGGAGATAAGTAGGAATAAGAGAGTCAATAGCAAGTCTCGCAAAGTTTAAAAAGCTCAAGCAAAAAGGAAAATGGTTGGTTTAAGCTCGTTATCTGGGGTTCTTCTCATTGGGGTGAATGTATCGTGGGACACAGGGATTGCAGTGCCCAATCTCCCTGGAATTAAACTAATGGCTTTTAAGCCATGGTCCATAGTGAGCAATTCGGTTGTCACCAACCGCAGGATGTCTAAGAGGAGAAACGTGAAAACCATCATTTCTTTCTACAAAGCTGCCAAAGGTGTGAAGTTGACGGCTGGCTCCAAGTGAAGGAGATTGATGGACAGCTCCCCACCTCCTACTGTGAACAAGCTATAAAAGGTCGTTGTCAAAATGAGCATGGGTGATGTGATGCTTGCGTTGGAAGGAAAATTTAGGACTATTGCATTGGCGGACCCCGTAGAAGTGCAAACCGCAGTGGAACTCGAGATTTCGAGAGTAAGTCGAACTATTTTTTAGATTTTTGTTCCTTCAATAGTTCTCAACCTTAATGTTATATCTTTTGTTTACAGGTTTCCCATGTTTTGAAAAGCCTCTGCCTTGGTTTTGGAGACAGGGCTGCGAAGCTAGAGAAGGATTTGGCTAGGGATAGAGCCAAGCTGGAAGATGAGAAGACCCGTTCGATTGCGAAGGTTGCTGCTCTAAGGGCCTCCTTTCAGGAAATAGTGGACAAGCTCGGGAGAGAGTCCACTCAAACGATCAAGCAATTGGCTTCTTCTCAGGACAATCTTGCCCAACAACTTCAGGATGATGGCTATGCTAAAGCAGAGGTAATAGCTATTATGGATGGATAATCTGCGGATGTCCCGACACTATATGGAGATGAGGAGACCGAAGCAGGGAGAAATCCACCTCAAGAGGTTGTGTCAGGGCTGGAAACTGTCACCGCGACTACTCAGGCCAACAACTAGGAAGTGGATGAATGGGAGCAGGTAGTTTAAGATATTGGGTGTAAAGTTTTTAGAACATTACTATGTCATTGTGGAAGGCAAACATTTATATTTTGAATGTTCTTGAGGAGTTTATTTTGGAACTTGTTAATATTATTTTAATATGAAAATTGTTGTGTAGGAACTTAACGAACTGTGCCTCACAATTGAGGATTTAAAGAAAGAGCTTGCTAAGGAGAAAAACGCTTCATACGTAGTAGCTCTCATGACTGGACGTACTGAGGCTCAGGTTAAAAAAATATAAAGATTTTAGTGATGAACACTGGAGAAACTTATGTGATGCTTGCTTAGGACGGGCCAGGGATAAAATTGAGAAGGACGAGGTATTTAGGAAAGATAGGAATAGGTACTTAAAAATTCAACCTCTCCTTCCTGATGGTATTAGAGAAAATACCCCAGAAGTAACCAAAAATCTTATGAAGTTGACCCTCATTTTAGAAGCTGAGATTGATAGTGAGAGAGGGTTAAAAGAAGCGTACCTTAAAGTGTTAAAAGATCAAGATATTTGCGCAGATCCCGATATCATTGGTCGTATGGCCACCAGAGTGAGAAACCTACATAGCTTAAAAGCTAAAGAAGTATCAACTCGTGCTGGCGTGTCAATGATATATGTATAACTTAAGAATGTGAGACTTGTAATTGATAGTTAGTAAACTGTTGTGATGTATGAACTGTTTGTTTGTATGAGGAATATATTTTTCTTTGCAACTGTGGAAATAATATTTTGAGATGGTAATTTGTTATGCAAGTTGAGCTAGAAACTGCACGAGGTCATCAAAAAATGTTGTCCGAACTGAATGAAAAATTGAACTTCGATCTGAACCAAGGCATTGGAAAATATTGTTGAACTAAATATGAAAATGGAGGTGAAAAGGGTTAAGTTACAAGGTACGATGAGTCACCTTACCTAGCGAGCGAAGAAAAAGGAAATTGAGTTGGTGAGTGGTCAAGATAATGTAGTGAAGTTGAACAATCTTTTAAAGAAAGGGGGGGGGGGTTAATATTGTGAGTGCTTAGAGTCATATAAATGAGTTTGTTGAACGAGTAAAGTAACTGGATGCATAATTATTTAACTGCTCGGGGTAGTTGGACTAAGTTGGTGGAGAGATTGAATAAGAAACTTAATGATGTGGTTTGTGCTCAAGATCGCATCAAAAGTTTGGAGAAGGATTTGGTATATGTTAGAGCTGTCGTAAAAAAATCAAATGAACAATTTAGAGGTAATGAGGAAAATTTTAAGAACGCTCGAATTAGTTAAAGGAGTTTGAATAAAGTTATAAAGACAAAAGGAGGCGGAGTTGCAGTTGTCACAAAGTCAAGTATAAGAGTTGACTGAATATAAAGTAAAATCTAGGTCGAAAGGGGTAAATCTCTAGATACGATGAAGGAATTGAATGGCCTCATAACGAAGTTGGAGGGCCGTTTGGAGCAAGAAAAAATTCGTGATGTGAAATAGGACAAACATTTACAAGTTATACGTGAGAATTTTTTAGATCTTGCTGTACTGAATAGAGATAGGTTCGCTGTGGGTGAGGTGTATACGAGGGAGATAACAACAGTTATAGCTTTTGTGGGGGAAGTTAAGAGGATCAAGGAGGAAAGGGATGTGTTGCATGATTGTTTGATTGAGAAGGGTTGTATTTGTAATATTGATATAGATCGTGGTAACTGTTTGAATCCTATGGAAACCGACATTTGTCCCATTATGAGAGAACGAGTAGAGCTAGGTAGAGAGATAGTTGTTACGAGAATAGAAAAATATTTCTCATTTCGAGCTCCAGAAGTTGGGGGGAGTTCATCTGGTTTAAGCCCCATAAAACCCAATGTAAAGAAAGCTTAAATGACTGTATTTTTGTAATTGTAGAGATCAAATATGTTAAAGCTAGTTTGACATTTTGTTTTAACCATTAGAGAATGAGTAGACATGTATATGTATATATGTATGTAGATAATAGCAGACAGTGATGTGGGAAAAAACTTAAAAAGTTTGCACTGATGAGAAAATAATGTACATACTGTTGGAGATTTGAATCTCACTTTTGGAAAATAAAAATTGCTAAAGCATTTTGTATAAGGGAAAAAATCTAGCTAGCGATAGTATTTCTTCAACCTCCTAGTGTTCCAAGGACTCAGTATCCGGATGCCTTCTTCTGTCATGAGGTAGTGGGATCCGAGGCCTGTTCGTCCCACTACCAGGAATGGGCCTTCCCAGTTTTCTGCGAGTTTCCCAGCATGTAGCTCCTTTTTGTTTTTGGGTATTTCTCGGAGGACTAAGTCGCTTATTTTGAACTGTCGATTCTGAACCCTTTTGTTATATGAATTGGCTAGCATATGATGATATCGACCCAAGTTTGTTACAACTCGAGCTCGAGTTTTATCTATCTAGTTCATATTGCATGTTAATTCGAACTCATTTTCTTCATCGGTGAGCTCATGAACTTTGACGGGATGGTAATATTCTATTGGGATTACGGCCTCAGTTTCATAAGAAAACAAAAATGGGGAACATCCCGTAGACTGTCTTGGCGTAGTTAGACATGCCCACAAGACATGTGGTAGTTCCCTTATCCAATTTTTATTCTTTTCTGACTTGAGTATCTTCTTGAGTCCATCCACTATAGTTTTTTTTTGTGATCTTAGCATTCCCATTACCTTGGGGGTAATATAGATTTAAGGGTGAATGAATGATGTTGTATTTGTTTAGGAATGCCACTACTTTTTCTCCAGCGAACTGTGGTCCGTTATCGATCCGAATAAGGTAGGGACAGTCAAATCTTGTGATGATATGTTCTCAGATAAATAAGATGACTTCCTCTTCTCGAGTTCGATAAAGGGGGACAACTTCCACCCACTTTGTAAAATAATTTGTTGCTACGAGTAAGAACTTACGGTTACCCAAAGTGTTTGGGTATTCTCCTACGAAATCAAGCGCCCACCGTTTGAAGTGCCATAATACTTTACTAGTGTGAAGTTCGAGTGTAGGAGCTCGTATCTTGTTTCCATGTCGCTGATATGCGTCGTATTGGCGTGAGTATTCCTCTGCCTATTTTCTTATTCCAGGCTTGAAAACTCCTTGTGTAATTACTCTGTTTACAAGGGATTATCCTGTGGTATAGGAGCCACAAGTCCCTTCATGTAAGTCTTTTAGCATTCCTTTGGCGTCTTGTTTCAAGAGGCATTTGAGATATGGTATGGTCACTGATCTTCGATATAAATTGCATTTTTGCACTGTGTACCGTTTAGAGTTTTTAATAAATATCTGCTTTCATTTGGATCCTTTGGAAGTGGACCATCACATTTATTTTTTTAGGCCGATATATGTGAGGAAAGGCTTCCTCCAATCGTCTTCCTCCTCTTTATCGCCCCCAGTATTGATTGCGCATATCGAAGTGCCATTGATGTTAGGGGTTGATATTACTTCAATTTACAAGTATCTTGCCTCTGTACCTAATACCCCAGCTAGGTAAGCTAAGGAATCGGCGTGGTGATTCTCTCCTCGAGGTAAGTAATCAAGCGTAGCTTTATCGAATCTGCTCATTTTATCAGCAACAAGTACCGTATAGTCGACCATCTTACCGTTCTTCTTGTATTGTTTGGAGTAAATATGTACTATTAGCGACGAGTCATTATATACTGATAGTTTAGGAACTCCGATTTTCAATGCCATATTCAGGCCATGAATTAAAGCTTCGTACTCTGTAACGTTTCTCGAGGCTTTAAAATTTAACTGTATTAACTTCTTGATTATGTCATTAGAGGGTGTTATCAACACTATTCTTATCCCTGACCCCGCAGGTCCTGCTGATCCATCTGTAAGAAGCCCCCACCATTTTTATGTGATCCATTCAGCCCGTTCTTCGAAAGGTTTGGAAGGTGGATCGGCGTCCACCTCTTCTGTTAAATCGGGATCGTGTTCTTCCCAATCTGGATCTTCTACTGGGAAGTCTGCTAAAAATTCAGCCACTGTTTGCCCTTTTTCTAAGGTTCTCTATTCGAATTTGATCTCGTACTCCCCCAAACTGGCTGACCATTTTTGCTCTCTTCGTGATTTCTCCTTTTTAAATAATACTTCTTGAAGGGGATAGTTGGTCACAACTTTGACTGAATGAGCTTGAAAATAGTGCTTGAATTTCTGGGAAGTGTAAACGAGTGTTAGGAGGAGTCGTTCTATTTTAGAATATATAGTTTCTGCCGACATAAAGGTCTTGCTTATGAAATATACTGGCTTCTCAATTTTTCCTTCGAGCCGTATGAAGACTGAGCTGAGAAAGTTTTTTAAAACTAAGAGGTAGATTATTAATTTCTCGTTGTCGACCGGAGTGCTCATTATTGGAGATTTCCCAATATACCATTTAAGTTCTTGAAAAACTACTTATTTTTCCGTTCAATCAATTTTCTCATTTTGTCGTCCTTTGCCTCTTCTGATAGATCCACGAAGCAATATGAACAACCATCAACATAGATCTAATGACTTTGAGACAAATCTATTAATAGCGGCAATTTTGCCAACGAGATAATGTGCATCCTTCTTTATATTTAGAGATGACATGAAGATTATAGCTCGAATATGATCTTGATCAGCTTCGATCCCTTTCTTACTGATTAGGTGTCCCATAAATCTACCAGAGTGTACCCCAAATTGACATTTATCTGGATTGAGTTTCATTTTGTATGACCGTAATATGTTGAAAATTGTATCGAGATGAGCAATATGATATTTCTTCTTTAGGATTTTGCAGAGCATATCATCAATGTATACTTCAACGGTTTTCCCAAGTATTCCTTGAACATGCTTGTTACTAGCCTTTGATAGGTCGCTTCAGCATTTTTGAGGCCGAATGGCATGACTTTGTAGCATTAAAAACCCCTTTCAGTGATGAAGGTAGTCTTCTCTTGATCTTCGTCTAAGAGAGGTATCTGGTTGTATTCTGAAGCAGCATCCAGCATGGATAGCAGTTCATGTTTTGTTGTAGAATCTAGAATTTGGTAGACTATGGGAAGAGGAAAACTGTCTTTCAGCGTATGTTTGTTTAGATCCATAAAATCTACACAAACTCCGACTTGCCCATAATTCTTTGGAGCTGCTACTATGTTTGAAATCCAATCTGGGTATTTGGCCTCTCGAATGAAATCGACTTCGATTAATTTATCAATTTCTTTGTTGACCTCATCTCTTAGACGAGGTGAGAACCTCCTTTGTTTCTGTTTGACTGCTATAGATTTATCTATGACACTCAATTTATGACAGGCCTTTACTGGGTTAACTCCTGGCATTTCTTGGAAAGTCCAAGCGAACACATCTCTATTGGATTAAAGGAAATTTATTAGAGCTTCTTTTTTCTATTGGAAAAGCCTGGTACCAATGTATGTTCCTCTACTATGCTCATCAATCTCAATGTACTTTGTAGACTCGACTGTTGAAGGCAGATCTTTGGTGTGACCAGCGTTACGTAATTGTTGTGAAGCAAATCTCTCGGATGTGTCGAGAATGGTAAATATTGTATTTTCGCAAACTCGATCGAGTTTTTGACTTCCTTTTATCTCATAGATGCCCTCATTGTATTGAAAACGAATTGCCTGATGGTATGTGGAAGGGATTGCTTGCATGCTGTATAACCAACAACGCACCATTATCCCCAAGAATTGGAATTTCGTATTGATAACATAGAATATGACGTCGAGCATTATGGGTTCGGCAGTGATTGGCAGGATGATTTTGCCTACTCGTTCTTCTTCAGATTCATTAAAGTCATTGATATATATATATGTCGCTTGTTATAACTTTGTTTGCTAGCCCCATTTGCTCACGATTGTGCTCTGAAAAAGGATGTTGATGTCGCCGCCTGTATCTATTCATCATGGTGTGCATGACAAAGTTCTTTATTTTAAGCATGATGACCAGTGTGTCATGATGTGGAAAGTTGACATGTCCTTGGTCACAATCTTTGAATGAAATTCCAGTTCGCTGAAGGCTTGATTTGGGCAAGAGTTTAGTTTATTTCTCCTGAACCGTGAGGTCACATCATTCCGTTAACCTCCTTCTCTTGAATCTACTCAAATTGTTGATCTGATGAATCTCAATCATGTGGTTAAGGTAGAGGTGGAGTGCTTTTCCTCTGATTGCTCTTTGACCTGAATGACTTTAACCTGCTTCCATTTATATTTCATTCTAGATCGATAATATATCCGTGCATTCTTCTATCTTTAAAAATGCACTCTAGCAATCTCTGTACGGTGTAGCACCGGTCGGTTTTGTGATGTATTACCTTGTGGTGCATACAGTATGGTTTCCCTTCTATTGGCTCTAGAGGTTGAGCCACACAGAAGTATTTGTCTTCCGTCAGTATATGGTAGATTACTGAGATTTTGACATTCAGCTTTAGTAGAACAGGTTTTGGTAACAAGTTTCCTTTTCGTGATTTTTCTGTATCTATTTTAGCTCACTTTTTATCACCCTGGTCGTCGTTGTTGCGTTCAATGTCTCTATCTATGGGTGGATCTTTCACGATTAGAACACTTTTAGTAGATTTATGCATTTCAGACATCATCCTATCCAGGTCGATATACCAATTTACGTTCTCAATCATGTCTTCCAAAGATGAGGGTTCATTCAAGAAAAGATGTTATTTTGCTTTACAATCGATCTGTAGTGCATTCGTAAATGCCGATACGACTATTTTCTGATCGAGACTATCAACTTTCCTGGTAAGTTTGAGAAACTTCTTTGTAAACACTTCGAGCTTCTCCCCTTGAGATTATTTGAGACTGATGAACTTCTTTGCTAGCATCGCCCTAAGGTTCTAATCTATCTTGTGCTGAAATCCTGGAATTCGCGAGTATAACCTCACGTTCCCTGGGAACTTGATCTTGTTGGTTATCTTACAAATCTTTTAAGGCAGTCTGCAATGTTGTCATCTATTTTTCATATTGTTTAAACTTTATTTGTCAATCTCTGCCTTCCTCTTTGAGTTCCTGTTTGCGAAGCTCTCGACCGTGTACCAACTAGCATTCAAGTTCGTTCCTCTTCTCGGTTTCGGCGTTAATTATACTAGTTGATCAGGTTCTGTGGAATGTTCATGTTGAATCACCGAAGCTGGTCATTTGGGATTCACTATGATGGAATGTTGATTGTTGAATAACTATCTGCCTTAGGATTTCGTGGAATGTCTTCTTTCCCACAGACGGTGCCAAATGTAAGAGCCTAATTTCGTAGTTCGAATGACCTTTTACACCAAATGTACATGTGACATAATTATAATATCAAATAATATAAATTGATATATGTATTTAACATGGAAACCTCTGAATAGGTAAAAACCACGACCTCAACTCGAGGATTTAGTAAAAATAACTTTATTGCTTGAGATTGATGTATCTTGATTATAATTTGTGATCTCTCGAGCTAGTAAAAAACTTGCTCCTTTCTCCTCTATATCTTATCTTTTTATAGACCTTATTATAAGTTCACTTTCGTGTGTCAGTACGTTCTCTTGAAATGGGGCGGTTATTTCTGTAACTGTTAGTTCGTGTGAGATAGGTGTCCTTGACTCATTATGTTTTATTTGGGGTACTCGAACCACCTTATTTCTCAACTCGTGGTCCAGGTGTCAATGTTGACAGGGTGTACATTTTGTATGAGTCTGGCATTGTACTAGTTCGTTGCTATCCCAGCTCGAGGGACAGGTCTCTAGAGGTATAATTTTAGGCCTCAATTTCTCTCTAGGATTGAGGATCCTATTACTGAATATTTTAGATTTGATTAGCTTGGCTTCAGGAGCCTGGTGTGGTCACCTATTGTTATAGCTCTTTTCGTTTCTATTTTGTTTCTTACTTCTTTGTTCCCCATGTAACCTTCTTTTTTCCATAATAAAATTTCTCACTTAGTAAAAAAAATGACACATCAAAGTACAGATTTACGTTGCCGAAAAGACCCCAAGGTCATTTTGTTGAGCATCAAAAGTGGATAGATGTGCGTAATAGCCAGTGATGTAGTAGCATATTCTCAAGATTCGATAAGGACGAGCTAGCAAACATATGTCAAAGGTAATTAATCATTCGAGAAGCTATCAAAGACCACAACTGTAGATCTCGACCTTCCACAAGTAGCCATTACACTTGGCTAAATAGAGCCGTTGCACTTGATCCGTAAAATTTGCCCACCACACAAAAAGATAGGAAAAATACTTGTAACTGCCTATATCCATCTATAAATATAGGCAGAGTAGATATTAATAAGCTCTCTGGAATATCTGTCTAACTCTGATTGTAATACTCTACCCAATCTTTCTGCAAGTGTAATAGATTAAGCATATAGTGGATCTAAGTAGTATTCCCTTTTACAAAAGTATTGGCGAAGATTACCAATTGAAAAACTAGCCATTATAAGTGCCTATGCTCATGCCATCAAAGTGTGATGAAAGAGAACCCGCATCTTAACTCCCGTGAAATGAACCTGACCTAAATCTTCTTTGTGACCTTCCCGTTCAACCTCGTCGGTTTCCCCAATTAGTTTATCTATTAGGAGAGCCGTGGTTAAAGTTATTTTGTAATTATTTTTCCATATCTTGTCTTATCATTTTGATTATGTTAGAAAGTTTGGAAACAATCAAATTACATCAAAATGCCTAATGTTTGAAACAATGGTTTAAAAGGAAAATCTACGATAATATGAAAATTCTCAAAATACTACGATACATTCACATTATTTACCGATAATTTAGGTAATTGCACGATATTTTGGTGGTTTATTGCCATATTTAAGGGTATAAGAAACTACTGATAATATCACGAAAATACCAAACCATTTTTTTCTGGTTTACCGAGCGGTATTTTGAAAAAGCCCTGGTATTTTAAACTATGGTTATATAAGAAAAGAGGTATGTATGTCCTAGCCCATTTAATTCCCAATTAGCAATCGAAAAGTAGCGAATTTGTGCGTCACTTATATATATATATATATTAGTTTACTAATGAGTTTATGAGATAATTCTTAGACTTTAAGTTAAAATTTGTAATTGAATTGCTCATATTTGGTAGTAATAAATAATGATTATCTCAATTTCATGGTTTATCAAATTTTGTCCTACTTAATTCTCCATAATTTTGTGTTCATAAAATTTTTTATGTTCATATTATTACAATATTCGTTTACATTTTATTTATAATTTTTTTTCCAAGACCACATATTTTTGAAGATTCTACTTTTTTTCTTGGTCATTTTTCTAAATACTTTATTATATTTCTTTCACATATTCACTCGTTTTAGAAAGCATTATAATTTCTCGTGTTAAACATCAAAATACCAAAAATACTATCGATAAATAATGATTATTTGGTATAAACTAGTTTTTTCCTTTAAGGATTAAAATATTAAGTAACCAAAATATCGTGATAAAATCAAAATATTGTTAAATAAAAAGTTTCAAGTATGCATAATAATCAAGTAAAGAACAGGCTTCGATAGTATTAAGAAAGGAGAGTTTATTTTATTTTTCTCTCATTCTATATTACAATGGAAGGATGCACATATATAGATGTTAGGAAGCATGCATGACATGTCATTGCATGGGTCATTCATTAAAGCTTGTGACATGTGGCACCACATCATACTTGAAACTCCACATTATGCTCCACACCATACTTATATAGGCTCATATCAAGCATAACAAACATGTATCCACATCATGCTTTACAATACTCCTCCTTGGATGTCCAATATGTATCTCAATAAAAACTTTGCCATGAAAACCCAGTGGAAAAAAACCTTACCGAAAGAAAAATTAAATACTAGGACTGGTATAGACTCGCCAATACTGTCTCGTTAAAACCTTGCCAGGAAAACCCAGTGGGATAAAACTTTGGCGATGAAAAATCAATTGTATATCCCTCTCATGCCGATGCGGTATACCATTTTCTTAAATATTGACATTGGTAGAGCTTTTGTAAATAAATCAACTAGATTTTCACTTGAGAGTATCCGTTGAACTTCGATATCATAACTTTTCTCTAGCTCATGTGTGTATAAAATAGCTTAGGTGGGATGTGTTTGGTTTTGTCACCCTTGATGTATTCTTCTTTTATTTGTGTGATGAAGCAGAATTGTCTTCACATATAATCGTCGGGAAGCTTGTAATAGAAAGTAATCTGTTTGTAATAGAAGGTAATCTTAACCAAACGCATTCACGACTTGCTTTATGAAGTGTAAGTATCTATGAGTAATTGAAGGAAGTAACTATCGAAGTTTGATTTGTAGATCTCTAGGAAATTGCAGTGTCTTCACATGTGTCCTATTTGTGACTATGCTCTGTGTGGATTAGAGAGGTATCCAACGTCTGCATATCCCTTTAATTGACCAACATTTGGTGATTCATTTGAGTAGAATAAACCCATATCAGTTGTTCCGTAAAAATAACGCAAAATGTGTCTGATGCCATTCCAATGTCAACAAGTAGGTACTAAGCTAAAAGTTAAACCTGGCTAACAAATTAACTGAAAATGCAATGTCAGGTCTAGTGCATTAAGCTAAGTATAATAAGACACCAATAACACTAAGTTATGGTACTTCAGATTTAATAAGTATTTCATTGTCCTATTTAGGACGAAATAGATCTTTCTTGGGGTCAACAGATCTGACTACCATTGTAGAACTTAACGAATAACATTTGTCTATGTTAAAGCACCTTAACACCTTTTTAGTATATGCAGCTTGATGGACAAGAATTCCATTTGAACTATGTTTGATCTGTAAGCCGAGGTAAAATTTAGATTTTTTGAGATCTTTCATCTCAAACTCTTTCTTTAAATATTCCTCAACTTTCGTAAGTTCTCCATAACTCCCAATTAGATTGATATCATCAACATGACCTGCAATGTTAACAAATTTGTATTTTGTTCTCTTAATGAATACGGATGGGCAAATGAGATTATTGATATATTCATCTTTAATTAACTACTCACTAAGCCGATTGAACCATTTACGGCTAGGTTGTTTCAATCCATATAAGACACGTTTAAGCTTAATTGAGTGCATGTCACGTGGTTTTGTTGTGGGCAATTGGAGTCTATCTGGGACTTAATTTCTTGTAGATATCTGTATCTAACATTCCATATAAATATGCAGTAACCACGTCCATAAGATGCATGTTAAGTCCTTATGAGACTATCAGACTAATGAGATATCAAAATGTAATTGGATCGATTACAAGGGAATATGTTTCTTCATAATCAATCCCAGGTCTCTGCTGGAAACCTTGTGTCACGAGTCGTGCTTTATAACGATCGATCTCATTTTTCTCATTGCATTTTCGCACAAATATATACCTATTTGTAACCAACACGGTTTACATTTTTGGGTGTTAGGACCACAGGTCCAAATACCTTACATTTTGCAAGTGAATCTAATTATGCTTGTATTACAGATTTTTATTTTGGCCAATCATGTCGTTGATAGAAGCCTGATAAAGATCAACTAGATGTTTAGCCATACGACAAGTATTTGCCTAATGACTCATTTTGCCACACCAATAATAGGGTGATTCATATACTTTACGACGTTTATTTTCATAACCCTTTTCTGTATCATGTTTTGGTGTCGTATTATAATCATCATGATTTTGTTGTCCTTGATCACGACCACGGCCATGACCATGTCCATATCCACATTCATGACTGGAAAATGAACTTGTATGTCCTTCAAGCACTGGCGTGGAACCGGTCAGACGAGATTCATGAAATTTCAATAAAAAGCTCATTATTTTGTTTGGCAACTAAGAGACATGATATTAATGCCGAATACTTGGCAAAGTGATGCTCTCGATATTGTTGCTGTAAAAGCACATTCAAGGCGTGAAATATAGAAAATGTTTTCTCTAATATATATATTTCGGTAATTGTCTCTCCGTACAGTAAGAGTTGCGAGCTTATCTTGAACATAGAGGAGTTCAACTCCGTAACATATTGAAAATCCTGCAGTCGCAGGTTAAGCCAGTCATGGCGAGCTTTATGAAGAATGACCATTTTCAAATGGTTGTACCTTTCCTTTAAATTAACCTAAAAGATCAACGGGTCTTTCACCGTGAGGTACTCTGATTTCAAACTCTCGTAAAGATGATGGCGTAGGAATATTAGCATTATTGCACGATCTTATAAGGATTCTTGATTTCCTGCCTTTATTGTATTATCGAGATTTTTTGCTTCATAATGGATTTCTACATCTAGAATCCATTAAAGATAATTTTTTCCAAATAAGTCGAGTGCGACAAATTCGAGTTTTGTGAGATTCAACATTTTATATACTATAATAAGAAACAATATCTAGTTATAATATATTCAAGAAAATATATATCAAAAAATAAAGATGAGAGAAGATGAACCGATTTCGAGCTAAGGAACGTGAGATAACGGTTGATTCCCTTTTCTTTTTTAAACAAGGCGCGAAGGAAACTTTGGCAAACTTTTACAAGCATTTCCTACAAGAAATAAAGAAAATTGGGAATTCATATCCCAAGATTGTCGTATCGGCATTCACTTCTGCTTTCCACATCGATTCTAAAGTTCGAGAAGAACTTACACTCCACAAACCTAAAACCGTCACAGAGATGATTGATGTGGTTAATAACTATATTGAACTCGAACGATCCAAGAAAGATAAGATGAAAAGTTCTTTTGCTATTCATTCAAACGATGTTTTCTCACCACCACAGTCAAAACCAACAAACAATGTTACTGTTAAACAACGTGGGCGTCACAACGACAATGTCAAACGAAAAGATGGAAAATAAGATCGACCTATCCCAGTCTTACCTCCTATGACTATTACCCTATCAGCTATCTTACCATTACTAAGGGGAGATGTACTCTTTTGAGAAGCCCAGGAGATTCTAAATGTTTCAAATAAACCTCTATGTCATTATCATAATGTCCATAACCATGAAATGAACAACTGTTACTCCCTTATATAGATTTTTCACCGTATTGTCCTGGAATGAAGGCTCCACGAGTATGTAACCGATATCCAGAAATTTCTCGAAGAAGAAACAAAAAGAAAAGAACTCGAACAAGGGCAAGACCAAGGACAAGCTCGACATCTTTATATGATCAGGATTGAGAAAATCAAAAAACAAAAGAAAGATAACAAAATTATATCCTGCTGCAAGATAACGTCTTCCAAAAAATCTGCCAAACTTCTGCCCAGTTTTAACAAAGCCAAACGTTCATATCATATTTCCTTCGAAGACTGCGATACTAGCTATGTCAAATACTCTTAGAACGATCCATTGGTGATAATGCTCAAAGTAGAACAAGACTATTTACACACACTCATTATCGACACTGGAAGTGCCGCTGATGTACTCATCAAAAGAGCGGTTGACAATCTAGGCCTCAAAGATTCAGTCAAAGCCTCAGCAACAACCATCACAGGATTAAATTGTTCAAAGGAATCAGCCTTGGGAGAGATCACTTTGCCTGTTCAAACAGTACCGGAGATCACCTTCGTCAAATTCATTGTCATCGATGTTAAATCCAAATACTTGGGAATCTTAGGGTGAAGTTGGCTTCACTCCATCAAAGCAGTACCGTCGACATATCACATTTCATTTTGTTTTCCAACAGATCATGGTGTCTATGAAATCAAAGGGAGTTAAGTTGTAGCGCGAATGTGCAAGAATACCACTACAAACTCTCATGCATTTAAACTCCTGAAAGCATAACAATTACAGCAAGAGCAACCTCTAACGTTCGAGCCTTCATCTCATGCGAAAAATATTTGTATGCCTCATAAGGAAAACTCAAAACCTTCATTAATTAATGAGTACACATACGAACATTTTTCATAGAAATAATGGCTCGTAATATTCACTTTGATAAGGAATTGAGGATTGGTTAGAAAAATTATTCTATAAAAAATTATTAGTAAGTTGTTCGGTTTCTTAGCAGTTAATATATTACAATGGTGTCTACTATATATAACTTATTACTCTTTCTTTTGTGGGATAATCATATGATCATGAAATTTTACTATTCAAATTGATCGTATTTTAGTAATTAAAATAATGAGGTATTTTATTGACGGTTGTCTAAATTAGAGTGACATTTTCAAATTCGAGTAAAAAATATATATCTTAACATAAATTTAGAGATCAATATCGATTAGATTCTCGTGCAATACTATATGTACAATATACAAAAATTAGGCACAAAATAATATAATGAAAAAGGCATTTTTTTGGTCTTCGCCTGATACCCCAAAGGGCTAAGGACGGCCCTGCAAGCAGTTACATTGAAATAAGTCAGTCAAACTTCAGATTCAACATATTAACATTATACCATCTTGATGCATACCAAACATTTCTAGTAGCTTATAGCTCGAACTAAAAGGTATGCTCGGGTTCCAGACTTCCATTCTTTCTTTCTTTTGACGAAAGAGGGAAAGAGAAGCAGATGTATATAGATAATGAAATGTATATTATCATTCGAATATACGATCAAATATTTAAACTGATACTTCATTCTAAGGTGGTGCTTGTTTTTCAAATGCTGAATGCTGAAAAAAAAATCAAGTGTTGAATGTTGAATGTTTTGAAGTATTGAATAGTGAAAAATGAAGTGTTGAATAATTATGGTGTTTTTTTTCTTTTAAGAAGTGTTGAAAACTGGTAAATGTCTTAAATACCCTTATTATAAAATAACACAACATGGAGCATCACCTCTTCACTATAAAGTACTATGACACCATAAAAGTATAGTCACAATTTAAAAATTGACAAAATAGATATACAAAAGGCATCATTGCACAAAATTGACAAAATGGATATACAAAATGGACATACAAAAGACATCATTGCACAAAATAGACATACAAAAGGCATCATTGCACAAAATAGACAAAATTGATATATACAAAATGGTTTATACAAATCAACAAAATTAAATATTGTTTGAAGTACGAATCTTAAGATAACACAAACCAACATAGTCCAAATTGGGTACTCACTTTGTTTATCTTTGTTAGCTTTATTATCAAACTTCTTTGAGCTTTTTGATATATAAGTCTCCCATTTTAGCTCTTCTTCACTTTTGTTCTCACTAAAAGGCTCTGTTATGTTCCTATCTATTGGCGATACCTCTTCCTCCATCTTATCTTCCCCCTAGTGCTTTGTAGCCTCTTGTTAGTGATTCTGACTCCTCTTTTCTCCTCCAGTATGGAGTTGTCTCCTTTGGTTTGACTTTGTTGTTGTGCATTGCTTGGTATAGTGTCCAAATAAACTACAGCATTCACATGTTGATGGCTTCCATGGATATTTAACAAAGATTTTTATTAACACTCCATCACACTTATCTACAAGAATTGAACATGGTAAGGTGTGGTCTGATGATATTTCTAAACACACCTTAGCATAAATTATTCTGGACTTATTTTCAGTTGCATTGTCCATGCAAAAAGGTTTCCCAATTGCACTACACACATAACTTAGGGACTTTAAAGTTCAGTATTGTTTAGGCAAGTTCATAAGCTTAATCCAAATTGGGATGGTTTTGATTGTACTCACTTCAATGGAGGTATAGGGATCCATGAAGTATTTGCCTGTAATATGCCAAGGGCCTGCTTCAAGAACAATATCTCTTTCTTTAATATCCCCAAAACTGAAATTATATACTTGGTTTTGCATTAACATGGTTAGTGGCCCCTTCACTCCCCATATAGATCTTATTCTATCTCTCACCATTTGAAGAGGTATATCTTTAGGGCACTTAACCACAAATTTTCCCTTCTCCAAACTGAATGTGGGTTCATTAAACTCCAATCTGTAAATGCCCTTTGCAGAGTAACTTGCAACAACTATGAAATTCACAATTCCTTCCACATTTCCTTTTATCTTCAATATCCATAGATTTGGGCACTTAACTACAATAATTCATAGTGCTTCTAGAAGTACGTATTCTCTCACTGGTTGTATTTAGTACTTGTTCAACTCTTTCCATTTGATTCTCTATCATTTTATCAACCATCGGATCCTTACCAGATACAATTGCGCTAACTCCAGTGTTACTACTATCGCCATTGTAGAACTTGAGCTCTTTGGGTTTGCAGGCGTCAACGAAGAATCTGGGACTATTTGAGCAGTATTTGTTGATGATTTGGTTTGATTTCCATCCATTATCAAGAATCAGCGATTCATCTTCAACTAATTAACATCGCAAGCATTACCCAACTTCATATCTACATCCCAAACCCTAAGAGCATCTCCAACAGAGAAGGTATGTTATTCCGGTTTTGAATACTAGTATCCGGAATAGCATACCACTTTGCTCCAATAGATTTCTCTCTGAATTTAGTTTTTTATTAAAATTGGGACCCACAATATTATTTTATGTGAGTGAGAGAATATTTTTATTAAAATTTGGGACCCATAATGTTATTTTATTAGAGAGAGAGAAAAGAAAGGAATAGAAGAAATATTTGTAGGGGACCCACAAAAGTAGTATGCACATACCACTCTCCAAGTTCTGGATTTGCATACTTTAGAGAGGTATGAGGGTGAGTATGCTGAACGCCATACCCCTGTTGGAAGGGGTTTTTGTAAAAGTATGTGAAAAGTGTAACATCATACCATGTTGTTAGAGATGCTTTAATTCACAACCAACTAAAGCTAATTTTGATCCCAAACAGGTCGAAAATAATATAGAAGAGATCAAAATACCTTAATTAGGTCAAAATCTGAAGACAAAATGGATTAATACGCCGTACAATACGATGTGATTCCTGTGTTCATGGATCAAAATACCGAAGTGAGTGAGAAATTTTAGATCTGTTTAGGAAGAAGGGCAATCTCGGCATAAGAGGGCTTCATCAACTGCTGGAAAAAAAATAAGCTTTTCACAAGTGCTAAATTTTTATTTTTTTATGAATTTGCGAGTTTGAATTTTTTTCAGTAGCAAAAAGAACACCAAACCCACAGCTGAATCAGCTGTTGAAAAAAAATTCAACAGTGAAAGAAACACCACCTAACTCTTTCAGAAGTCAGGTGGAAAAACAGTTATACATCAGATGTTCAATAAGAAGAATGGTACCCGGGGAAAGTGGAAGATAAAGAGCAGTGATAACGAGGATAGTTATAGAGATACTTTATCACCACTAAACACCCCTATGAGTAAAGGGGGAAAATTATCCAAACATCAGAGAAACTCATAAAAAAGAAGATGAAATCAACATAGAAAAAGGAAAGACAGAGACAAAGAAAGAGGGTAACTAAGAAAGGGTAACTGAGTAAGAGGGTAATTAAGAGCAAATTTGATAAATAAATAATAATAAAACCCATAGTTTATTGGCATATTCGCGAATGACCCGTTGATTCCTTACTTATTCAATCCCAGTACCTTTTCAACAATTACATCAGTCAAAGTCAATTGACTAACGGAAACTGTAGTCAGTTTTTAAAAAATACATACCTACCCTTTTCATTTAAAAATCAATAATAAAAAGAAAGATAAAATAGGTGGTCTGCAATAATATCCAATGAAGGTATTTCTAACTCCATTTGGTTTATTTTACGATTTTATCTTTGTTTATAGCTAAAAGCAGAAAACACCATTAATGTTTTTATTAAAGCTCCGGGGTGTATAGCTAAAATAGATAACTAACAGAGGGGGGGTAAAACTATAATAAAAAAAAAAATTAAAGTTTTTGTAAGGGTATATCTTGGGGTTCGTACAAGTCAACCGTTGGTCAATTGGCTTTAACTGACCGTAATCTGTTGAAAAGGGACTGAGATTGAATAAGTGAGGAACCAAGGGGTCATTCACAAATATGCTAAGATACTATTGTAAGGGTATATTGGGGTTTGTACAAGTCAACTGTTGGTCAATTGACTTTGACTGACCGTACTTTGTTGAAAAGGGACTGAGATTGAATATATGAGGAATCAAGGGGTCATTCGCGAATATGCTAAGAAACTAAAAGGGTTTTATCAAATTTGTTCTATAATTAATGTCAAAAATCCTTATTTGGAATGTGAGAGGCCTTAATCGACCTGAAATGCATAAAGAAGTGATGGTATCAGAATGCAAAAATATTCCATAGTTGAGCTTATATAAAATAAAGGAAAAAAACACTGATAAGGTACACATGTCTATTGCTAGCACTTAGGCGAGATTGACAAATTATGAGGATGCACCTAATGGGTGAATTCAACTTTATGGGATATTGTGTAGGGCTATCAATGGATTGAATATAATCCGAGATCCGATTCTATTTTAGGATGTGGATGTTATTTTTTTCAATCCAGATCCGATCCGATTAAGGAACATCCTCGGTTTGGATTCGGATAATGCATAGTCCAATTCGATAAATATCTGATCCAATGTTATATATTGATTTATTAATAAATTTGTACTTTTAATGTTCTAAAACAATTAAAAATATATTATATACAATAATAAAACAATTTATAACACATCTAGCTATGTGGTTAAGGGGTAGTTAGTTTTTTAAACCCATAAAAGGTCATTAGTTCAAGCCTGAACCATGATTCAGACTGGATCGGATTCGAATTTACCCATTGAAGTTTCAGATCAGATCGGATATGGATGTTACTTCAAAAGTTTCGGGTCGGATTTGGATTGTAGCAGATCCGGTCCGAATCCGATGCATTGACAGCCCTAATATTGTGTTGGAAAATTAGGGGGAAACTTAAGGAATTAAATGATATGAAAACTCCAAGGCACGATAAATCGCAGCCTCTTAAGAGATGTTCCTCCATTTCGATATGAACTGCGAGAACACAGTGGGATGAAAACGAAACTTTTTTCTCATGATACAATGGAAGTTGTTGGGTTTGAGATGTGAACGTCTCGATCCAACCAAAGAACACGTTGTAAAAACTAGAACAGATGATGCCAAGAGAGAGAGAGATAGAGATAGATATGAATTTATTGTGTCTTTTGGGTTGGGTAAAAGTCTCAATACATAGACCGATCGTGCTTATTTGTTGTGCCTCTTCGAAAAGATACAACTCAATTGCTCCAACAGTCACGACCCAATTCGAATCACTTCGAGCAGTGCTTATTGGTTGGGCCTCTTCGAAAATACACAACTCAATTGCTCTAACAGTCACGACCCCCCCCCCCCCCCCCCCCCCCGCGGCACACATTAATTCGAAGCGGGAAACTTGTTGGGAAAACCGAGGGGGCAAATCGCTCACGGAAGCACAATACGATCAGCAAGAACTCAAAGAACCAACCCTAACTAAAGAGAATTTGAATAAAGGCAATAAAAACACAACACAAGGTTTAATTAGGTGGAAAACCCTAAACAGGATCAACCTCCCCCCCCGACAAGCACAACGAATTTATTATCATACTAAGGGTTACAAAAGGTTACAGAGATCACTCAAACCTCACTTCTACCCTTACAGATAATCCCAGCAAGAAACCCTATAAATAAAAACCCAATAAACCTCTCCAGAGCTAAACCCTAGATTTCTCTATTTTCTCTCTCTATCTCTTTCTCACAGTACAGAGGCATTTAACATATACTCTATATTTATAGACTTTCCATTAGGTCATCTCCGAAATACGTATCACAAGATAATTCATCGCTTTGGATCAAATCCCCTTCAAAATGAATTTAGAAACAAACAAACAAAGCCAAAGTCGTTCGAACGAGTCATAAGGTCGTTCAAACGAATTAGACAATCCCCTGGAATTTTGGCCCAAACGTTATTTTCGTTCGAACGACTTCAACAGTTTTTGAGCCGTATTCCTAACAAAACTAATATTATAAAATATTTAACATTCCCTCATTATTTCAAAAAATATTTATCATTCCCCCCTCCCCTCCCCACCCCACCCCAAATTTTAACAATAGTATAAGTTTTGAAAAAATCAAAAATATATATATAAAATGGGCTGCTACCTACCTACGTTCCCTTTCAAGGATCAAGCCCTAATTCATGCATCGATAAAACAACTTGATCGGTATGAATTGGCATCATCATATAAAAAATACATAAATGAAAGTAACTTTTGGCTTTGAACTTTCAAAAACTCAAGGCTCGGTCAAGGTGCTACGGTGAAAGAAGAGTGCATTTGTGCTCCTTCTCGCGTTTGCTCCTTTTGTTCCTGCACTTATAATTGATTGGCACATGGCTTTTACATAAAAACCAAAACCACTCTCCAAAACTCAAAACCACCCTTCAAAAACTCTACCACCGAAACCCACCACCCATCCCCTTGCCAACTCCACCCAAAGCTTCCACATTACTGTAATTATTATAATTAACCTTCCAGCCACATATCGGCTCTAATCCTCTCGACTCTTCCCCTTAGCAAATTTCACGGTGTCACATCAAAACAAGTCGACTTGGCAAAATATGTGTTATTGAACAAGTTTCATGAACGACTAGTAACTTGGAAGAAACAAGAATGAGGTTTGAAAATAAATCAAAACAATATCCGTTTCAAAGTATGATCGGATCGATAAAGATTTCTAAGAAAAATTATCAACACAATTTCTGTAATTTTTTGTTTTGTTGTTGTAATTGTAATCAGTTCCTTAAGCAAACAATTGGAACATAGTTAGATTAAAGTAGCTAAAAACAATTAGTACAATGTAAAGAGGAGGTTTGGTTTCCCCTTTGAAGAGAACCACATTGTCAATGTGAAGGGGAGTTTTGAGTTTAGGAAGAGTGGCTTTGGTTTGTATAACATGTCCGTGTCAATCAAGTATAGGAGCAAACTGAGCAAACGTGAGAAGGAGCGAAAATGCACTCGTGAACGGACTTGAACCAAGGACCCTTTATTGACTAACCGGAGTCATCACACATGCTACATTCCAAAGAAAGAGTGCATTTTTATTCCTGCACATTAATGGCCGTACGTAATACCTTGATTTCTTGAGTCACTCCGTCTCATTATAGAACTTATTAAGGAATTTAATCCAACAACCTCTTTTATGCAAAAATCCAACACTAGAGCTTTTAGGAATGAGATTTAAAGTTATGCTCTAGTGTCTCGTCTAATTCACACTTTAACTTGTTTGTACCCCTTGAACTTAGTTCATATTTCAAAACATAAGTGGGGTTTTCATTAAAGGTGATTGAAGTTACGTAGACCTTGGCCCCATTCCTTTAAATGTTTTCACAATCATCTCTCTAGCCAGTCCTTACATCAAAGAATCTGCTAAGTTATTTCTTGACTCTGCATAGTCAACTGTAACAACTCTGCGTGAGTAATCCCCTAAGGAATTGATGTCTAAGACCGAGAGATGTCGTTGCCTACCATTGTAAGTCTTACTACCTACTTTGTGATCGATTGAAACAGTGTCATACCCAATGATTAGAGATTGGGGAATTAATCTAATCATAAAACAACCAAGGATCATTAATTGGATATCATGGAAGCAGGACTTGGAAACACAAAGTCATACTAAATACAGATGGATGCATATCAGCAGACAAGAAAGCATATAGTGGAGTTTTTAGACTCCCTAATGGGTTTCCAATTATTGCTTATAACAAGAATTGTGATCTTCCAGTGGGCATTGGCGTGCTGGAAGTAAAGACTGTTTGTGAAGGTTTGAGTATTGCAGAAAAAATTGGGTTCAAAAATCTATGTACAGTGAATGATTCCACTTATACTGCACAAGTCATTCAGAGAAAATGTGATCCTCCATGGGCTGCCATTGTTGATCTAAGAGAAGCCTGGAAAATGATTGAAGGCATGGAAATCTTTAACACCATTTACAAGCCAGAGAAGGGAACAAGCTTGCTGATCATATCACATCTTCTATGCAGCTTGTAAATATTTGTATAGCTGATGCTACTAGTATTAAATACCTTAGGATGTAATCTGTAGTTCTTGCTGGAATAAAATTCAGGGGTCTACGCCTAAACTCCAGCTTCTTCAAAAAAAAAAGAAAAAAGAATGTTAATCAAAATTAAATCAGCTTTTCGAAGACCTTTTATTCAAGTGATTGTAAAATAAGTAAAGAGAAAGATGAACTCATTCCGACTTCATTAAATAGTTGTGGATCCAATACGGGGATGTACAGACTTTGATAGGGAGTATATGAAATTTCAGGAAGATGAACTCATTCCGACTTCATTAAATAGTTGTGGATCCAATACGGGGATGTACATACTTTGATAGGGAGTATATGAAATTTCAGGAAGATGAACTCATTCCGACTTCATTAAATAGTTGTGGATCCAATACGGGGATGTACATACTTTGATAAGGAGTATATGAAATTTCAGGTAAGTTACTGTCGGTCAACATTGACGTTAGGATTATCTTGTTGCAAGTCCCCTTGACCTATATCACAAAGAAAAAGAAAAGTATAGTGTCAAAAGCATGTCCACAAACTCCTATTGAACACATTAGTACCCTATTAATTTAGGTAACTAATTACATGTTGAGGAAACAGAAGTTAGATACAAACGTCCGCAAACAATTGAGTTTTTCGACTGAAAGATGAGCTTCAGATAATTAAAATAAACATAAGGAAGTTTACCCATGCCAAACAAGGAAACAAGAGATGGCGTCTTTTGAGGAACCTTTGTTCTCATATTTGTACCTGTAACATTATTGAGAAACAAGTAAGTCTGAGATTTACCATTATAAGATACATGGACATTTTGTTATAACTATGTATAGAGCTCAACAAATATTTATAGAACAGATTCGCAAAAAAAAACCCTCTTAAAAAGATAGGACAATAAAGCCAATGTTCTAATAAGAGCTTGGAGAGCAAGGGGAGGAAGAAACATAGTTATATTTGATGCTCAAGAGGACTTTAATTCTAGAATGGAGATAATTGTGATGTTTGCATAGAGAAGTTGAAAGTGACTAGGTCAAGGGGACATTTATTCTAGAAACTTCAATTTTTAGTAACCAATGCACTGAGACAATCTAGGGGGAATGAGGCTCGGGGATAAAGTTCTAGAATAAAAGTGAACTTCTTGGCACACCCGTTTACCGAGGTGCTATATTTTCATGGTCTTGACAATTGCTAACCATGAATTTCGTTAACATATTTTAATGGTAACTAAATCTGACGACTAGCTACTACCTGGAAAACATAATGTGGTGAAGTTACTTAAGTTTACCAAGCAAAGTCTAAAATCTAAAATGTGCAAACCTGAAGTTCCAAGCGACTTTAGCATATCAGATTTCTTGTATGTATATCCAATGAAATTGGCATCTTTGCATGACAACATCTGCAAGTTAGTTTTTTTTTTTACAGAAGTTAGAATAGATATATGAAGTAAAACATAATTAAATATGGATCAAGACTAAAGAAAATGAAACAAATTGGGTACGGAATGCAATTATACAGAGATATTTTTACACAGGTAAATTCCAGTTTTGGCGGCAAGCGAATAGGGTGTCGATGCACCCAGTAGATGAAAGTCAAATGCATAAGGCTCATGCAATAGGGTGCCAAACTCACCCATTAGATGAAGATATTTTACTGGGGAGTAGAGGTTTGCGTTGAAGGCACGTTGAAGACATTGAAGTGTCCACGGAACGTTGAGTGGGTACCAAAAGTGCGCATTTGGCAGGTCGAACTAGAACAGACTTCGCCAACATGCTGCTAGTCATGGAACAAAAAAAAAATCTAGAATTTTTTCGCTTTTTCAAAAAAATTAAAAAAATTCAATGCTTTCGTTTTTCCAGTGCAAGAGTATCAATTGAGGAAGAAAAGGAGAAAATAAGAGGATCACTTCAGATAAAGCCAATTAAGTGATAGAATAAGTCTTCGTAGTGCATACAAAATAAACGTAAAACCATATGATCTTTAGTAGATGAAGGTACTAGCATGGCTCAAAGTCTCGGACTCGAGACTCGAATCACCCACTGCCGATCCAAAGTTGAATAAGGGAATGCCTAGTTGAACGGACGATCCGGCCCAAGTTCGAACGAGTTGGCCCACGTCAACTTTTGTACCTTAAATGTGATTTACATCAAAATAACATTTTTTTTCATTTTCTGATAATAATGAAAAGTATTATTAAGAAAATCGCCCGAGCTATTCCTGATCCAGTCCGATCCAACTCAGAAAAACCGGGCGATCCATGACGAGTTGGTCAAAATTGGACCGGCTGATCCATGACTTTTTTCGAGAATTTACCCCGCATCGGATCAAACAATCTTGAGTTGGATTGGGTGAGTTGGCGGATCCGATTCGAGTTTTTGAAACATGGGTACGACTTCGATATTCCATTTTTACACTAATCAATGTAAAAAAAAAATCTACATATACTTTAGAAATAGATTAAAGAGAAAACAAATATAAGTCAGTACCTTCCGCCAAGGTCCTATTCTTGTTAACTCCGATGCAGAGCCTTCGACCTATCAAGAATAAAATACTTACATTAATTTCTAATTGTAGTAACAATGAAGAGCACGTCGCTTTATGTTATATCCCTTTCTAGTTACTTTTGTACCTAAAGCATATTACTTATTCTTAGCAATACTGTTTCAAATTCACCATAAGCAACTAGCAAAGATATGCATCTGCTTCCTCCCAATGTGCAAGAAATATAGGTTGTAACTTGTAAGTAAAGCCTTTGAAGAGCTGTTTATGCACCTGTCTTGGCTTAATTCTTGCGTGCAAGTGAACAAGGAAAAGACTAATTTCCAGCACTCTGATATTCAAAACATCTACACAAGCGAAACCATTTATCTAATACCTCACCAAAATCTTCTATAATATCCAAAGTTTATTTTGTAGCATTTAAAAGCCATTTTGATTTCTAATGGGAACCATCATCTAAACCCTACTGGTCTTTTTGTTTTATTTGTTTTATTTTATTTTAGCATCTTTTAGTTTTTCTTGTCGTATTTGAATATAAATGGGACTAATCTTAGGTTGTTAAAAACTACGTTTGCAGAAACTAAATTAATCTCAATTAAAACTAAGATCTCTCAATTGCATAAAATAAAAGTCAAAAGACCTAATGTTTATGAGATTTACCCCAAACTCTGCATATCTCTCTAAGGCTAAGCTTTTCTCTCTCACTCAAATCAACATCAAAAATAAACTAAGGTTAGGCTCTCTTTTATAGGAGAAGAGACTGGCACAAATAAAAACCCTAACTAGACTAATTAGGAGACTTCTCCTAATTATAATGCAAATCAAATAAACTAATTAGAAATTACTAAAATAGAGAGAGTGTGTAGCGCCCCGTTTTTTTTTTAATTGTGTTTTGGGTTGCTTTGCTTAACTTACACTTGGGTGTACAATAGTATGGTTTCTTAGCTTTTAACTTTTGGGGAAACTTGGTCAAACCTTCACCGAAATACTCCCTGCTTCTCTCCTTCTTCTCCTTATTTCTCCTCCATCAACCTTCTCCTTTTACATTACTAAATCAGGAGAAAAGAAAACCCAACCCTAATTCCTAAACTCCAACCCCAAATTCCTTTAAACCATATCGTCTCCTTGCACTCTAAAGAGAGCTCTAACAAATCCTTTATCTATTGTTGTGGCTTGAAATTCTTGAACGAATGATCGAGAGTGAAATTTTATTGTTCTTGTAGAGGGAAGGATCATTGTATTGCTCTTCTTAAGCATTCAATCTTCAGGCAAGTATAATTATTTCCGAGCATCGTATGACACATTGATATAATGTATAGATGTAATTTGGGGTATAAGCATTTGTGGTTACAGAGTGTCATATAAGTTAGCTGTGATGATTCAATTGCGTCATAATTGTTATTTATAAGCTGCAATTTGTTGAACTCTTATATCTAGTATGATATGCATAAAGAACCTTCGGTAAGATAGCATTTGTGGTTACAGAGTTGTCATTATACCTTGAAATCATTATATTAGTTCATTCAACAGTTAATAATGAACAGTCTGTTATTATATAAGGGAGTAGTTGAAGATCATAACAGTAAGTTTGCTTGATATACTATTATTTAACTATTAGTTGTTTCTGTTGTAGTTATAAATCCATACTATAATAGTTCTTTTGATCTCACTACGGTAGACTTGTTTAGAATATTTCAAATTTGCTTAGTATATATTCAGAATACATATATATGCTTTTAAGGCAGATTTGTATATTATATAAACATAATATATATATGTGTTAACTAAGGCAGTCGTTGTATAAGTATACTTATAATATATATATGGTTAGTGTATAAGGTAATTTGTATTGATATTAATTATATCCATATCAATAGCGTTGGTAATAGTAATTGGTGCTTCGTGTTCAGCCCTTAAACTATAGATGGATAGGTTGGACCTTGATGTTAAATCAAGGGGGTACTAGCATAAGCCTATATAATATCAGCGACTGAGACCCACTCCTATATATGTGAGGGTAGAAAGGTTAGTAAGCATAAGATCGCCAATCATATGATATAGTCTCATTGCCTATAGAGCAAAGACAGATAGGTCATTTTGATTGAGTGTCGGTCTCTTAAATCATTCATGCATAGGATAACTTAGAGTCGTGTACACAGTAGGGCTATGATGTCAGGGTCCTTGGGTTCGATTCCCTAAACAAAAAATTAGGTGACTGTTTATCAGTGTTCCAGGGTTGCAATCCCCTAAAACTCTTCCCCAGTTACATATCGGCTTTGTTATTCTTTGTGAATACTCCCCGTGGGCATAGATCCCTGAAAGTGAAAATAAATCAGGCTTTAGACCTGTAGGTTGAAACTCCTTGACCACCTTGATCCGGTGATTTCCCCGCTAATTCCTGGCTCACTAAAAAGGAATCCGCCAATCCCTGGCTCGACAATAAGGGATACGCTTCTGTTGAGGACAAAAGGGTGCGAGAGTGTGGTCCCACTAAATTAAAAGTGACCCTGTGTACATCGTCTGTTAGTTATCCCCCACACCTAATACTAATAATACTTTATAACTATTTTATAATACCGGTTGGCGCCGACTCTTAAAAACAACATTAATAATTGAACCTCATTTCCTCAATGCATTGCATCATTTATATATATTTATAGAATATTATATCACACTAGTACTTTTGTATAATAGATCGGTCTGTCATGTTCAGTGACCGGTAATAATTGTACTTGCTTGACGCCCTGTGCGCTATATTTTTTCAGGAGGTCGAGCACAGTAGGTTTTGCTTAGTGAGGCTTGGTTGATCATTTTCGAGATTCTTTGGAGTTCTTTGGATCACTGAGCTGTCGTAGGGTATTTATGATTTTTACTTCAGATTTTATTGTCGTAATCTATTTTCTTGTTAGTATATTTTGTTGAGAATATTATTTATTTTATTCGATAATTGAGTTATTTTTCTGCTGCGTTTCTTTGGTAAGTAGATGTAATTTATGTTGAAATATAATACATATGTGGGGTTTCATCCGTGGGATGCCGACTTGTCAAGCCTTAGAATGTGTTTTATGATTTATTATCAGAAAGCGGATTTTGGGGCGTGACAGAGTGGTCTTGCGAGGTGGAGAGACGATTGCCTACGTGGGCATTGTTACGACCACGTGAACTATCACTTAGGGATTAGTTGAAAGGGATAAAAGTAGGGAATATTGGGAATATTTTAGAGTTTGTTACTTTCTTGTTTATTTAAGCTTTAATGAGATGTTAAGTTCCCAATTGAAGATGTTAGAAAATAAAACAAGTTTTTGGTAAAACCTAATTGTGACGAATTCCTCACAATGGATTTACCTCAGTTTTGGTATCAAAGTCAAATATGTCTCCCAAAAATAACCTGGACTTCGCTTTGAAGAAAATTTTTATCACCAGTCAAGAGCAAGTCAACGATCAGATGCGAGAACAAGTGAGAATTCTCTCAGATCAGATGGCTACGTTTTTTGCCTGTTTTCAGGGGGCTCTTTCCCTGCAGGTTCCTAACACCGAAATTCTTAACTCCGAAGCATTTTTGAACCTCGTGGCATACCAAGTTTATTTCCACTGTAGCGTTAGGCGCAACGGCGGTTGTTGACGTCACTGCTGCTGAAACTTCAGCGAAACATATCATAAGTAAGGAGGACCCACCACTGTGGTCCACACAAACCCCAACCCCACCCTGCTAGCCAGAACCCAGCCCCACACAGCAGTCAACGCTGGCTATCAACTAGATATTCCTCACATGCCGGTACAACACAGCCCACGGCAAAAGCCTTGCGGATCCCACTGATGCAAATTCATAACCAGATTCCGAATATAGCTCTTCTGAAGATGGTTAACCCGTCTCTATTCAGCGGTCTACCTTTTTGCCAAACTTGGTAGTGATTTGAATAAAATTCCGGAGATAACGGCGGGTCTCTTAACGACAGTTCCCGACTGGGTGCTTTGTTCCACGGTCAGCACCAGCCACTTGCGAAGTGGCGTCCCGAGTTTTAAGTCGCGGGCCAACCCAACGACCGCTGCCTCCACCTATCGTCGGAAGTCTGAGTTCATAGATGAACTTTTTCGAACCAGGGGAGTATGTGGGGCCCATCGTCTAAACTTTACTGGTTTGAACCCGATCCCCACGTAGGATTTTTTCCCTTTTGTGTAAGGATTTGATGTGTTTTGTTTTAGTATCTTTTAAGCTATTTTGCATTCGAATTCAGATAAGAAACTAATATTGAGGGATTAGTTGTAGCGGAGCTATTTAGAGAGTATTGGGAATGAGTATAGGCCTTATTTAATCTTTATTGAGGGTTGAGATCATCATTCAAGTTGTAGTCAAGGAAATAAATCTCTTCGATTATCCCTAATTGTAAGTGGTTCCTCATGTAAATCAATCAATTTACATCAATTTGCTTCTTAGACCAAAAACAACTAAGATGCGCCTTAAATTTTTGGGAACATAACGTAAGCCAGCGTCTTCTTTAAACAGCTTTACTAAGACTGGTACAAGAGTCCTGAATAAACTGGATTGCTCTTTCAAAGTATATGTTTTATCATGTCACATGCTTCATCAAAATTCTCAACACTTCTCTTTTGCGAAATTATGCGGAGAAATTATCTTTAAACAGAAACAATTCAGAACTATCCACCACTAATCTTTTACCGATCCAAAAAGAGAGAGAGAGTTTAAACTACTAATAGTAATCAGTTGCTTAACAGGCACAGTAAAATCTAAGAAGAGCTCACCTCTGCAAACTTCTCAAAATTTTGAGTGTCTGATTCACCACTGACAATAGGCTTGTAGGCAGCTTCCATCTCATACAGTCTGTCCCATTTAATGCCACAAAACCATGGATGAGCCTGACAAAACACCACATTATGAAACAACCTGACAAAACACCATATTCTCAAATAATGACAAAGGAATCGCTAATTGGGAAAATAAGAGTTGCATTATATGTTGGTAGTATTGTTAATAAAGGTGACCCATTAATTTTCAAATTTGTGCTACATAAGTTATATGGTTATAGAAATGCCACTTATGAACATAATATCCAAGAATCAAGATATGATAGAAATACTTTATGAAACAAAGATTTAGCAAGTACTATCAAGCTCCTTATCCCACCATACATAACAACTCACCTAGCAACTAGTCCTAGGGGCAATAATATACATGGTATGGATACTGTAGACTGTATGACATGATCACAAATGCTTCAATTTTCATATTTAAATGGGTATGTTTATTTTATATGGAGGTTTTACACCATGGCTATTGATTATGGTAATCTGATCCCTAATCGCACAAAGATAGTTGCAATTATCTGCAGTATAAATTAAAATATTGTAAGAAAGTATAAAATGACCAAACTGTATAACAGAAAATAAAAAAGTTCAGTATTAAATATATTAAAGCAATATTTAGTGCTACTTACCAGTAAATGTATTGTATCATGTGAATAAAGACTTACTGAGTAATTCAAAGTAAAGTATTCCATGTTTTGCTTCTAAAATTACAATGCAGAATTAATCGGACAGATTTTTACCTTTATTTCATCCACTCCTCCAGTCCCAAGCCGTGTTTCAACGCCACAGAGAAGACGGCATATTAGATCCTTAGCATCGTCTGATATTATTAGTTCCTTGGGGAATTTCAAGCTTGTTTCCCAGTTAATTATCTGATAAACAGCAACAAGGTTGACTTCATTTGGCATGTTCATGAAACAATTAGAAGAACAAAGCTTTGGAAGAATACAAAAGAAGTTTCAAATATGATTCACCTTCCGACAAGTAGTAATTGAGTTCCCGGAATAGAAGGGAACATGTCCTACAAGCATCTCATACATGATTGCCCCTAAGGACCACCTAAAGCCATGACGAAATGAAATATTATATTAATTGAAATATATATGTCAATATCAAAAACATCACAAATCAGCCCAGTAGTATCTCATAAATGATTGTTGAGTAATAGGAGTAACAGGGGGATCATCCTCTAAGCATACCATACAGTTTTTAGTACATATTAAAAAAATCCAACATCACTCTTTCCTAATTACCAGTTAAAAAAAGCAGCAGCTCATTGTCCAGATTCTTCAAAAGAAAAAAGTTTGTGATCTCATCAAATATGTTTACACTAGTAGAAGACGAGTTTATCAGAATTTAATTTTCGTGAACTGGTATCTTAGAGCTCCATTTACAGTAACATAAATTGTTAATTAAATAACTAAACTTTTTGAAATTAATCGCTTAATATAAAAAAGAAAAATAAAAAAGTGACTCACCAGTCGCACTCTATTCCATAACCTTTCCTCAAAAGAACTTCGGGTGCCATATAATCAAGACTTCCAACGGTAGAATAAGCCTGAAGATCGCAAAATTCCGTAACAAATGGATATGTAACTCCCGAGTAGTAGTAAGATTGTGCATTTATAACTACGAAACTTAAATTACTCCAGATTGTTACCAATGCACGGCGATTGCGCTTCCATTGCTGTAAGTTGTCTTCAGGCATTAGCCAGGGCTTTCCGTCACATCGAGTGTTCCCTTCTGTTTCAAAAGTTGTCGATTCTTGGATGGTGAAGAAATCCTTTTCGAACGAAATTGTTGAAAATTTATTTTCTAGGGGCTTAGACAAGCCAAAGTCTGAGAGTTTGATATGGCCATTTGTGTCCAATAATATGTTGTCGGGCTTTATGTCCCTGAAAAAAAGACGTAAAAAAGTCAAGAGTGTTTTAATGTACTGGAAGGAGATTTTCGAGTTATATTGTGCAAAACTCAACTTCATTAACATGATATTCTACAATTACGTAGTCACCATATTGGAAACAGTCACATCATGAGGTGTCAAACTAACCCACAAATTTCAAATCAAGAAGATGTAAAGGGAATATATATTCATCTGACAAAAGCATAGAAAGTGGAATGGTACCTTAACAGTAGAGATGACAAGATGATACTTAAATATATCCTCTTCACTAGTTCAAAAAATTAAAAAAGAAAAGAAGAATACACATTACTTTTAGTTTGGTTGAGGAAATATTTTGAGAACGTAGTATATATCTTTATATGATCACTACTATTTTAAGGAAATACCAAATTAAGTGATAGACGTCAATTTATAGATGGTAGCATATAAAATAACAAGAAGATGGCGGAAATTACAAATTTAATACGAAATTCGCCCTTTTCTGAACTCTTTGGACATCTTGGGGTTAAAGTTCAAAGTTTATTACACGTTTTTTGGTTCTTTGATATATGCACCTAGATGAATGAAGTGGCCCAAGAGGCTAAAAATTACTAGTAACCACAGATGAAACAAATTTCCAAAAGTAAAATTATATGTCTAAACACTACAAACAAGTAAGGAAATAGTACCTATGGACATAGTTATGTTGATGTACAGAATGAATAGCCAGAATGCATTCTGCCATGTAAAATCGTGACACATCTTCTGAAAAAACGTGCTCTTTCACCAAAAGATTCATCAAGTCACCACCAGGTAAATACTCCATGATAAGGTACAAGAAAGCAGAATCTTGGAACGAATAGAAAAGTTTCACAACATATCGGTTATTAACCTCAGCAAGTACGTTCCTCTCAGATCTAACATGCTCAACCTGGAAATATGAGGAAAGGGAAAAATAAGGAAAGAAAAGATAAACCGAAATGAAGAGATTAAATTTGACTTCGAAATAGAAAGCATCAATTTGCACTTGTAAGAGTTGAATTATGGTTGTTGTTGCTTATAAATCTTTAGCACACTGAAATCGTTCATACATCTAGTAAATTTTTTAGACACTCTGAGATGGGTCACTGTGAGGGTTCTTTCCAGTTTTGAGAATAAAAGAAATGAAGATATGAGGAGTAAGAACAGAGGTTGCATGGTTATCGCAGTAATAGTCCATAATGGGGAAAGCAGAAAGAAAGAAAGAATTTTACTTTCTATAGTTAAATAACTACCCTTGGTATACACTAATGCATAGAAGATCAATACTACAACTTCTGGTGTTGAACCACCTCTACTTTTCTAACGTGGGTGGAACGAAGTTTACTCGCCATGAATTATAATTTTAAACCTCAAAAAGAAATGTCGGGGTATTTTTCCATGAACGCCTAATCAGATGACTTGGGGGGGGATTAAAAAATTAATCCTCGACATAATTATGGTCTACCTCCCTGCAACGTCAAGGGAAACTAGCTTAGTAAATAAAGTGTACAGTAGTCAATAGTTGCAAGGGAAGCTAGCTTAGTTAATGAAGGGTACAGAAGTCAATAGTAGTCAATAGTCAATATCAAAGACTGGGGTTAAATTCTTGTTGGCACCATAAGAATGTAAGAATCAATCGGCGGAAGCTTCGATTGTTCCCATTTTTATTAGTTAATCACTAAAAAGCTCAAATTAGGGCTTCTATAACATCCATAATTTAATAATCCGAATATAGCTTTATTAATTTCTCAAAACCGAAAACAACTTAACACAAACAACGAAAGAAAATAAACCCTAACCTGGAATTTTATAGAGCAAGCCTTCTAATTCTAGTTAAACCTCCTATTAAAAAAGTCTTCTTAGTCTTAAGATTTCTTAAATAAAATTAAACCAAAATACTAGGAAATAAACTAAATATGACTTCAAAATTATGAAAGATCTATGCTGCCTCGTGATATGTGATGCCTGAGACAGATGTGGAGAATCGTAACCTGTCAACTTTCTTCAGGTCTGAAAAAGTTCGTACACGAACTTCGACGTTGAAGACTGTGTTATTGTTACCATATGTTTCGATCCTCAGATCCTACCTCAGAACTTGCCATATCCGACTAATGTACCCATTATGTAAAATATTGCATCTCCATCAAACTTGTTTTGCATGTTAAAATCAACAATAGCATAAGCCTCCTTTTTTTTGTTGAAATCTTCATAAGAACGAAGTCAACAACTCGTCTTTGGTTTTTCAATATCGCTGAAGAGAGGCTTTGCTTCCCCAACAACAAATGGCCCTAAATACTCATAATCATCGGAGTACTTATCATACACCGGGGGTGTACCTCTATCATCAAAGTAGATATGGTAAACCTCACTAACATCATTAAATATCGGAGATAAATTTCCGACCTTATAGCCAAAAAGAGAATATTTTTTTTTTACCGATCATCGGTTCCATCTTTTGTAACATTCCCTAATTTGTTTCAACCAACTCTTCAAATTTGTTGTCAAAGGTGACCGCTAAATTCGCTTTAAGAGTTAAGCAAAGAAAAACGCATCACACACTTTAAAACGTAGTATATTAGTGAGACAATCGTTCACTTACTCAAAAAACGTAGTATATTAGCGTGAAAATCGCAACTCCCTTGCAGAATACTATATGGGAAAGTGGTCATGAGGAGAGAATGGAACAAATAAAGTTGGGAAATGAATCGCTGCTATCACTTAGTCGATTGAAACCAACCTGCACCCAATTTCGGCAGCTTACATAGTGTTTAGGTTAATTTCACTCCACATAGGAGAGATAACATTTGCTCGGAGGGTGTAGGTTTTGCAAGGCTCGGGTAACCTACACCTTGCTTGAAGATGTTCTTATTAGATTTCTCTCTCTTATCTACTTACATTATCTTTCCCATAACCCAAAAACGCAGACTTTGATGTTTCAAGCTTAAACAAAAAGCCTCGAGAAAATAATCAATAGGTCTCACAATTAACTTCTTGATTTAAATGAAAGTCTGATTTAATAATTATGAAACTTAATGTGATAATAATGCATTATAGTTTCGCGTAAACGTTTATATTTCAACCATTTTATGTTTTTAATATATGAAATGATTTTTTTTTTCATTCCGCTTTTCGCTTAACAAAGATCACATCCATTGTAATCGAGTCCAATGTACCTCGTCAACACGGTAAACTTTTCCTCGTGTTGTAAACACGTTATACATGGGTCTATTTTCCGAAGTTTAGCGGTGATGATCCATTAAGGTTAGACATATCAATCAAGCTCAACTATTTTCTAAACATAACCAAACATTGATGAACAAGCGAATTGTGGTGGCCTCGTTCCACTTGAGGATAAGGCAGTTCAATGGTTTCATTGGATAGAGGACACTATATCCACATGGTCTTGGAATGAGTTCCAATCCGCTTTGTGCACAAGATTTGATACATGTAAATATACGCGTCCGAGGGAAATTATTGTCCAGTTAACACCAAGTTTCGGTTCAAGAATATTCAGATGAGTTTGAGCAACACTCCAACTTGACCATAAAGATTCCAAAAGCTTTCAAGGTAGATTGTTTTGTGGGTAGACTAAGGATGATATTCGCGGAGAAGTAAAGTTATTCAACCCAACAACTCTTATCCAAACAATTGACTTGGCTCGTCGTGTGTAAGAAATATCGTTAGATCAAAATCGCCATCCAACATAAATCAAAGGTACACCTCAAATTCAGATTCGCCGCCTATCACCAACTGAGACGGCCGAGAGACATAATAAAGGACTATGCTTTTATTGTGATGAAAATTTTCAAAAGGGTCATCAATACAAGACGAATCAACTATTTCTTATGGATGTAGATTGGCCCGTAAAAGATGCTACTACTAATGAACAAATCAATTACATGGGGCAAGTAAATGACATTGGCTGATTATGGAAGGTTTCTCCAAATTAATGAACTTGAGGAAAAGATTGCTTAAAGCAGGGTGGAATGTTATGATCCTAAATTAGTAGTTTGATATTTGTTACTTATTTAATTAATAATTATTATTATATTAAATATCCTAGTAATTAGATTATCTTCTATGTTGAAAATAAGTAAGTTGAGTCATATTAGGAGGGGTGTGGGGGGAGGATAATATGCAGGAGATGAGATAGAGACGGAAAAAAAATCAATAATGAAATAGTACCCACATGGGGTTTAAATACAAGGGTAGGTGGTTAAAACCCGCCCTTTTCATACCCAACTCTTGTCTAACCCAAGAGGTGGCACCTCTTGGCCATGTGGCTCCTTAACACAAGCCTGTCGGGCCTCAAATCTGATTTACAAAGAGGAGGAATTTCCAAAGCTTATTTCCGGATATGTGTGTTTAAGATGGTCTTCGTCACATCCACTCCACTGAAAGGAGTTCCCATTTTAAATTGCAAAAAGTAGTATTATACATCAATGGCCAACTACCTGTCCATTAGTGAGCATATCTGATTTCTTCAGCTTCTTTAAGGCAAAATATTCTCCTGTGCTTTTAGAACGGCAGAGCATTACCTGCAATCAGGTCAAAGAACAATATCAGGAAAACAGTTTCCAGAAAGTAGAATCGTCGCTAATAGAACTTAAATTCAAGTCAAAATCAATTCCCAATAACTTCGGAATGACACTAAGATAAATAGATAAGTCATATATCTACCCTCACTGAAAACAATACAACCACCACAAAACTGCATGGGGTTTAACCGTTTTAAGAGAAAGTTTTAGCATATGATCACCAAATTGGTATTCACCAGTACCAATTGATATTTAGTAGCTTTTTACTCTCGACAATGAATAAATATCTATTTATGGAATTAAGATGATCTTTATATAGTTTTGGACGCTTTCCATTACCATTTTAAAATGTTGCATTTACATGACTCACAAATTACCATATCCCAAATGAATCTAAATTGCTACTACATTTACCTCACCATATGCACCTTTCCCTATCATCGTTAACAGCTCAAAATCGTCAATTCCAACTTTAAGCCTTTGGTTTCTCATATATTCCGTTTCCTGCCGCTCCAAAATTCTGAGCATTACTTGCTCCTCCTCATTAGACATTTGAGCATCCTGTGCACTCTTTTGAACTGCCCGGCGCCTGTTTAACAAATTAACATCCAAACAATCATAAATTACATTCCAACATCACATCATCTAAATAAACAAAATATTCCTCAATCAACATAACAAACTACATTACCATTGAACTTCAAATGCCAAATCATCTAAAATAAACCAAACTCTAAACAAATTATACCTCTCTTTCCGGTCTTGTAGACCTTGCAGATAGTTCTTGTAATGGTCTTCAATAAGCTTCTTCGCCGCTGCGGCCTTCTGTCGAGTAATTTGCGACGAAACAGAGATGTCCGAATATGAATCCAACCCGTATTCTCCTTTACGAACTCGATCTTCTTTGGTTTTCAAGTTTCCAGGCTTAGTCGCAGAATCACCACCTTCCATCACTCCAACTCAACTCGAATCAAAACAATCGGATCTAGGGTTCAAACACACAGAGAAGTATTAATGGCAGACAACAAGAAACACAAACAAAACGTGAGAAGAATTTGAGTGTGGTGGAGATGAAGTGTGTTTCTGAAAACGTATCCGTTTTTCTCTTTTTTGTTTGGGGGAGAGAGATAGAATGATGAGTGAAAACGAAGAAAGTGTGAATTCGGCATTTAATGTTGGAATCTCTACAAAAATCTCTCTCTTTGTTAATTTGTTTGAAAAAAGACTGATGATGAGAGTGTCGGTGAACGTAGCTGTGAACTCCGGGCTCTGTATTTTTGTTGTTGTTTTTATTTTATTCTTTCAGAACTAATTTTTTTGAGTCCGAATTAAACAAACCTGGGTTTAGAAGCTGTCTACGGTCTATACCTGATATAGATGGAGAAAGCCATAGTTTTGCAATATGACGCGGAATTCGTACAATAAATATCTGCAAGAACTTTAAGATTAAAAGAGAGGCGAGGCATAACTCAATGAGATTTAGCTTATAGAGATGATTCAGTATTCGAATTTAATTTAATAGTAGTATGTTATGTTGATTGATAAATGTTTGTTATTTAGTTTTTTAAGTGATTTGATTTCAAACTTAATATAAGATTTTTTGCATATTAATTTATTAAACAGACACAGAGTACTTGAAAAGTTGGCACAGTAAGCTCAGGTGTGAAATGAAGAAAACAAGAGATGATGAGAAGTTTGGAGCGGCAGGAAACATAGTATATGAGAAATCAAAGGCATAAAGTTGGAATCAATGAAATGTGTCTCAAAATCATAAATTTTGACTATATATGCCTATAATTTCTCATAAACTCAGTTTATTTCCACTCTATAGTTCTCATCATCTCTCGTCTCTCCTCATTTGATACTTGAGCTTAGTGTGCCAACTTTTAAAGTACACTGGCCTGTTTAAAAAATTAACATGCAAAAGACATTAGATTGAGTTTGAAATCGGATCACCTTAAAAACCTAAATAATAAATATTTCTCAATTTTAAAATAATATGCTACAATTAGATTAAGTTCGAATATTGAATCATTTAAATAAGCTAAATCTTACTAATTGTACCTCTCTTTTCGATCTTAAAGTCCTTGTAGATAGTTTTTGTAATGGTCTTTAATAATCGGTTTTGTTGTTGCGGCATGTCGAAGTCTTGAGATGAATTCGTTCAAATTGTTGATCGATCTTCTCCAAAATTCAAGTTTCCAAGCTTAGTCGGAACGTCACCACTTTCCATCATTACACAACCAAGTCCAATCAAACTGAACCAAATCATATTGGGCGGATCTAGTGTTTGAACTCTAATTTGATTGACTAGTGAGAGCACAAGGTATTGTTAATGGCGGACAATAAAACATTTGAGATCTATCTATCTCTACAAGAATTGGAGAAAACAATGGGGGTTGTTGAAGGTGAACTGAATCCAATAAAATTAAGCCAGATCTTATTAGGGGTTTGAATTTTGTTTTGAATTACTAATGAGGACACAGAGTAGTGTTAATGGCGACAATCAAACATTTGAGATCTATCTATCTATAGAAAAATTGAAGAAAATAAAGGGGGTTATTGATGGTAAACTGCATAAATCAAATAAAACCAGATGATATCATTCAGATCTAAGGTTTGAAGTATGATTTGGATGATTAGTCAGAACATACAAGATTTATCTCTCTATAGAAAAAGTGAAGAAAACAACGGGGGTCGCTGAAGGTGAATTGAATCCAATCAAATTAAACTAGGTCATATCGACCAGATCTACGGTTTGAACCCCGATTTGGGTTACTAATGAGAACACATAGTAGTGTTAATGGCAGACAGTCAAACATCTTAGATCTAAAAGAATTGGAGAAAGCAAAGGAGATTATTCAAGGTGAACTGAATCCAACCAAATTAAACATATGATATCGATCAGATCTAAGGTTTTAACTCTGATTTGAATGACTAGTGGGAGCACAGAATATCTATCTCTCTATAGAAGAAGTGGAGAAAACAATGGGGGTTATTGAAGGTGAACTATTAATCCAATCAAATTAAACCAGATCATATCGGTCAGATCTAGGGTTTATACTCTTATTTAGATGACTAGTAAGAACACAGAGTAGTGTTAATGGCAGACAAGAAAAAATTTGTGATCGATCTCTCTATCGAAGAATTGGAGAAAACAATGGGATTGTTGAAGGAGAAGAATCAATTTAAATTTTGGTTAAAACAAACTTACACGTAATTGTTTTTTTTTCTCTAAATTCTAGAAGAATTGGTGAAAACGACAAAGGTTGATGTAGGTGAAGGAAGTGTCAATTTAATTTATTTATTTTCTAAAACAGGCTTACACGTAACTTTCTTTCTTTCTTTTTTGAATTATAAAAGAATTGGAGAAAACAACGGAGGTTGTTGAAGTTGAAGTGTAAATTTACAAATTTCCTAAAATTGGCGTACACGTAATTGTTCTTTCTATCTCTTGATTCTACAATAATTGAAAAAAAAACAAAAAACAAAAACAACAACAACAACAACGGGGATTGTTGAAGGTGAAGTGTTGATTTGAATTTGTCTAAAACAAGCCTACACGTTCATTTTTTCTTTTTGTTTGGAGGAAAGAACGTATGGAAGTAAAACAATTATGAAGATGACATTTAATACTGAGATCATTAAATATCGAAAAAGAGTTTGTTTTTTCTCCATGTATAGAAAAACTCATGAGTAACTCAACCGAGATTCATAACGAGGACAATTCTTACAAAGTGAATAAAATTACAATGTTATCTCTTCATCTCTATTTTTATGTGTTTTACGAGTTTTTTTTGCATTTGTGGCTGAAATTATATTTTAGTCCGAATTTGCCAACACATCTGTGCATTCCTTTCGTTCGAAATGGGAACATACACATTTATTTTTAGTTTTTTTGAAATTGAAAATTTATGTAAAAAAACAAAAAGGGAAAAAGGAGAGGAAATATTGTACAAGGTGGGGACAACTACTTACGACAAGCATGCCCATACATCAAATTAAAGAAGATTACAAGAAGTCATAAAAGAAGCATAACCCTTAATGAACTTTGTATAAAACCTCCAACTAGCATCGCTTTCAATAATATTATTCAATACATGATCAAAATTAGTATCACGCCCCAAAATTCACTTTCTGATATAACCTCATAAAGCAAACCCTAAAGTATAACAAGTCGGGCATCCCACGGATGAACCCCATAGATGTAATATATGTTAGGGAAATTAATACTATTTTACCTCTGCAGCAGTATTTGAGAACAAAGATCCTTAGAACAGCATCAAAAGCAAAACGAACAGGAAGTATTGAAATGATGATCTAAAAATGCTGAGTCGAGGACTAGGTCTCTATCTTTAAGACGTTTTCCCGTACTGCCCTTTACAAACAGTTGATTGATGCGTCGCCTCCAAGATAAAATAGCATAGTAGGAATTTCTCTTGCAAGGAAGAAGGACCTTCGTATGATTTGCACTTTTAATTAGTTTACTCAGATTCTAGACTCATGATTATATTGAAGAGAAGAGAAGAACTGTATATTCGATGGATAGAAAGACAGATGCGCAGTTTCTCTTTATATAAAGCAAGTTCGAAATGGTAACAAGAGTTAATGGTGGGGCACGTCGTCAAAAACATTCGAAAAGGAAGTTAAACATTTAAGACTTAATTACGAAATAGTTATGTTTGAGGAATTCAAAACGAAAAAGTTCAGCTCGAATAGACTCGGTTCGAATTTGGTCTCATGAGAACTCCAGGTTGAAAATAGACTTGGTTCAAAGTGATCTAGGTCGAGATCGAATGGACTCATTTCGAATTGGTCCAGCTCGAATAGAATTGGTTTTGACAAAATTAATTCTTTCATAGAGGCCCAAGCCCAACATATAGAATAAAGAACCAAGGTTATATCAAGGAAGCAAACAACTCTTTCAAGCAATGTGGGATTAAAGAAACTAC
Source organism: Kingdonia uniflora (assembly GCA_014058105.1). NCBI lineage: Eukaryota > Viridiplantae > Streptophyta > Magnoliopsida > Ranunculales > Circaeasteraceae > Kingdonia > Kingdonia uniflora. The sequence continues at coordinate 721,871 of JACGCM010002156.1, read as the reverse complement.
AGGTTTTTGAAGATATAAAACCCAATAATATATTTTAATGAAATTAACTACATCTACTTGCACCAAAGCAACGCAACATAAATATCTCAATTATTGAATAAAATTAATAATATTCTCAAAAAAAAAAAAATGAGAAATAGACTACGACAATGAAATATGAAATAAAATATCATAAATACCCTACAACACAACTCAGCAATTCAAAAAAACTTCAAAGAATCCCAAAATGATTACCCAAGCCTAACTAACCAAAATTTACTATACTCGGCCTCCTGTAAAAAATATAGCACACAAGGAGTCAACAAGCACAATTATTACCTGTCACTGAACATGACAAACCAATATATGATAATATTTTATCTATATATATAAATGATGCAATGTTTACTGAGGAGATGATGCTCAATTATTAATGTTATTTTAAGCGTCGGCGCTAACCGGTATTATAAGTATTTATTGAGTGTTATTAGATGTGGGGGATAACTAATAGACGATGTACACAGGGTCATTTTTTATTCAGCAGAACCACACTCTCGTATCCTTCTGTCCTCAACAGAAACGTATCCCTTATTGTCGAGCCAGGGATTGGCGGATTCCTTTTTAGTGAGCCAGAAATTAACGAGGAAAATCACTAGATCAAGGTGGTCAAGAAGATTTAACCTACATGCCTAAAGCCTAATTTATTTTTTACTTTTAGAGATCTAAGCCCACGAGGATGCTTACGATGCAAATGCCGATAAGTAACTAGGATGAATTGTAAGGGCTTGCAACCCTGGAACACTGATAAACAGTTACCGAATTTTTTGTTTAGGGAATTGAACCAAGGACCCTGACAACATAGCCCTACTGTGTACATGACTCTAAGTTCTCCTATGCATGAATGATTTGAAAGACCACCACTCAATCAAAATGGCCTATCTATCTTTGTTTTATAGGCAATGAGACTATATCATATGATTGGCGATCTTATGCTCAACGACCTTTCTACCCTCATAAGTATAGGAATGGGGACTCTGTCGATGATCTTATACTCTAACTATCAATGATCTTTCTACCCTTAGTTGATAAAGGTTATATCAGTGAAGTCCTATAATCGTGGCTAAGTTAAGCCATTTGCCAAATACATCTCTTGACACTTACAAAAATTTAGGCACTTTTAACTCTGATAAACAATTATATATTAGATGTTTAGTATAGAAACTAATTTATAATATTAGGTGTCCAAATGTCATGATATAATGTAGGCTTATGTTTAGTACCCCCTGGATTTAACATCATGGTCCAACTTGTACATCCATAGTTAAAGGCTGAACATGAGGGCATCAATTAACTACTACCAATGTTATTGATATAGACATGGGCCTATTTACATCATTACAAGTTACTTTATACACTCCACAACATATATATAATCTAAGTATATATTATTCAAGTTTTGCTCTAGGATATAATCATTGAATGTACTTTTTACTATTTGTGTAACAGAAAACTATTATAGTATTTTATAACTACTTACATAAGCAATTTATAAATAAATTGGGTTTATTCTATAGCAAGTCCATATATCCCTCACATCTTAGTATTCAAACTCTCACAGTAGCATGCTCATCTTAACTCTAGCAGACCTACTATTATGGTTCAAAATAATTGTATATCAAGCTATGAATTTCTACAGTGATATCATCACAAAACATTTACAACGAGCATCCTACTAAACATGGCATATCATCTATATCTATACATTATTCCGATCAAAGAGCAATGACGAGCAATAAAGGTACTTGCCTGATGATGGAATTCTTATGAAGAGCAACTCAAAGATCCCTCCCCTCACTAGAACAATAGATTTCTCACTCTCGATTTACCCGCTTTGAGAATTTCCAGTCACACCAAGTGATGACGAATTGATGTTAGAGCTCTCTCCGTATTAAGGGTTTGAGAAAAAGGGTTTGGGGTTTGGGGTTTGTTTTTCTCACTAGAATGTTTGCTAAAACTTAAGGAGAATAGATGGGTTTAGGAATTTGGGGTTGGGGTTTTGTTATTCTTTCTCTAGATTTTGTAATTGTTAAAGGAGAAGAAATGCTGAAGGAGGAGAATAAGGAGGAGGAGATGGAGTAAAGGAATGGGAAGTTATGGTGGTGGGTTTAACTAAGCTTTACAACTCAACTCAAAAGGATCAAGATAAGCTACAACTAGGAGCTATATAATAAATGGCAACATAACAATGACACCAACATGAATAAAAATGTAGGGTGCTACATTCTACCATCCTAAAAAGAAAATTCATCCTCAAAATTTGGTGTACCTGACTGAGTAAAAAGATAAGGATAACGCTCGCGGATATCCTCTTCGTGCTCCCATAAAGCCTCATCACTACCGTGATTGCTCCACTAAACCTTAACCAATGAAATGGTTTTAGTCCAAAACACTTGATCCTTATGATCCAAAATCACTACAGGTTGCGCCTCATACGAAACATCATTTATAATCTCCAGCGACTGCCAATCAATCACATGGGATAAATCTCTCTCGTACTTACACAACATCGATACTTGAAATACATTATGAACCTTGTCCATCTATGGCAATAGTGTTAAGCAATAAGCGACTGCCCCAACCCTGCTTAAAATCTAAAATGACCCAACCAACCTAGGTGCCAACTTACCCTTCTTGCTGAAGCGCATCACCTCCTTCGTAGGTGAAACCTTCAGAAAAACACAACCTCCGATAGCGAACTCCAACGGCCTTCGACGAGTGTTTGCATATCTATTATGTCAGCTCTGTGTTGTATGCAACCAGTCACGAATAACTCCAATACTGTTTGTCGTCTGCTGAGCTATCTCAGGCCCAAGCAAACTCCTTTCCCCAACCTCTGCCCAACAGGTGGGAGAACGACACGGTCAACCATACAACTCCTCAAATGGTGTCATACCAATACTCGATTGGAAACTGTTGTTGTAAGCAAACTCTATCAAGGGTAAATGATCAGCCCAACTTCCCTTGAAATCTATTGTACAATCTCGTAACATGTCCTATAGGATCTAGCTAACCCTTTCAGTTTGCCCATATGTTTGTGGATGAAATGCGGTACTGTAATCTAAAGACGTACCCAAAGCTTCCTGGAAACTCTTTCAGAACCTCCCTGTAAATCTGGCATCTTGATCAGAAATAATGGATACAGGTACCCTGTGTAACTTTACCACCTCACTGATGTACAACCTCATCAAGTTATCCATAAATGTAGTAGTGCAAATGGGAAGGAAATGTGCAAATTTTTTCAACCGATCAACGATCATCCAAATAAAATCAAAACTACTCTGAGCCTTGGGTAAACTACTAATAAAATCCATAGTGTTGGAAAAAACGCATGTCTTTTCTTTATGGTTTGAATAAAACCTTGGTGATTACTGTTAGTCTCACATTGAATAAGTGAAAAAAATATATTTACTTTATATTGGGTTACACATGTGTAGCATGTATAAGCTAGTGGTGCCCTCACAAGTGTGTGAGGCAAGTGTATGAAGGCTTGTTATGGGGACGCCCATGGGCTTGCGTGCACGAACCAACCCATGACCCATTTAGACTATTTTATAGATTGTATTCGAATAAGATTGTATTTGAATAAATTTGGCAGGAAGAATTTATTAGAATAGATTATGATTCTATTCAAATAAATCTGGCAGTAGGAAATGTATTCAAACAGAAATAGATTATATTCGAATAAAACATGCAGTTACTATTCAAGAGACACAACTCTTCTCAGAGATGTGTCTTGGAACGTAACCCCGTTTATAGGTACTTCTAAAGAAGACCTTCTCCTTTATTTATATCAAATTTCTTGATGTGTTTGACACACAGAAACATCCCCGAATCTCATTCCTCCTCTTCTCAATTTGATTCCTTTTTGAGAGTGAAATCACAGATAGTTCGACAGGCGTATCGACTTGAGTGCTTCAAGTCTATACGATTCGATCGTTGTATCTTGGGAGACAGGCACCGTCAAAATGTGAAGTACCATACACAGGGTGAAATCTGTCTTAAAGAAATTGCAGTGACTGCAAGCCTCGATCTTCAGTTTTTCCATTTCCTTTTCGTTCATTTTCATCTTCAATTCTGAATACATGTTCTACACATAGAAATATGCTCCCATTTCCACTCTGTAATAGGTAAAGGCTGAATCGGCCCAGCCGCCTTCTGATGTTATGTCTTCACCTGCTAACAAGTCAAATACCTAGAAACATAGTCAGTTATCTCGCACTTCATATTATTCCACCAATAGTATATGCGCAAGTCCTGATACATCTTCATACCTCTAGGATGAACAGTAAATCTAGTACGATGCGCCTCGTCTAGAACTTTATGTTTCAACTCTACCATGTCTGGAACACACGATCGGCCATGAAAACGAATACTACCGTCATGATCAATAACCCAATCTAGTAAACTACTATTTGTGCCCCAGGACTGTAACTTGGCATCTTGTTATTGAGCCTGAACAATTCGACTAATCAACGAAGGTTGAACAACTACACTTAACAGAAAGCAATATGAGGACTCAAAATCCAACTGCAATACAAACTCAGATAGCGTCTCAAGTATCTTCCACTCTCTAACCATCATATGTGTCATAAAGCTACGTAGCTTGAGACTCAAGGCATCGGCTACAACATTAGCTTTACCCGGGTGATACTGTAAATCGTACTCATAGTCCTTAAAGAACTCCATCCATCGGCGTTGTCTCATGCTCAACTCTGACTGCGTGAACAAATATTTCAAGCTCTTATGATCTGAGAAAAGATGGGATTTCTCTCCATAAAGATAGTGTATCCAAATCTTCAATACATAAACAATCGCACTAGCTCCATACCATGTGTCAGATAATTCTTCTCATAAATCTCAAGCTGCCGAGAAGCGTAAGTGACCACCTTCTCATTCTGCATCAATATACCTCCCAGACCACCCAACAAAACATCGGTATAAACCATAAACTTTTCTCCCTCAAAAGGAAGGGTAAGAATCGGTGTTGTAGTAAGTCTAGTCTTCAATTATACGAATGCATGCTCACATTTCACATTTGTCATCCCAGACAAACTTGACCTCCTTCCTAGTCAAACGAGTCAATGGTGCAAAAATTCGTGAGAAATCCTTTATAAACCTGCGATAGTAACCCGCTAGACCCATAAAACTACAAATCTCAGTAATAGTATTAGGCATCTGCCAGTCTAACACAACCTCAACCTTCAAAGGATCTACGGCTACATCCTCTTGTGACATAACATAGCCCAAGAACTTAACCTCGTCCCGCCAGAAGTCATACTTTTCGAGTTTAATATAAAGCTTATGCTCTCTAAGCATCTGTAGGACAATCCACAAATGCTTTGCATGCTCCTCCTTCGACCGCGAATGGATCAAAATGTCGTCCACAAAAACAAAGACAAATTGATCCAAGTATGGTTTGAAAACCCAGTTCATCGAATCCATAAACACCACAGAGGAATTAGTCAATCCGAATGGCATAACAACAAACTCATAATGGCTATATATATCTTGTCCAAAAAATGGTCTTGGGAATATCCTCATCCTTGACTCTAAGTTGGTGATAACCAGACCATAGATTAATCTTGGAGAAATATTATGCTCCTCTTAATTGGTCAAGCATGTCGTCAATCCTAGACATTGGATACCTATTCTTGATCGTCACCTTGTTTAATTGCCGATAATCAATACACAACCACATTGAACCATCCATCTTCACAAAAAGCAGAGGCGTACCCCAAGGCAAAATACTTGGACGAATAAAACCCTGCTATGACAAATCCTGAACCTGGTCCTTGAGTTCTTTCAGCTCAACATAAGCCATATGATACGCTGCACGATAAATAGGTTTTGTTCCAGGCACTAAGTCGATACCAAAGTTAACATCTCTCCTCGTCGGCAATCCCAGTATCTCCTGGAATACATTATGAAACTCAGAGACTACTGGAAGTTGCTCGACAGATATCTCAACCGAATCAGTCTGGAGAAATGCCAACATCGAACAAAACAGATCTGTAGTACCCGAAACTCAAACTGCTCATGGGCTGGTCTACAGAAAGTAATTGATCGTTCAAAACAATCAACTCTGGCATGGTGGGTAGACAACCAATCCATTATGAGGATCACATCAAACTCTTCAATAGGCAAAACAATCAAATTTACAGGTAAAACAAAATCACAAACAACAACTGGACACTCCCTACAAACGCGGTTAAGCCAGGCCGAGCCAAAGGAGTAGTCACTGACAACTGAGTCTCTAAAGTATCAGGCTCTAAACGTAAGGAACACATGTTGATGTATGAAATAAAAGAATGTGATGCATCAGTATCAAGTAAGACTCTAAGAAGAGTATGGAATACTAATAAAGTAAATTCCACCACCGCTTTGTCTCCACTTTGATCACACTGGACTGCAAATACTCTATCCTAAGCCTGAGCCTGTTGCTGAGTCTATCCCTGATGATGCTAAACTTGACTTTGACCCTACTGACGCGGAGCCTGACCCTGGTAACGTTGTGTCTGACCCTCAGCTTTTAATTTTAGACGTAAATGGAAGCAGAGATGTTGATGGCAACATCGTACCCCCGCACTTAGGTGCAACTTCGGGTTACGGTAAACTTCACGGTAGAATTTGAAGTTTGAAGATGGATATGCCACATTAGAAAGTTTTGAGTTTCACAGTGTTCCAAAACTTGCCAATTTCGTGGTCGAAATCTTTCCTAAAGGGAGGAATTTAATATGAATTGTCATCTAATAAGATGTTAAGTTCCTAAATCAACTTGGCATCTCCAACAATTTTATTATAGAGCAGAAACCTTTTAATAAGATGCTAATGGTCTAGGTTGATTTAGAACAAATAACCTAGACTTTCACTTTTAATAAGATGTTAAGTTGATTTATGCTCTTTTATAAAACTATTGTTATATGAATAACTTTAATTTTAGATTATTTATTAATCTAATTTGTGATACTTTAGAAAAAGGAAAAAATTATATATGAACATTGAGTTCAAAAGTTGGTGTGAAGGGTTGAAATGGGTTGACATTAAGAATAATTTATTAATTAGCTAATGGTGTTTCTAACTTTTGCTTCTTTGAGGTAGTATGATTAGAATTTGATAGACAATTATAAATTTTTATTAAGCTTTATTTACATTTTTACACTATTAGTGTGGGGGGGGGGGGTAAAGTCTCATCCCCATTTTCACAACATTCCATCTCCTCCAGATTTCAAGTATCCTAATCAAGCCCTATAATCGAACCAGTAGTCGGGATACGATTTGGGTTTCTTCTTGTGTAAAATTTAACTTCATTGACCTTAAGAGATTTCTTAGGAGATATAATTATTCTTAGTTCTGTGAGAGAGATAGAGAAAGAAGGGGAAGGGGTTAACTGAAGATTGAAGGAAAGATCGAGATGAGAGATTTTCTCTCTCCTCAAATTTCTATGTTAGTTTGTTTTATTATAAAGATGGTAGTTTATTCGAAGAGAGGGACAAGGCGAGGTGTAGCTCTACCAGTCACATCTGCAAACAGAAATTTACAAAGAGAGGGGGGAGGGGAAGAGAACCAAAAAAACTTTTGAGCAAAATAGTCCCATCTGCTAACATCTATGTTAGTTAAAGAGTTAAAATTGTGGGCTTGAAACATAAGGTGTGTCAAATGTCAAATTTTTATTGGGTCCTCACCTATATTTCTCCTCAGCAAATTCGGACTCGTTACAGCGAAGCAATTGTGAATTGACATTTAATATTGGGATCATTAAATTTCTAAAAATGACTTCTCTTTCTCTCTATGTAACTATGATGACAACTACTGGAACTAAAGAATCTAAAATTCTACTATGCTTTCCCTCCGCTTTTCTTTTTATCTATATTTTGCCCTTATTTTTACATACACTTGATCCTATTATGAATTTAATGTTAGGGGATCAAGCCCCCATTGCACCGATATTGTCCCCGCCTTCATCACCTAGTTGGGTCAGACTAGGTGTGGGGTTTTGTTCTTAAAAGGTATCAGTGCAATTTAATAGTCCGTATCTCTATATATCTTTGTGTTAACTACATTTTATACCCGATATGGGACTAACTTTGATTCACCGATCTTAACATTTAAAAGATTTCACGATTGTAACTTACTTTGAGTCTCAATTTTCTATAGCTTGTCAAGCACAAGTCGTATTTGGCATGCTCACAAACATTTTAGTTAGTTCACACGCCACATGAGCAAATTGCCCACTGCTTGACCAAAAATATGTGTAAGTTGATGTGTGTTCACTCGTCAAACGAACACACATCCTGCTGAAGAAACTTTACAAATGAAAAATATGTAGAAAGAAGGGCAAAATAGATTTTGGGAACATGACGTCTCATTGCCCTCTAATTCTTTTTATACATTGCACGAACCTGAAAAATCATACCAAATTTCTAATCTCATGTATTTCAGTGTCCATTCGTCCAATTGATTACGTCATATTCATCGAGGTGCCACTAAATTATATCTTGGCACTCTCAAATCCCTTATCTTCTTTAGTGATCAATAAAAGTTGTGTTGGAAAATTCAGAACCTTAAGAACATCTCCAAGAAGGCTTGTATTTTTTCCTGCTGAATCTTTGATTTTTTTAAGCATTTGATCAACCTCTTCCAACAAGGCTCAATACTTAAATTTAACTTAAACCATCAGGCGCATATGCGCCTGATTGCTTTTTTTAAATACAAGAATGAGGCGCTTAATGGCTTTTGTAAACTCACGACGTGTCTGAGTCCCACTTCATGTCTATATGTCTATATGGATGGTTTTAGTTATATATTCACATCTATATGTCTAGTTGATCATTACCTAAAACATAATGAATTATCTTTATAAAACTTTAAATTAAATAAACTCTTACACTAAAGGAAACTCGTACAATAAGTTACATAAAATGGAAACTTATATAACAAGTTACAATCAATGGAAATAGTGATATTTCACATCAGCCTTTTCTATAGCTTCCAATTGGTCTTGATGCATTGCTTCTAATGCCGCTGCTTCTTTCTCGGCTCTTATCTCCTCTTCCATATTCATCACAACTTTGACTTGTGCTCTTACCTAAAATGTGTATTGTGCGCCACTCATTTTGGTCAAGTCCTTCGATATCGCTTCTTGATCCTTTTGTTCTTCAAATTGCTTGTTCAAATTTACGCATATTCACATTTTTGATCTCTTCATCTCTAATAGTAGAGCGTCCATATTAATCCTTTGTTGGGTATTCTCGGTTTCGTGATCTACCTTATCGGCTTCAATACTATTAAGCCTTTTCATTAGTGAATTATTTCGTTCAGTCAAAATGTTTATCCTCCCATTATTCTTTAAAGCTCTTTTTTCTGCCTTGGTTCCACCGGGACATACCTTGTCACAATTGAGGAGGTCGGTATTCAAGTAATCTTATACCGGTGATTCAACAACCGAAGAAGACGATGTTCCTGGAGTTGAGCTCCTCGGGCTAGCGTCAGAATGTCTTTTTGCCTGTACATTACGTTGCAAAAGAGACGGTGATTGATCTTGAATGCCACACCAAACCGGATGGTATTCAAGTACTTTATACTCCTTCGAGTATTAAAATGTCATGCCTTTTGTTGAGTATTAAGAAGCATGTTTCGGTGTGAAATTTCTACAAACATAAAACTACTAAGTTATTCTAAAACTGATTAGAAACTAATATGAAAGGTACGGGGAAAAAACTTAAAAGAGTGTCTATGTTTCTCTCGCTCTTCTCGGCTTTCACGACCATATTTCACGCCTTCCCTCAAAACGGACACTCCCTTAATACATTAGTCCAATGATTTCGGACGACGGATGACGTACGTATAATCCCGCCGCCATTTTTCCAATATTTTTTAACTTTTTTCTTTCGAACTCGCTTCAAGAAGTGTCAACTGTCGCCTAGCCGTTGTTTTTCTTTGGCCACCACTTTTGATCAAACTCAACTTGACGATGTATATGTGAAGTTCACTAGGGAATACCTAACCTGTACCTAAACCATTGGCTGACCTGACTGACGTCCATAGGCTAAGGTCTTAGTGTGCTAGCATCCTCAAAGTCTTCCAATCCCGATAAGAGTTGGTGGTTTTAGATATAAAGTTTAATTAGTTGAACTTTTCGTATACACTATTTAGGAATATCACTCCGATTTAGCCTGTTCTGTTGATATTGTCCTCCGAGATTACGCACCACGCCTTAGCAAGGATAACATCTTGAATCCCCGTCCACCTTGGCACAATGTTTACTTTAGGGATGGTAGGTGTTATCTTCGTATTACGACCTCCACTCCGACCACCACGTTTTCCCTCCAAGTCTTTCCCCTACGTTTACGGTGGAAGAATCTTCACAATCATCATAAAGAGAATTTTGTGGCGTTTGAAATTACGAGTTTTGAGAAACATTAGGGTTTGGAGTAAATTGAGAGTTTTGAAAGAATTAAGGATTTTGATTGAATGATCGAGATAATTGAGGGTTTTGATAGAAATGGTAGCCGAATTAAGTTTTAAGAAAATTGAGGACCGTATTGGGGGCTTCGCCATAGTGGGAACCACTTTGGTCATACATCCGATATTAAGAGCTTTGTGGGGGGTGAGGTTAAGAAGGAGTAACCCTAGGCATAGTAGGTTGATATGACGTGTAAAAGTCGTCAATATGGAGCGAATCGAAATAATCGTTGTTGATTAAATCCGACATGGTGCGAAAGTTGGTTTTTGAGTGGTTTTTATAGTATTGGTGGTAAAAGCAAAACTAGTCGTTTATAGCCGTTGTGGGAGTTGGACCTTCAGGCGCATAATGCTTATGCTTATGCGCCTGCCCAGTTGCTTAAAATCAATAGGTAGATAATGCTTATGCGCCTGATCCCAAACTCAACATTCAAGTATTGAGGCAACTGCTGGAGGCCGAAAAGGGGAATAATCATACGTGGTATGCGCGTGTTTTTTTTAAAGTATTGAGGCAATTACTGATGATACTCTAAGGGACATTAGCATTGAGAAAAATTCCTCGACTAATACCCCAAAATGGGTTACAAAGTCTTATTCCCTCTATATGACATTAAAGAAGCACCAACAGGTGCAACAGTAGGAACAACACTAGTTGAGACACCCGATCTTGACATGAGCATGAGCATGAGCATGAGCATGAGCCCAAGTAATTCTGTAGACCTGGCTTAAAAATAACTCCAACAACCCCCTAGGCCGGTTGCAGACCCATATACAGATTCCCCAGAGTCTCTTGATCGGCGCGGCGTGCTACACAATTAGATCCCTAACCACTTGAAACTATTGGATATTTTTGGCTAATGTGGTCTGGACATCGCCAGACCTTGACACCTTCCTGGCTGCTCCCTCTATTTTGTTGGAGATGCTCTAAAATAGAGACATTGAAACTAGTGGTTCATATTTTCTTTAGTTTTCAGCAGCTCTCATTAGCGGCGCATGAGAGAGAGATTTAATTCAAGAGACGCCCGATCTTGACATGAGCATGAGTAATTCCGCAGGCCCGGTTTAAAAATAACTCCAACAACCCCCTAGACCGGTCGCAGACCCATACATAGATTGCCCAAAGTCTCTTGATCGGCGCGGCGTGCTACACAATTAAATCCCTAAACCACTTAAAACTGTTGACATAGCCAGACCTTGACACCCGGCCGCTCCCTCTTTTTGTTGGAGATGTTCTAAAATAGAGTCATGGAAACTAGTGGTTCCATCTTTTCTTTAGTTTTCAGCAGCTCTCATTAGCGGCGCATGAGAATCGCAGAGCAGTAAAACAAGGTATTGATTGAGATCGAATTAGAAGAAGAGAAGAGATGTGGCATGAAGCTAGAAAATCGGAGAAGAAAGTTCATGATCTGATGGACGCAGCTCGAAAGCGAGCACAAAGACGAGCAATCTTTCTAGCAAAGAGAAGAGGAGATCCTCAGCAATCTCTTCTATTACTCGGTTCTCGATGTCGAATGTATCGAGATGATGGTCTTTATCAAGCTACCCAAGATCAACAAGGCCTGTAAGGATTCTCCTCTCCTCTCCAATGCCCTAATTATTTCGTAATTTGAATTAATTAGATTGACGCTTAGGTCCCGCTTGGTAATAAAACAATTGGATGTGGTTAATCAATCAAAAATAATTTGTGTTTCTCAAGATGGAAACTGGCGGAAATGGTGAACTGGATTTCCATGAAATATGAATTTCCATGGTTTTTATCAAAACCGCGGAAAGCCCATTTTTCATGAACTAACTTTCATTGTTTGGTTGGACATGGAAAATGAGGGAAATTGTTAGGACCCTGTCATTTGCAGTTGTACAGTTATGGGTAGTTCTATTCTATGTGTGTTGTAGTTATCTTCAGTATGTAACTGTCTAGAACTGCTCTAAGCAGTTATTCATGTTTCTATATAAGATGTACTCCTATTTGAATAAAAGGTAAAAAAGTTAAGTTGCGTTTTATCAAATTGGAGGAAGATTCCTCTTGAAGAGAATCAATATGTTGATTATAGGACGAGGTCCTATAATTTTGGTATCAGTGCGAACTCGCTCCTATGTTAACCATGGTGAGTGCCAAAGATGTTAACGAGAGGGTCGGTTTTTTGACCAACGATGTACGAGAAATGAAGGATGCTTTGCAATCAATCCAAGGATATTTGGAAAGATTGGCAAGTAATCAACTTCCTGATCAAGGGTCACCACGAAACCCTCCTACGACAAACCAACGGGAAGGCAATTTCCAAGGAGGAACTCTGATTCAAGGGCATCCTCTTCGGATAGATTTTCCTCAGTTTGATAGAGACGATCTAGAAAGTTGGATATTCCAAGTCGAACAATACCAACAACTAAATCTTACCGGAGATGCTATTCAATGGTATCGATGGATGAACCGCTCGCTTGGATTGATGACTTGGCCACAATTCTCTCGAGCAATTTGTTCTCGGTTCGGAACTCGTGAATATGCAGACTCTGGGGGTGCCCTTTCTAAACTGAAGCAAACAACTACGGTTTGTGAGTTTCAATTTCGATTTGAAAAGCTTGCAAATTGAGTTAACAACTTACCCAAATCCTTTCTAATGAGTTGTTTTGTTTCGGGTTTGCGTGATGATCTTCGAGTTGGAATTCAGTTATTATGCCTATCTACTCTCACCGAGGCATTCGAATTGGCAATTTGTCAAGAAGAATCTGTATATGTAATTCAAGATATTTTGAATTGTCGTCCACTAAGCAAATTCCAAAACCCCCGTCCGGTTGCCGCTTCTACATCAAACGATTTTGTAACATCATCCACCCGCAGACTCACTCTTGCAGAACAAGAAGAACGCCGAAGGAAGGGCTTATGCTTTAACTGCGACGAGCTATTCAAACCTGGACACCGCTGCAAGCAACCCCAACTCTTACTTCTTGAAGGCGGCGACGAAGAAGAGAATGACGAAGTCATAGGCGATGACGAAACTACTGAACTTTCGATCTCTCTTCATGCCATTACAGGCACAAATCACCCACGTACTATGCGCCTTAGCGGTTACTTAAAGAAGAGTATCGTCACCATTTTGGTTGACTCGGGATCAACCCATAATTTCTTGCATCCCTCTTTGATGCGTCAATGTGGTTGTCCGGTGAAACGGTCAGAAAGAATTCCCGTTACTATTGCTGATGGATGGGCACTCTTTAGCGAAGGTATGTGTTCGAACGTCTCTTAACATCCAAGGGTATAAGTTCAGTTCTGAATTTTTTTTACTACCTATTACTGGATGTGACATTGTTTTGGGCGCAACTTGGCTTCGTTCTTTGGGAGCAATAACATGGGACTTCACAACGTTAACTATGTCTTTTCTTAAAGACAAGTATATGTATACCTTGGTTGGAAATGGTTCTCCTATAAAATCCATTGTCAATCAAGGTGAGTTTCATCGTTTATTACTGCAGGCGAACCACAAATTTTTTTGCTAGTTAATGGAAAAGGCTCCATCATTCGATGATTCCTTCTTACCAATAGAAATCTTCAACCTTATCACATCATTCTCTGACATTTTTAATGAACCTAATACCTTGCCTCTTTCGCGATCTCACGACCACCGAGTACCATTATTACTTGATAGTTCACCAACCAATTTGCGTCCTTATCGAAATCCTTATTTTCAAAAGTCAGAGATCGAAAAACTTGTCAAAGAAATGATTCATTCTGGACTGATTCGTCCTAGTGTTAGCCCCTACTCTTCTCCAGTTTTATTAGTTCGCAAAAAAGAAGGTTCTGGCGAATGTGTATAGATTATCCCGCCCTCAATTCCATTACAATTAAAGACCAATATCTAATTCCAGTGATCGATGAACTTCTTGATGAATTACATGGAGCCATTGTATTTTCTAAGCTTGATCTTCGGTCCGGTTATCATCAAATTCGTCTTCATGAACCCGACATTCCAAAGACAGATATTCCAAAGAGAGCTTTTCGAACACATGATGGACACTACGAGTTTCTTGTTATGCCCTTTGGGATTTCCAACGCACCAGCTACCTTCCAGAGTCTAATGAATGAAATCCTTAGGCCTTAAGGAGGTTTGTACTCGTATTTTTCGATGATATACTTGTTTATAGTCGTTCAATGGAGGAATATGTTCAATACCTTTCTTGGGTCTTGGAATGTCTTCGTCAAAATCAGTTGTACGTCAAAAAATCGAAGTGCAGCTTCGGTGCTTCTTCTATTGGTTAATTGGGTCATATAATTTCCCAATCAAGAGTGGAAGTTGACCTGACAAAATTTGTTCTATCATTGATTGGCCAAAGCCTTCGACTCCAAAGGCTTTTAGAGGCTTTCTTGGCCTTACTGGTTATTATCGCAAGTTCGTGAAGGATTATGGGAAGGTTGCTGCTCCGTTGACTAGCATGTTGAAAAAGGACTCTTTCTCTTGGTCTCGCGACGCTGAAGATGCTTTTCATTTACTGAAGCAAACCACGACATCTACTCGTGTTTTAGCTTTGCCAGATTTCACCAAAGACTTCATTCTCGAAACTGATGCTTTTGGGAATGGTATTGGGGCTGTTTTGATGCAAGAAGGACGTCCCATTGCCTTTGTAAATAAAGCCTTATCTGGAAAGAACTTGAACCTTTCAATTTATGATAAGGAGATGTTGACGATCGTATTTGCCGTCAACAAATGGAGGCCATACTTGTTGGGTCGCCACTTTAAGATCCTTACCGATCACCGGAGTCTCAAATATTTCTTGGAGCAACGTGTGTCTTCCTTTGAATAGTAAAAATGGGTGACCAAGTTACTTGATACGATTATGAAATCATTTACCGAAAAGGAGTCGAAAACACCGACGCTGATGCCTTATCTCGCCAATCTGACGACGCTCAAATCTTTGCCATATCATCGCCAATTTTCTCCGCAATTCACGACATTCAACATGACTCTTACAAAGATCCATATATTTTTGCCATCATTAACCGAATTCAACATTCTTCATCACCTGATTCACATTACTCTTTTGCTGAAGGTATTCTTCGTCATCGTGGCCGCATAGTCGTCCCTTCTTCGTGGTGTTTTAAAATTTTGGACGAGTTTCATGCCTGGTTTCTCCTCCAGGCCTCCTCCAACCTCTAAAAATTCCAGATCAGATATGGGTTGATGTTTCAATGGATTTCATCGATGGGTTGCCACCGTCTTTTTGAAAAGCATATGTCATGGTTGTAGTTGATTGCCTGTCAAAATATGCTCACTTCAGCCCTTTTTCACACCCATATTCCGCTTCCTTGGTTGCTAAAGTTTTCGTTAAAGACATTGCAAAACTTCATGGTATGCCCAAACAATTGTAAGTGATCGCGATCCCATCTTTACCAGCCAATTTTGGGAAGCCTTTTATGAGATGCAAGGTACCCAACGTTGGTGAAGTTTTGCCTATCACCCACAATCGGAGGTGGTAAATCGTTTTCTTGAAGCTTATTTACGTTGTTTTACTAGCGAGCGACCCTCATCTTGGACTAAGTGGCTTCCTTGGGCAGAATGGTGGTATAATACCTCATATCATACTTCCATTAAGATGACTTTTTTCGAAGCTGTTTATGGTCACCCACTTCCACGTGTTGATTCTTATTTACTGGGAACTACCGCACTCCACTCTGTTGATTTGGCGCTTCGTTACCGGGATTCAATCTTGAAGATACTAAAGGACAATCTCACATTTGCCCAGACACGTATGAAACTTTATGCAGATCAAAAGAGGACCGAGCGAGTTTTTGATGTTAATGATTATGTTTTTCTACGCTTACAACCCTATTGCCAACTAACCCTCTCTTTAAGTGAAACTCATAAACTTTCTCCTCGTTTTTATGGCCCTTTTCAAATTCTATCTCGGATTGGCAATGTGGCATACAAGCTAGATTTGCCACCTGATTGTCGCATTCACCCTATTTTCCATGTCTTATGCCTCAAAAAGAAACTTGGCTCTTACATTCAAGCTACACCCCTTCTTCCACCGGCTTCAAATGCTAAAGATCTTACTTGGAAGCCATTTCAAATACTGGATTGTGGCATTTACAAAAAGAAGAACGCAGCTGCTACGCGCTTGTTGATCCATTGGGTTGGCCTACGCAACTTGGGAAGATTACACTGACTTTGTTTCTCGCTTTCCGGACTTTTAGACTTGAGGAAAAGTCTACTCTTCAAGGAGGGTTGGATCTTAGGACCCTGTCATTTGCAGTTTTACAGTTATAGGTAGTTCTATTCTATGTGTGTTGTAGTTATCTTCAGAATGTAATTGTCTAGAATTGCTCTAAGCAGTTATTCTTGTATATAAGATGTACTCCTATTTGAATAAAAGGTAAGAAAAGTTAAGTAGTGTTTTATCAAATTGGAGGAAGATTCCCCTTGAAGTTGAAGAGAATCAATTAGTTGATTATAGGACGAGGTCTATCATAAATTTTCCATAAAATAGGTTTAAACTACAAATTTTTTGCCATATTTTCACTTAAAAGTAACTATACTATCATAAAATCACTCCATAAACCTTAAAACAATCGAAACCCCTTGGTGGAGGTTGGGATAATTTCACACAAGCACACCCCACAACATCATGGCACAAATAAACATGTCCACCCTACAACATGACATTGAGAGCAACTGTTGTTCCTTGTTGTTTCAGAGAGAGACGCAAGATCTTCAGTGCCATTTTTTTTTCTTAAGTTGAGAATTACAAAATTGTCTACCCTCGACACTCCGTGGTGAAATCGAATAACCTCGTTTGAAAGAGGAAGTCGGGTTTTCCATGATTTGTTTAGTTTTTAAAAACCACGGAAAACACATTTTCCACCTTTTGTTTTCCATCTCGAACCAAACGGTGGAAAATGAATTTCATGGAAATCAAGTTCGCCATTTCTGCCGTTTTCCACCAACCAAACACACCCATAGTATTAGAGCTCTTAAGCGTTTTCACAAGAACATATTGTACTTCGGGGATAATGCCGAAGTGATTATAGGCCTATATCAAAGAATTACAACTATTACATATTGTAAGTAATAACTAAATATTACTCTACATTAGGACAATGTGGCGCTCTATACCTGGTATTGGGACCATCGACATGTGAAGTTTCTTAAATATGCCGTTTTGTCTATCAGCTTGGTGTGTGAATTCACCCAAAAATATTGATACAAATGTTTGGTCATTTTTTTTGTTTTGTTACAGGATACCGTGGAACGGAAAACAAGATGTGTTAATTGATAGGTGAATTTCTTGCTCATGTGTTTATACTATGCATAATTTAGTTAGTCTGGACTGTAGAGTGATATACTGTTTCTTTGAGCAGATTTGATGGACGTGCTCTTCTAGATTTTATCCGGGATTCTGATTCCCGAAATTTCCGGGTCCAGTCAAAAACAGAGGAAGAAGAACAACTAGAAGAGTTTGTTAATTTTGAGCGTTACCGGGATTTAATTAAGCTTCGCCGTAGAGGATGTCGGTACTTTTTGATTTTGAGCATTCTCGAACATTTTGAAGTTTTTATCTTCGCTATCTATGGACCATGTGAATCATTATTACGAAGTACTATTTTGACACCGTATTTCAGTGTCAGTTTCACAAGCTAAAATGTATATTGACAGTTACCGATGAAGAGGGTTTACAACATGCTGACCAAGAGATGGAAGCAAAGACTGCTGCTCCATTTCAATCAGATAGGTTGCAATCCGTTTTACTTATTTATCTACATCTTTACCTTCACCATGTGCCACTTAAATAATTTTATTGTTGTATTATCGACTGCCTATATATTAAATATGTTAACTTTCTTGAGAATTTGTGAGATTTAATCTTTTGCATGTTTTTTTCTGTCTGGTAGATCACAGCCTCCAGTGAGCAAAGGATCCTACTCACAGGTTGCATTTTCCTATGACGGGGATGGGAAGGATGAAACTCATCTTCTGGGGAGTGACGATGATAGCGATGAGGATGTTGATGAGGCTGATGACGATTTTAACAGTGATGATAGCAATGACGAAGGAATGGATAAGATTGCTAAAGAGTTTGGAATAAAGAGGTATAGCTGGCTTGTTTACATGGATAAAAAAGCCAAGGAGGAAGAGAAAAGACAAAAGGAAGTGGTCAAAGGGGATCCATCGATTGTAAGCTCATAACTTTTGCTTCAAATCATACTTTGCGCGGTTGTGTTGATCATCTTCTTGACACTTTACATCTGAGATTTTACAGAAAAAGTTGAGTCGCAAGGAGAGAAGGAAGGCTTCTCAGGTAGAACGGGAGAGAGATAGGGAAACAGGACGTGCGACTGGAACTTTAGCGCTCCGTCATGATCCCTATCGGTAGAATTCAAACTAATTGTTGCATTATCCGTGTCTCTTTTGGAAGTCCAATAATGCGTGGGCAGTAACCGGGCGTTACTTTATTCTCGTGTTTCTAATGCTAGTTATCCATGATATGTAGGGAGTCTCGACGGAGTCCTACTTATGAATCTTATTCCCGTTCCAGAAGGTATGCAATTTAATGGAATCTAGTGCATTTTTTTTTGTATGGACTTCTGATTTATTAGGAAACTTTGCCATTAGGGCTGCAATTCGGGCTGTTCAGACAGCCCGATCCCAACCTGAAAATCAGTATAGCCCAAAATTTGCTTTGCTGAAGTTGAATCGAAATCCAAGTTGGTTGTGAGACGATTTAACTTTGATTAGCATTAATGATAAATCAGCGGGCTATTTAGATTCAAACACAAGTCTGGAAAACTGCCTATTTAGATTCAAACACAAGACCCAATACTGCAACGGACTCACGATTTTTTATGACCAAAGACTCGACATTTAAGCAGCTTGGCTGATAACTGCTGGTTATAGATACCGGTAAATTTTATATTTGTTATATAACTAAATCGGGATTGGGACGGGTTACCTGAACGCAATCTGATTTATCTTCTAGCTTGCGAGCGTTAACCTAAGCCTGAGTCTGAGATCTATCCGAACTTTCATCGGGCTAAAGAAATTATTAGTTTCAGTTTGAATACTCCCAAATTGTATGCTACTTGCACCCACTGGCTATATATGCTATATTTTCTTACCTTTGGTTTTGTGATCATCCTCCCTTTGTTTATTTGTATAGATCCAGATCGAAGTCTCCATCCTACTCAAGGCGCTATGATCGTGGCGTGCATTCTGATAATGGTCACCGAAGCAAATCAAAGGCTCCTAAAATAGAGTACATTACTGAGTTTGGGGGATCTACTGACGTGGATGATCGGACACTGGAAGGATTCTCTCCACCACCATCTCCTCCATCCAAAGCTGATGTACTGAACCGGTCGGAGCACTCGACCTTTTACTTTTGCAAAGATTGGGCAATGTTTTCTCTACTGCAGCTTATTCTGCTTTCTTGGCCAGAAAATTTAGATTTTTGCAGAGATTGTGAATCTTTCTTCTATTGAAACTTTTGTTTTGCTCTCTTGGCTAGAAATTTAGGTTTAGTTATAAGTCAAGCTAGGAATGATCAGCGTCACAGTGGAGGGAAAGCAGATTTCCTTGTCGAATTTTTATTTTGATTCCTGTGTTTTTTCTTATGAATCTTATCAAATAAGCATTTCTAATCACATTTTAAGTGCTAATTTCGAAGGTATTGTACAGTTCTTTTTGGTATCTCTAATGCTTCTATGTCTTGCAGGCCAACATCTGGTCAGATACTAGAAGCCCTATATATCGATCCTGCATCTGGTGTCTCTCTTGATCAGGAAAAGAACAGTAAAGTATTCAAACCATCAGTCAGGTATCTTCTTCGCTATTTAAGCCCTTCACGGGTTTCTATGTCTAGGCTTCTGTGCTATTTATAATGAAGGGTGTTTTTTTAATAAATCATGGTGGCAGATGAGCTATTAGCAATGGCCAAAATATTGATGTCATTCGACGTATGGGACAAGTCAAATACCAATACACCTTTGATTATTGAATATATGTGACTATGTGTTGGTGCGATTGTTTGATGAAAATCCTCACATCTACTTCATCTCTTTTAATTACAGCACATCATCAGCATTATCAAAGCTAAGCAAGCCAACTACTAATACAGGGTCGTTAAAGCTACCCCAGGGCGAGAAGAAGGAAACACCTCAAGAGCGTCTTAAGCGAATAATGAGCAAACAACTGAACAAACAAAGTATAACTTTCTTTTGCGTTGATAGCATACTGTAATTTTGCATTATCTATTTGCTTTGTTCCAGTGTTCTTCTTTTCTTATCTGTGGTATGGTACCTTGATGTCCAATACAGTTAAAAAGGATACTGCTATTGAAACGGCTAAAAAGCGAGAGCAGGAGCGTCAAAGGAAGGAAAAACTTGCAGAAATGAGTAGAGCAAGTCGACAGAGGTACCACCGTAGTAGAAGCCATTCTCCTCCAAGGTATCAATTATGTTCCAAACTCTAGTTCATACTTCATAGCTTGTTAGAAAAATCCCCTTTCTTGAAGGCTTTATGCCTTACAAAAGTGTTTGAAACCTTACACGATAATGGACCAAGAGACTTTTTGCGCCTTTATTAATTCTCTTTCAAGCATGAAGCCATGTGAAAGGCCTTGCATGTGTGTACGACATCTGTTTTCACAAGGTGTGTATGCCCAAATAAGTATGAGGTTGTGCCGCTGTGTGAAAGGGCCTTAAGCTTAGCTATGTATTTACAGGTTCATTTTATGATTTCATCTCATTTTTGGTGCTATTATATAGAACCCGTGGCTGATTTACTACCCCTGCTAGTCTTAGAATAGCTTTTTGTTCTAAACAGTGGGCTAATATTGTAGTCGTCCCTCTTGTATATGTAAGTTTTATTTGGCTAAAGATGTCTGCATATAAAACTTAAACTTACTCATGGACGCTTTGGTTAGGCAAGTGCCAATGCCGTAACACAAAAGCAAAAATACTGAAAGACCTATTAAAATGCACTATATCTCTAAAGCAACTTAAACTTATTTAATTTTAGAATAGAAATAGGAGTCTTTATAACCAATACCTAATTTAGACTTGTGGCCCTGTTGTTGATTGAGAAAGTCCTTGTATAGTTTATTAAGACCTCTAATTAAAATCCTAACTAGTTTCACTTGCCAACATCCTACTTAGTTTCTGATTCGTTTGTCGCCTTACAGCTGGCATAGGTTTAATTTTTTTCTTGACGATGAAGTCAAGAGTTTCGATTACGGTTATAATCTTCATGATGTATAGAGGGTTGTAATGTCAATTTGTAAACCAATGAGTAAAATTCCTGCTTATTAATTATTGAATACAATCAAATAATAGTTTAGGTATTGGAGGTGATTTATCCTCGAAGTAAAGTTATTTTGAAGAGCGATTTCTCGGGAAGAATATTTACTATCGAATGATTAGATGATATATTCTATCGGTTTGTTCTACGATGCGCTTGATCCTATTGAACTATATGGAATTATGGACAACTTTTGGCTTTTTTTACTTTTATTATGACATCTTATCCCGCAGTAGTGTTATAAGTACTTCCGTTTAGTCTTCACAACCCATGCTATATTTTTTTTCATTACAAGAAAATGACATTGTCATAGAATTTGATAAATTTTGCAAAGAGACTTCCATTGAGGTCAGATCAAATGGTTATCACTTAACAGATACCCTGAAGCTAAATATTATTTACTTGATTTAAGCTTAAAAAGTACTTCTATGATTATTTTCAGCATTATCATGTCACTGCTAATTTATTTACTAAACTTGCAGAAGATACCGGCGTAGTCAAAGTAGAAGCCAGAGCCCTCGAAGATACTATTCCCGCTCCCGCTCTCGTTCACGCTCCCACTCTCATTCCCGCTCCCGCTCCCGCTCCCACAACCCATCCCGCTCACCAAGGTAACTATTTTGTTGGCTAATTTAATCTCAACATATAATGAATATCTATTCACACTTTTAAGCTCTTTTCACTAATGAGTTTAAAGCTGTGAAACAACATGCGTCCATCCCAGAGTTACAAAATTCAAGTGATGTTTAAGGCTGTGGGAAATAATGCATTTTACTCTTGAGTTAGTTACTTATGCCATGTGCCCCCCTAGAATTTATTTTTTATCTGAACTTGCAGGGGAAGAAGTCACTCCAGATACTGAGAATGCTCTAATATACACACATGCATGGGTGATGTGTAAGAAGCTGCTCTTGATATCGAGCCAGGGAAAGCTCTTGCGTACAAAACATGGCAATGTCGAGTCTATAACATTATATACCTTCCTCGTCACTTGTTGATAGAGAAAGAGATGCTGAGTGTGGCGTTAAACAATAATTGCTTCAGTCATGTATCAACTGTTTCTGGATCGTACTTTGCTTAATGTTAATATGTAGTTTTGTGTGTTTATTTGAGGCTTTTGTATGATGCTTAGTATGCTACATTTTTCAGACGGTCAGAATGTAGATCTGAAATAGGATTTGATCAATTTTCTAGAGTTCTTTAAAGACTACTTTGTTTCTTTGGGTTTCAACATAGTGAATTTTACAATTGCTTCCCATTAGCATCTTGAGTTACCTTTCACACGTGCTCACAAAATCAAACAAGAAAAGAATCATTGAACTTTGATGCCGCTGCTCATGGATAGAGAGGAAAGCTTGATGTCAATGAAAACCAATGATAGTTTGATGTCAATGAAAAACATTGATTGTTTGATGTTTTTGGTGGACTTGTATCATTTTTAATCTGACAACGGGGAAGACTGCCGTTTACGGATTACTAATGAAAACTTCGGTGCTCAAAATATTAGTAATATGTGAATTCCCATTCTTAATTGACTGGAAAATTTTGAATGATTTGTTGTTGTGTTTTTTTTTTAAGGAATGCCATTTGCTTAATTTGCGGACAACGCTATACACCATCCTTTGCTGGAAAAATAAGAGCAATTTAATTGTTACGAATCACCAGCGAAAACAGTCGTCGAGATTTCTGCGAAGTCTGGCCTCATCATAGTGGAGACTGGAGAACAGACGTCTTGTTTGCCAACCTCCACAGACATAAAGAAGGAATACTAACAACCTAAAGAAAAGCTGATTACATATCTCACCAAGTTTTTCATTAATAAATTAAGGTGTTAGCAGGAATCTGTCGAAGCCTACTGCAGCCGCTTTGGATGGCTCAAGCGAATACAGAGCAATTTAACGAAATGAAAAGAGAGAGAGAGTAAAAAAGGACAGGAGCACTGTCATATCAAGTATGTATACAACGGTTTCCTTTCATTCTTTATTTCATCCTTACCATACTGCAGAGTTCGAAATACAAAGATAAGCAAGGAAAGAACTATTTAATAACAATACATCAATTCTCCAACTCTTGCTTGGCTAATACAAAGTAAGAAGAACCCGCATAATGCAGATATGGAGCAGCAACATTTCCTTTTTTGCTGGTGTAGAACTTTTCTAATCACGTCTTTTACAAAAAGGGCAGCGCCGTGTATGTTGGCCTGCTGCCAGTATAAATGCCCTCTGTACAGTTTCATGCTAATTCACGAATATTAGTGGGCTATAATAATCACAATGCTGTTTGAAGGACTGGACTCTCTCCTTTCTTGTCTGAGATCTTCGCAGGAATTGACAGAACCTTAACACGAAATGTTGTCTGCACGAAAGCTTGGACATTTAGATTTGGATATAAAACTTAACAAACAAAAGTATACAACTAGTGATTAACGGGAAATATGTTAGCACCTTTTTATCAGAACCAAACTCAAGTATGTCTGACGGACGGAATCGAGAAGGAAAGTTTGGAGGAACACGGTACCGTCTCCCTTCAATACTGTATAGAATCAGGTTAAGATAATAAAATCATATTTGG
Organism: Kingdonia uniflora; assembly: GCA_014058105.1. Lineage (NCBI taxonomy): Eukaryota > Viridiplantae > Streptophyta > Magnoliopsida > Ranunculales > Circaeasteraceae > Kingdonia > Kingdonia uniflora. Next base: position 697,518 of record JACGCM010002156.1, on the reverse strand, counting down.
ATTTATAAATAGCCATACATGAGAACAATATTTGCTTTCTTCGACTTACTCTGTGATCCAGGTACCATGTTCGCTTTGCAAATCTGTCAGATAGAAGGCCCCATCCTTGCAGCTTATACGAGCATGCATCTCAGATATCTACCATTTCAAAACCAAGGAATATATCGTAAAAAAGAAGAAGATGAAATATGAGCTGCTGAAATACAATTAAAGTCATCAAATCAGTCCACTCACTAGGGGTGAAGGTATGGCTACTGAAATTCCTGGAACATCCGCATGCGAGACACTACTGCATTGTGCAATATACCAAACATCATGAGCAGTGGTTTATGTAATGATAAATTATCCATAAAATAAAACTTTGGTACCAGTGGAAACAAACTCAAGATAGTGTGTGATCCAAGAGGATCTAGGGTAATTTGGAATTTAGCCAAGGTCGTTCGAACGAGGTTGAGAGTCGTTCGAACGACCAAATTCCATCTCACTGGAATTTGGCCCAAGAACCCAAAGTCGTTCGAACGACTTAGTTTTTCCCACTGGAAATTTGGGCCAAAGCAATATTTCGTTCGAACGAGTTGAGAACGAAAACTGGCAAGTTTCTAGGGTTTTAGACCAATTAGGCGTAAAGTCGTTCGAATGACTCCCTATTTCGTTTGAACAACTTTGGCGGTGTTTTTGATTTTCAGGCGTTGTTTTGCCTCGAGATTCGTGTTTTTTTTATTATGATTTTAGAGTTCCCTAGTTTGTAAAGGGAACTTACGTTATTTTCTAGGGTTATGTTAAATCTGAAAAGAGTTCCGAGAGAAGTCTAGAGTTTGAGAGATTTTCATTGTAATTACTTCGTTCTACGTAATCGAATTCTCTCTTTTTCCAAATCAATTGGTGTTCTTCGTATTTTTCTGCTAACTAGAGCTTCTCAATCGTATTGTGGATTAGTGTGAGATATCAAATTGATAATGTCAAACATCGGAAGGAAAAATAAGTTAGTTAAAAGTAATGATTTTTTAATTGAATAAAGAAACATATCTAGTTCCTTCAACTACTTTGGACAGAAAGGGATGGGTGTTCCAATGGTAGGTTACACACACACACCTGTGTCGAGGACTCTATTTATGGTGAGACCACAACTAATATAATGGGGAATTATAATATAAACATGGTCATACCCAATAGTGCATGGTTTGTTTTCATCTTTGCTCAAATGAATAGGTTCTACGGCACCATTACTTCCATTCTCTGGAGGGAAAAGAAACCACCTATATACAGATATAAGGCGTGTAAAAAAGTTGCCGTCAGAAACACATCATTAACCAGAAGGAGGATATCAAAATGAAGACAGATATACTTACTTTCCACTGAGAGCACGTTCAAGTGCATCGTCATCTTCAAACCATCTCTGCAATTGGTCATCTGCCTTCAAAACAATGATAGGCCAACAGTTAGTTTCTAGTACTTGCGTTCATACCAAGAAATTAATAGACTATACTTTAATAGCTATTGTGTCACTAAATCAAAAGATCTTAAGGAACATACTTTGTCAGAGAGACGGCAGCATTGTGATCTCCCTTCAAGTTTTGAACTGTGAAAGTGAGATACATTAAGATATTCAGACCAACAAGAGGTTTTCCAGATGAATTGCAAAACTTAACAATAGTCCTACATTTTGTGTGAAACTAAAATAGAAATAAAGATGTAAGCACAAACGAATTTAGCCGGGCATGTTTATGAAGATTTAAATGTTAACTGCAAGCACGATTCTACATTTTGAACCCATATAAATGTGCAACTATAAGGAAACATTTTTAATATTACAACTGATCACTTAAAATAGCATGCTGAAAGTGTAGAAATAAGAAGGGGGGGGGGGGGGGGGGGGGGGGGGGGTCATTAAACTACTTCTGTGGGACTAAAGGAGGAGGAATATATGTGTAGACACACTATATACTCCAACAGAGAGGTGAGAAATGAGTGTTATCATCTTATATGTGGCTTTATGATCACTGACAAACCATTAAAACATTCCAACACTATATGAAATAACTGTCCACACAAAAGATCTCACCTGTTACCTCCTAAGACCCAACTTAGCATTAACGGCATTCCAATGTCAATGAAAAATCTTCCACCAACTCTACCAGGATGTGGTATCCGAAACTTTGTCAAAAACTGAAATACCAGAAAAAAAAAAAAAAAAAGGTTTAATACATTACGTAAAGAACCCAAATGACACTATAATACATATTATCTGGATAAACTAATATTGAAATCTTACTGATAATGGTCCAAGTCCCACGCCCAAGTACGGCTTATAAGTGGAGGCCATTATTGCAGCCATTCTTGCCATTCCATAGATGATTGCTACACGCAGCCGTCTTTCTTTCTCATAACTGAAAGATAAAAGTAGTATTAAGAATCACAAAACATTAAGGGATTACTAAAACAGAAAACGTTTGGGGTCTTTTGAGATACTAGTATAATTCAGCCACAGAGCCATAAAGATGCATATGCAAGGGGGAAACTAAGAAAGGCACCAAACTCCTATTTTAAATATCTTAATATGTTCGAAAAATCATACACAGTTGCTGATGGTTTGAATGTAAGAAAACTATTCTTGATGCCATTGGTACATATAACACTATCACTAACTGTTCGTCAAAAGCAGCGAAAATGAGTCTAAAACTAGGGAGCTCCAACAAGTAGGTGAACAAATTTTCCAATATCCTAAGAGTATACGGGAATTGGCCATTTCATATATTTTTTTCTCTACTGTCAAAAAAATCCTCTTTTGTAGAGAAGATCATCCATATTTTAAAACCCAAGGCAGGAGAAAGTAATTGGCCTTTTTTCAAAATTATGTACGCAATTGGTACATATTCTTTTAGTCTAACCTTAATTGTTATCACAGAGTTCTCCAATATCTTATGCATACTTGAATGCTGATTGTGGATTCATCATTTGCTACAATAAAATTTTGCATCTGAGTGTCTTATTCAGAAAATAAAATTGTTACCGTCGTAGAGAAGACGCAATATCAATGGCGGATCCCGACTCTTCACTATCTCTCCAAGCTTTCTCTAGCTCTGTAGCAAGTTGATAGCTATCCTATAATGATCAAACATATAAATAAGCCAAAATGAGATCTTTATATACATAAAAGAAATTCAAAAGAATACCTTATTGCCAAATGAATGTAGGATTGTTAAAGCATACCTCAATAGCCATGCAGCCACCTTGACCCATATTTGGTTGCATAGCATGAACAGAGTCTCCGAGCAAGGTTACACGACCCTTTCCCCATGTATATATGGGTATGCGATCATATATGTCCCGCCGAAGTATAGAATCCTCATCTGTGGCTTCTATCAAGTCAACCACCTTATCACACCAATCCCCAAATATTTTAAATAATCTTTCCTTTTTACCTGCGAAGATTTGGTACGAAAATTAGTTATTACTGCACATCAAAAAGACTTTATCAAGAAAGACAGACATAGACATTGGTTAAAATTGTAATTCAAACTTAAGAAAAACGTGCCAGAAAATCGTCTAAGGAAATTAAATGTTAAGATACCAAATTGTATTTTCCAGCTTTTACTAATCCATCTCAAAAATATCATCACTACTACATTCAACATGTGTTTCGAATTGGAGAATAATAGAGAAGGAAATAAGCTGAGATTCAAGCATACGAATAGATAAGGTTTTTGACAATAAACAAATCTTAATTATTTCAGCCATGGTAATCAATACCGTAAGTTTCTTTTGGAGTTTCTATGTATACGTTAAATACATTCAGAATACTAGCATTTAGATTCTTCTATAGGTTTATAATTCAATCATAAGATCTCCAAGAATAAGTATATTCCTATATTACAGAACATTGTTAAAGCAAGCAGAGAGTATCCTACCATTTGGAGCATCAGCACCACCAGGTGGTTCTTTGTGGAATGCATACCACTGCATCTTACCATCACCAACATCTGAAGAAACAAAGTATTGTTTGTGACCCAAAAATACCCGGTACCTTCAAATGGAAAATATTAGACATTAGACCACAAATTTCAGAAAACATGAAGACTGAAATTATAACTGCAAAAATCTAAGACAAAAAGATCCCAGCTTTCTGGATAAGGTGAAGGGCTTTTTCCTGCTCTTATAATATCATTTTGAATAAGACTTAAGTAGCCATATTTAGTTGTTGGAATTTTTCAAAACTTATACCTCTTTTGAGCCTTGAACCCATGACCTCTTGGTCATCTATTTTTAAGTGACTCCTATACTATAGCCTAAAAGTTTAGTCCCACATTGTTTTTAAACAATAGAGGAACTAAACATATAAGGTAGTACCCATGTGACATGTGTGTAACATGTGACATAGAGAGAGTGTATAGTTGTGTGAGTGTGTGAGAGGATTTTATACTCTATACACACCTGGACCTCTCTCAGGCGGCCCGGTAGGCCGGGCCGGCTCGGGCTCGGACTTGGGATTGGGATTGGGCAATTGGCTCTTCTGGCTCTGGAGGCCTTGGGTCCTTTGGGCTTGGGTATCCATTAAAGAGAGAGCCGTTGGGCAAACTCTCTCTATAAAAACAACTCCTCACCACCTTAAAAAAAAAACACAGTAACAACACAACTCTTCTCTCTCTCTCTTGTACGGTTTACCTGTGGTGCATACTTCATTCTTACGTAGACTTCCGGGGTAACTGAAGTCTACTGTATACGTACGCTCGTTGTATCCTGGAAAGAGATCAGACCTTCGTTACCTTACCCGAGGTAGGTCGAAATACTCTTCAAAGAGAGTGCGACCCACGCCTCGAGCAATCACAACCTCTCTCTCTTGTTGTAGGCGCTGTACCGGTGTCCGGTATTAGTTCTTTCTTGCTGCTGCGGTATTACGTTACCGGAGTTCACTATCTCTTGCTGTTACTGCCTGAAACTGCTGCTGCGGTATTAGTTCTTTCTGTTGCTAACGAAACCTGCCTGAAACTGCTGCTGCGGTGTTAGTTGTTTCTGTTGCTGAAACTGCTGCTGCGGTGTTAGTTCTTTCTGTTGCTGTTGCTAACGGAAACTGCTACTGCGGTAACAACAACTGAGTTACTGTTGCTGCCCGAACTTGCGCTGCCAATCCAACGAACAGACTGAGTTACTGTTGCTGCCATATACCGTGCTCAATCAAAGGGAAGAACAAACTGAGTTACTGTTGCTGCCTGAAAACGTTGCTGTTGCTACAGGTTCAAAATTATTGTTAAGCATGTTTTTGGTCTCTAAAATAATGTCAAGTGTAGAACCAAAAATAAGTAGATCGTCAACGTAAAGACATATCATAATACAACTTTTACCAGATACTTTATAATATAGACATTTATCAACAACGTTAATCTTAAAACCATTTTAAAGAAGTAATTGGTCGATTTTATCATGCCACTGTTTTGGAGCTTGATAAATGTCTATATTATAAAGTATCTAGTGAAAGTTGTATTATGATATGTCTTTACGTTGACGATCTACTTATTTTTGGTTCTACACTTGACATTATTTTAGAGACCAAAAACATGCTTAACAATAATTTTGAACCTGTAGCAACAGCAACGTTTTCAGGCAGCAACAGTAACTCAGTCTGTTCGTTGGATTGGCAGCGCAAGTTCGGGCAGCAACAGTAACTCAGTTGTTGTTACCGCAGTAGCAGTTTCCGTTAGCAACAGCAACAGAAAGAACTAACACCGCAGCAGCAGTTTCAGCAACAGAAACAACTAAAACCGCAACAGCAGTTTCAGGCAGGTTTCGTTAGCAACAGAAAGAACTAATACCGCAGCAGCAGTTTCAGGCAGTAACAGCAAGAGATAGTGAACTCCGGTAACGTAATACCGCAGCAGCAAGAAAGAACTAATACCGGACACCGGTACAGCGCCTACAACAAGAGAGAGAGGTTGTGATTGCTCGAGGCGTGGGTCGCACTCTCTTTGAAGAGTATTTCGACCTACCTCGGGTAAGGTAACGAAGGTCTGATCTCTTTCCAGGATACAACGAGCGTACGTATACAGTAGACTTCAGTTACCCCGGAAGTCTACGTAAGAATGAAGTATGCACCACAGGTAAACCGTACAAGAGAGAGAGAGAGAAGAGTTGTGTTGTTACTGTGTTTTTTTTTTAAGGTGGTGAGGAGTTGTTTTTATAGAGAGAGTTTGCCCAACGGCTCTCTCTTTATTCAAACGTGTGGGACGTGTCCCTGAGGATTAGGTCTCCTCAAGAGGTGGAGAGAACAAAGTGAAGACCAAGACTAAAGAAATAAACCAAGCCCAAGCCCAAAGGACCCAAGGCCTCCAGAGCCAGAAGAGCCAATTGCCCAATCCCAATTCCAAGTCCGAGCCCGAGCCGGCCCGGCCTACCGGGCCGCCTGAGAGAGGTCCAGGTGTGTATAGAGTATAAAATCCTCTCACACACTCACACAACTATACACTCTCTCTATGTCACATGTTACACACATGTCACATGGGTACTACCTTATATGTTTAGTTCCTCTATTGTTTAAAAACAATGTGGGACTAAACTTTTAGGCTATAGTATAGGAGTCACTTAAAAATAGATGACCAAGAGGTCATGGGTTCAAGGCTCAAAAGAGGTATAAGTTTTGAAAAATTCCAACAGTTGTCAACCTTGGAACTGTCGCTAAAAGTGATAGTCTTAAATCTTTATAACAACTAATGATGCTATATGATGTATAGTTTTTTTTTATCTCTGATGGATGCTTAGAGGAGTTACTATACCAATGTATCACTAAGACCAAAACTATCATTTCAGAAACATAATAATCCACAATACGAAGAGAGAAACCCTAGTTAGCAGAAAAGTACGAAGAACACCAAATCGGTTGGGAAAAATCTCTTTAAGAGCTTCAATTGCTTAAACGAAGTTAATTATAATGGAATTACTCTAAACCCTAAACTTCTTCCTCAGAACTTTTATTGAACTAACATAAGCTAAAAAAATAACCTAAGTCCCTTTTATATACTAGGGAACAAAAAATACCAGTAGAACGGATCTCGAGGCAAACCCACGTCTCAGAATAACAACCTACGCCAAGCTCGTTCGAACGGCATCCAAGCCCGTTCGAACGACGTTACGCTAATTGGTCTTAAACCCTAGAAACATGACAACTCGTTCGAACGGCATCCAAGCTCGTTCGAATGAAATTTGTCTATGGGCCAAAATTTCATGAGATTGAGCAGTGGTCGTTCGAACGAAAATAGGGAGTCGTTCGAACGACTTGGGTTCCTGGGCCAAATTCCAGGGAGTTGGAAAATGGTCGTTCGAACGACTCTAAACCTCGTTCGAATGACTTTACGATAATTCCATTCTTCACATACGAGTTCACCTCAAAACGTCCCTAGATCCTCCTGGATCATGGCCCCCCCCTTTGGGAGCCTTGAGCTCTTGCTCAAGTTAGAACTGGAGATGTGGGAATGCGGCGCTGTCCATTTCCCTGCTGTACCACTTCGACTTACTAGGTAGCTGACCCTTCTTCCCAACTCGGAACGATTCAATACTACCCCGTCTTGTAGTATGAACTTTCCTCTCTAGAATACCATCCCCCTGCAACGGATCTTCTCTTTCCATCCATAAGTCATCAATTGACGGAAGGCGAGTGTCGATTGTAGAGTCTTCATCTAAAAGAGACGGCTCAAACAACTTCAAATGCTCGGCAGGAATCACCGAATACATCTGCATAGAAGGCGGCAAATCCAATTCATACTCACATGTCTTGCCTTGCAGCAACTTTCGGCAAAACATACTACGCCCCTTGGGATCATCATATCCTGCAACATAACCTGACGTAACAAAAGGCTGTATCTGCACAGAAACCAACATAGCGGAAGTAGTTGGTAATGGGGGTCGAGATAACCTATCAGCCATTTTGTTGTCCACTCCCTACTTATATTGTATAATCAAGGGGAATTGTTGGAGATACGACATCCCCTTTATATGGCGAGCTTACTGTAGCTTGGAATGTGTAGCTAAAAACTGGAACGGTTTGTTATTAGGAAGTCAAACTTCCATATCTTCCAGAATCTTCCATACTAAGAATAGAATATTTGTGTATATTAGTTTTCCTATTGTAATACCTAACTAGAATAATCTAGAATAATCTATAATGTAGTATAAATACATGATTGAGTATCAATAATATCCATTCCAGTAAATTCAATCTTTCTTTCATCTTTACATGGTATCAGAGCAGGAATAAGATCCTGACCCATCACTGCACTCTAATCTCTCGTGTAGCATCTCTCCTTTTCAGCCATCATGGCCAATGACGAAGTACCACTACCACCTCCCGTCCTTGGCAAATAAATTGTTGTTCCTATCTCAAATCCCTATTTCACTCATCATTCAGATCATTCGGGTTTGGTTTTGATTTCCAAACCCTTGAATGGAGACAATTATTCTACTTGGAAAAGGGCTATGACTCTGGCCTTAAATTCCAAAAACAAGTTAGGTTTTGTCAATGGCTCAATCAAAGCCCCTTCAGAAGAAGCTGATCCTGAAGGTTATGCGGCTTGGTCTCGATGTAATGATATGGTCCACTCTTGGATCGTCAACATTCTCAGTCCGGAAATTTCAGACAATGTGATATATTACTCTACTGCTCATGAAGTTTGGGAAGATCTTCGTGAGCGATTCTCTCAAGGCAATGCACCTCGCATTTTTGAGATTCAGCGAGATATTACTTGTCTTTAACAAGAACTCTCTGTCTCTGCTTATTATACAAAATTGAAGGGCCTATGGGATGAACTAGCTTCCTATAGCAATGCAGTACACGGGGCACAACAAGATCAACAAAAATTGATGCAATTTCTGATGGGATTGAATGATTCTTACAGTGCTATTCGCGGACAAATCCTCCTGATAAATCCCCTTCATTCAGTTCGCCAAGCATATTTTTCTGTCTCTCAAGAAGAAAAGCAGCGACTCCTGAGCTCAACGCACGCTGCAAGTGATTTTGGCGGCAGCGCCGCCATGGCGGTTCAAAGCAACAACAGCAAACCATTTCCATCGGCGGATACAGGGAGGTCCGAGCGATCTGACCGTCCATATGGGTCACAGGATTTCCGATCGCAAGAAAAGTCGCTAGAGAATTTCAGTGGAGACAGGCGTCGTTCTGGCTCTGGAAGAGGACGCCCTCATTGTTCTCATTGTGGAGAATTGGGCCATTGGGTCCAAACTTGTTATGAGCTACATGGGTATCCAGCGGGCCATCCAAAGGCAAAGTATAATTCAGGCCCAAGACGCTTCAACAACAATAACAAGCCTGCAGCTAATCATGTGTCTGAAGGCTTTTCTAAAAAAGACGGAAACCAAGTTGTTGGGATTTCGGAGGCTCAATTGAAGCAGCTCTTATCGCTCCTTGATAACAAAAATGAAGGATCTAGCTCTCAAGCAAATACCGTAACCAAGCCAGGTTTGTCTAAAGTCGTTTCCCGCAGTTGGATCATTGATAGCGGGGCGACGGATCATATTTCTTCATCATCTAAATTATTTTTCCGCAAAGATAAAAATTGCTCGTTGCCTCCCGTACTACTGCCCAGCGGAAAAAAAGCTAATATCGTTGCAAAAGGATCATTGCCTCTTAATTTCGTCTATTATTTGCATGATGTGCTATGTGTGCCTACATTTAAAGTTGATTTGATGTCAGTTAGTCGTCTGACGAGAGGCCTGAATTGTTCAATAACTTTTTTCCTTTATTGGTGTATTTTGCAGGATCTGGCTACGAGGAGGATGATTGGTTTGGGTAAACAACATGACGGATTATACTATTTGGTGGCACTAGCGACGAAGAAATCCGTGACCAACTCTTCCTCACCCACAAACCGACCAGCATGCAATCTCACCATCTCATCCACCGATCTCTCGCATAACCGGTTAGGCCATGTATCACCTCCTCGTTTAAGTTTCATTGCCAAGAACTTTTTAAATTTTTCCGTCCAGTCCAATAACGCTTGCCCTATATGTCCTTTAGCTAAGCAAAGCCGTTTACCTTTCAGCCCTAGTATAATTTCTTTATAAAACCTTTTGAGATAATTCATTGTGACATTTGGGGTTGTTATCGACACCCTTCTCTTTCTGGTGCTTATTACTTTCTTACTATTGTTGATGATTATACACGTTTCACATGGATTTTCTTAATGCGACACAAAGATGAAGCACAATCCTTCTAAAGCGCTTCTTCAGTTATGTTCGCACTCAATTTGAGTCTCACATTAAGACTTTTCGAAGTGACAATGGCGGAGAATTTATCTCACTTCGTTCTTTTTTTCAAGAAAATGGTATCGTTTTTCAGCATTCTTGTGTTTACACGCCTCAACAAAATAGGGTTGTGGAACACAAGAATCGTCACATCTTACAAGTAGCTCGAGCTTTGAAATTTCAAGCTCAACTCCCTACCCAATTTTGGGGTGAGTGTGCTCTTACTGCTGTACACATCATCAATCGACTCCCTTCTCCAGTTCTCGCCTTCAAAACTCCTTTTGAACTTCTCTACTCAAAACCGCATTCTTTTTCTCATCTCCGTATCTTTGGTTGTTTAGCCTATGCTACTAATGTCCATACTTCTCACAAATTTGACCATTGTTCCATAACCTCAATTTTTATCAGCTATCCCATCGGTCAAAAGGCATACAAATTATTCAATTTGTCGACCAAAAAAGTTTTCACTAGCCGCGATGTGAGATTCACGAAAATATTTTTCCTTATGCATTTGTCAAGCCCAATTCTGCTATTTCTCCTTCAAACACAGATTCTGGTCCAATTCCTCTTGTCACCCACGACACCACTTATTCTTTTGATTCCAATCAAAACACTTCTCATCCAAACACATCACCTCTCGATCATACAGTCGCGCCTTCTTCTTCTTCAAATCCACAACCCGTGCCTGCCTCTTCTCTTCCGCAGAAACCACCATCTTCTCATCAGCCGGCCATTCTACGCACATACACGCGCCGCCCCAAGAATTCTTCTGACCCAATTGATCGTTGCGACCCATCCTCTCTCATCGTCTTTAAAAATCCATCACCACCATCCACTGCGCCGGAATCCTCATCAAACCCGCTCCCCAATCCGTCTCCATAGTCACCTTTCTTATCATCTGAACCCGATCCCGATCCCGAACCCGAACCCGCTTCGCTTCGTCGCTCCAGCCGCCAAACCGATCCGCCGGTCAAGCTCAACGATTATGTATGCTCCAACGTTTACTCCGACCAATCAGTCTCCTTAATGCCGGGTCCGACCAAAGGTACACGTTATCCACTGACCAATTATGTTTCATATCACAGATATAAGCCTGCATATCGATCTTTTGTTGCTCAGTTTAGTAATGTCACGGAACCCAGGTCTTATTTGGAAGCCGCCGTTCATCCTGAGTGGCAGGAAGCAATGCGCTCTGAATTGCAGGTTCTCCAAGCCAACGACACTTGATCCCTCACTCCACTCCCGGCCGGTAAGACACCTATTGGCTGCAGATGGGTGTATAAAATTAAACACCGTTCAGATGGATCTATCGAGAGGTGCAAAGCCCGATTGGTCGCAAAGGGCTTCACTCAGCTAGAAGGTGTCGATTATCAGGATACCTTTTCCCCCACTGCCAAGATCATCTCAGTTCGCTGCTTGCTCGCGTTGGCCGTAGCTCGTGGCTGGTCCCTTCATCAAATGGACGTCAACAATGCTTTTCTTCATGGCGACTTAGCTGAAGAAATATATATGTCACCGCCAGGGCTTCGGTGACAGGGGGAGGAAAACTTGGTGTGCCGCCTTCATAAGTCATTGTACGGTTTGAAACAAGCATCTCGCCTGTGGTTCTCCAAGTTCTCAGAAGTTATTCGCTCCGCTGTTTATGTACAATCTCGAGCTGATTATTCTCTGTTCACCAGAAAACAAGGCAAGTCCTTTACTGCTCTCTTGATATATGTTGATGATATTCTGATTACTGGAAATGATCCTGTTAGCATTGCTGCAACTAAAAAATTTCTGCGTAGTCATTTTCATCTCAAAGATCTTGGTGATTTGAAATACTTTATTGGTATTGAGGTTTCTGCTTCTAAGAACGGGATTTTTATTTCCCAACGTAAGTATGCATTAGAAATCATTGAGGATTTAGGGTTGTTGGGCGCAGCCCCTGTTGATACTCCTATGGAATGAGGCTTGAAATTATCGGACAAGAGCGACCTGTTCAAAGATCCTGGTTGGTATAGAAGATTAGTCGGCAGATTAATTTACTTGACTGTTTCGAGGCCAGATATAACATATGCTGTACATGTCTTGAGTAGATTTATGCACCAACCCCGAAGACTTCATATGGAGGCAGCTCTCCGGGTTGTCCGATATCTAAAAGGTGTACCTGGCCAAGGCCTATTTTTCTCTTCGAATAGTGATTTCAAGTTGAGGGCTTACTGTGACTCGGATTGGGCAGGTTGCCCACTCACTAGAAGATCTACTACGGGTTATTGTGTCTTTCTTGGACAATTATTAATATCTTGGATGTCGAAGCGACAGAAAACAGTTTCACTCTCTTCCGCCGAGGCGGAATACCGTGCAATGACAGGAGCTTGTTGTGAGTTGACATGGCTCTGATATCTATTGAGGGACTTGGGACTTTCACATCACGAATCAGCCTTGCTATATTGCGACAACAAGGCTGCCTTACACATTGCAGCAAACCCAGTTTTTCATGAGCGAACTAGGCACATTGAGATGGATTGCCATTACATTAGAGACAAGATCCAAGATGGTTCCGTGACTACAAGATATGTAAATTATGCACATCAGCTAGCAGACGTCTTGACCAAGCCCTTGGAGAAAGAGATCTTTGTTCCTATGGTTCACAAGTTGGGATTGCAGGATATCCTCTCCAACTTGAGGGAGAGTGTTAGGAAGTCAAACTTCCATATCTTCCAGAATCTTCCATATCTTCCATACTAAGAATAGAATATTTGTGTATATTAGTTTTCCTATTGTAATACCTAACTAGAATAATCTATAATGTAGTATAAATACATGATTGAGTATCAATAATATCCATTCCAGTAAATTCAATCTTTCTTTCATCTTTACATTTGTGATCAGAATGTACCACAACCTCCTCTTGCAACTTCCCCATGTCGGTTTGTTGCTTATAAGACGTTGTCATTGTAGACAACACTCTAGCCGACGTACCCTCTTGAACCAGTTGAACCAATAACACAAACTTGCCGCTTGCATTAACTAACCGCTTCAACTGAGTTGCCGTTACTATATTATTTGTGGTGACATGCTCCTTACAAGCATTGATATGAAACTTATTTCCCTTCTTCATAAGACGATACTTGCGAGTTCTACGGTAATGAATCGCATCTCAGTCCCAAAGATAAGGGCTACCCAAGATGACCTAACACACATCCAAAAGAACCACCTTACACGTCACCTCGTCAATAAACCTTTCAGTGATCGCAAACTTGAATGTACACTGCTTCGTGATCATCAAATCCGCATCTTTCTGAATCCACCCCAAACCATACGGCTTATGATGAGCTGTAGTCGTCAAACCCTTTTTCTTCACCAACGCCTCAAAAATCAAAATTTTCTGACTACCCGGATCCACAATGGCCTCGACTAAACTCTGCTTTACCTGAATTGCTTCACCTGAATACTGACATGAAAAAGTTCTTCCCGAGTCTCCTCCTCGGTAGCCAAAGTCTGCTGAAACATAAGTGTAAGCTTAGGATTTGGTTTATCTAAATCCGGGAGGTCAACAAACACTGCGGCAAGTGCATATCTCTCTTTTATGCTCTTCTCCTCCTTCGGCCTAAGCTCCAGGTGAAGTTTCCAACATCTATATGAAATATGCCCACTCACCTTACAATGATTGCAAGAATTCTCCTTGGACGAAGACCCCTCCTCCTTTGGACTCTCCCTTATGCTCGTTTTTCCAACTAGACTTGTACCCCGATTTGTTTTTGTCGTCTTCTTTATCACTCTTCAAGTATTTGCCTTCACAGTAGCGTCCTCAATATTGGCCACAATAAAGAGCTTCAACTCTCTTCTAATGGACTCCAACAAACCCCCCGTGTACTTCATGAACACCTCATACTCGTCCACATCAATGTCCAAAACCAAAGCTTGGTTATGAAACGCCGTAGTGTACTCCTGTACGGATTGCTCAAACTTTTGGTGCAAATTGTGCCATTTATACCATCTTTCTTGCCCATACCCAATGGGATAAAATTGTTTTCGCACTAATACCTTGAATTCTTTCCAACTCAAACTTCCTACATCGTGGTATTTCCGATAAGATTTCCACCACGTGAGTGCATGACTTGCGAATTTCAACGTAGCAAAGCATATTTGTTGAGCATTGGAGTATTCGTAAACGGAAAAATAAGTTTATAACATATCTAACCGTTATCCAACTTCTCGGCATCTACTGAACCATCGAATACCAGAATTTTAATCTTAAAGTCAATACGAAGATTACGCATAGGATTCATTAACTTACCAAAACCCGAGCGCTCCTTGACAGATTCGACATCACTAGAATCACTATCTATCTCCGCATTATCCACATCTTCATCCACCTCCAAAACCCTTTACTTCCTCGAGCGGCCTCGCCGTGCCACCGAAGCGGAAGCCTTCGTGAGGTTCGTGAGACGCAATTGTTCTACCAACTCCCCTACAGTAGAAGTTAGGTCAAAAATTGTCATTTCCAAAGTCGTGAGTCGATCGTTGGAATCGTCAATCTTCTTAAAATTAGGTTTTTGATGAATCTTCAACGGACTCACTAACTTCTCCTTCGTTTGCTTGAGTCGGTCACGTGTAAAGACCATAAACCACAATCAACCCCCGACAATCGTAATTGGAAAACTGATACCACTTAATCCACAATACGAAGAGAGAAACCCTAGGTAGCAGAAAAGTACGAAGAATACCAAATCGGTTGGGAAAAATCCCTTTAAGAGCTTCAATTGTTTAAACGAAGTCAATTACAATAGAATTACTCTAAACCCTAAGCTTCTTCCTCTGAACTTTTATTGAACTAACATAAGCTAAAAAAATAACCTAAGTCCCCGTTATATACTAGGAAACAAAAAAATACCAGTAGAACGGATCTCGAGGCAAACCCACGTCTCATAATAACAATCTATGCCAAGCTCGTTTGAACGACATCCAAGCCTGTTCGAACGACATTACGTTAATTGGTCTTAAACCCTAAAAATATGACAACTCGTTCAAACAACATCCAAGCTCGTTCGAACGAAATTTGTTTATGGGCCAAAATTCCAGGGGATTGAACATTGGTTGTTCGAACGACTTGGGTTCCTGGGCCAAATTCTAGGGAGTTGGAAAATGGCCGTTCGAACGACTCTAAACCTCGTTCGAACAACTTTACGATAATTCCATTCTTCACATACGAGTTCATCTCAAAACGTCCCTAGATCCTCCTGGATCACATAATGATATGTTTGGATGAATTGAAAACTATCATAGGCAACTACCAAACTTTGTACACACAATGGTTTATAATTGTAGCCCCCCGCTTTTTGTTATAACTAGTTGTGTAGTAGTTGTGGTTTAAACTCGTTGCACCCGGTAGTATGTGATCTTAACTCTAGTTCCCCTAACCCATTCAACCCACCACCGAAATAACTCCTTGCTTCTCTCCTTCTCCCTATTTCTCCTCCATCAACCTTCTCCAATCTCTCTTTCTTTCTCTAGAATCTCATCGGAGAACAACATTATGCCGGTTGGATTCCGACCTATAACCTCCCACTTCTCCTTTTAATCTCAAACCCATCTTGGTTAAATCTAATTTTGTTGAATTTGAAGATGCTTTGGCAAGGTTGATGATTGAAGTAAGATGCAGTAAATTCCTTCTCCGTCCATTTACCCAAGGCAAGTGCATCTATCTAATCTCATTTGCTTTGATTGATATGAGTAAATCATAGTATTCTTGTATGTTCTAATCATCCCTATGCAAAGCATGTTCTAGATATTAATATGTCATTGGTTTATTACCCTCTTAGTTGTTGTTTTAATCGTCGCATCAATTTACATTAGACATCTCAGTATTGTGTATGCAGTCATGTATCCCCTAGTGGTTTATTTCATCATGTTTATTTAGGTATACAACTATTGATCTTTATGAGTTAGGCTTTGGTTCTTAATAGGTTAATATCCTAATATCCTTATAGTCTGATGGTAATTTTGGTTAGAGAATCACTTGGGCATTGAAAGTGTAAAGAAACTACTTCAGATTGTATTCTAGGTAGACAAACTAGATATTATGGGAAGTTGGTATTTGTGATAATCTTGATTTGTTCTGTTTTAGGTCATTCTTTGGACATCGCATATTCTTGATTCATTTGTATTCAACCTGATTAGGCTTACCCTTAGGTTAACTCACGAAGGCGTAATTGCTTAGAAAGATGTATGTA
Source organism: Kingdonia uniflora (assembly GCA_014058105.1). NCBI lineage: Eukaryota > Viridiplantae > Streptophyta > Magnoliopsida > Ranunculales > Circaeasteraceae > Kingdonia > Kingdonia uniflora. The sequence continues at coordinate 681,061 of JACGCM010002156.1, read as the reverse complement.
TATGGTGTTCTTGTCAGGTGTTTATATCGAGGGTTGGTTATCTTATAGAAATTCATAAAGTAATCTACTCTTAGAGTGATCTGGACACATTTTGGTATAGTTGATATTATTCTTAAATTATATGGGATGGAGTGTTTGGACTAAACTTTACCTTAAGATGGTATAGTTCATTAAGTAGCTTATCGATACTTGTTTGGTTTGAGGCAATTTTCCATATATATATTGATTGCATGTTATGGCGAATGACATGGGTTGTGAAGCATACAAGTACCTTATATGGTCTACGGGAGTAGTTCTCTAGGTGTTTTCTTGCTAGATATTACATTAGTAATAATAAGAATTCTCGAGACATCGATTATGTCTATTATGGACAAGGCGGCCTAGTGTTGTACATAGTACTCATTGTAAGATTGGTATTCTAAGGCGCGAGTTGAGTAAGAGAGTTCTTTATCTCAAATGGACATTTGGACGAGTCTGTGATTCTAGAACTTAGATGATTCTTCGGTATGTCTTTTGTGACAGTTGATCCTAACATGAATTTTCCATGATTCAGTAGTACGCGACTTAGATTCGCTTTGATGCTCAGAGTTTCTTTTTGATATAGTCACACTTATTGGGCATGCTACGACAAATAGTATTGGATGTTGGAGCTTTACGTCATTTGATAGAGTCCCCACTTGTTATTAAAGTGAGGGTAGATAGATCATCTGGTCGTAAGAGCGGTAGGTCTTTGGATTTAGTCCCAGATGCTGATTAGGCAGGGACAGACAGATCATTTGATTCTTATAGGATTCAAACATCTTCATTTCCATTTTATTAGGATAACTTCGAGTTAATGTACACAGTAGGGCTATGTTGTCAGGGTCCTTGGGTTCGAGTCCCTAAACCAAATATGAGGTAACTGTTTATCAGTTTTCCCGGGTTGCAAGTCCCTAAATTCTTTCCCGGTTACTTCTCGGCTGCATGCTTCGCGAGCATCCCGTGGGCAGATCCCTAAAAGTTAAAAATAAAACAGGCTTTAGACCTGTAGGTTGAAATTCCTTCAATACCCTGATCAGGTGCATTACCCGCTAATTCCTGGCTCACTAAAAAGGAATCCGCCAATCCCTGGCTCGCCAATAAGGGATACGCTTCTGTTGAGGACAGAAGGGTGCGAGAGTGTGGTCCCACTGAATTAAAAGTGACCCTGTGTACGTGACTTCCAAATTCTCTTTCCTCATTAACCGTACTTCTTAGATTGTAGTAGTTAGATCTAAGTTCAGGCTATCGTTGATATCTTGGTAGGATATTAGTTTTACTTAGACTGCCTCTTTAGAACTCGTAGCTTGGTTGATATTCTCCTATACTTCCGTTAGAATCCTCATGTCTCTTTTCTGTGTTTATCTTGGTCTATCATGTCTTATGACCTTGGATATTTGTACTTGCTGGGCGTTGCTTGCTGACGCCTTGCGCATATATATTTTTTCAGGTGAATTGTTGCGGTAGCGATACTAGTAGTTGGAGCAAGCTGGACTTGCATCTTTTGGAGTTCTGGCTATCCTTGTGGTATTATTTATCATTTCTATCTCTTTTAGATTTTCTTCCGCTGCGTAGTTTCTTAGTGTTCTAGATGTATTTACGATTTATTTTAAATTGTAGTACGTAATTTTGGGGGTTCATCTTTAGGATGCCCGACGTTACACCTCAGAATTCGCGTTCTTAATAGTTTATTAAGAAGCCAATTTTGGGGGCGTGACAATAATTTAGTGAGAAATTAGGAGAGACGTACCCAACACTTTCAATATCTGGAGGAACAAAATCTGCAATACCGGTATAGCAAGTATAGCCGGCATAAGATGCATCTTTTGGTCCGAACAAGTTCTTCCGCACCTTGGACCATATTCCGTCAGCTCCAACTAATAGATCACCTTCATAACGTTGTCCATTCTCAAGTATCGCGGTAACCTGATCTCGTAATAAGTGAAATAAAACTGAAATTAATGTATACCGCAGGATAAGAATACAAAAAGTAGTAAATAAGTTTTATTTTTCAATTTATATGAATTCAGGCTGATAAATTGAAAGAGCATCAAGAGGATGTCTTTTCAACAAAAATTAAGGGATGGCAGTCAAATTACCTTGTTTCCGTTGTCCTCAAAATTAACAACATTACTCTCGTTCATTATAGATTCTTCACCGACTGACTCGGCCAAAATTTGCTGCAAGTTCATCCGACCAATAACTCTAGTAACAGGGAGCCCTCGTTCTACTGCAGGAGTGAATGTATCAAACTTTATGTACCTGACAGCCAACTGTAGAATTACTATTGAAGCAATATGCTCATACATGAGAGATTTAGCCAAAAAACGTAAGAATACATAATATGCATTGTCTGGGAAAATATTACCATCATAAGCTAGCACAATTATAAGAATAAATGATAACTTTTGCACACGAAAAATGTTTTCATTTCAAGTAGCTAACATCAACTCTAAAGTATTTCTCTCAAAACTCTCAGTTCAACTTCTCTTCCTAGATTCTTGTGCATATTTTCTCCATCTAGATTTTATCGACAAAAAAGTTTCTCGTTCGAATTCTTGTAGCAAAATACTTAATACTAAGTTCAACTTGAATTAGACTATGAGAAATTTTAAATACACCCCAATCATAAGAAGCTCACCCCACTAGTGTATATGTTAGTTAATTAGCTCACCCCATCTTTAAAGTAAGACAACAACAAAATAGAGTAGAAAAAAATCAAGCAAATCGCCAAATTGTTTCGTGACTTCATTTTTACATTTTCCCTTTATGGTAAAAAACTTCAAAGACAAACAATAGTAATGAAGTCAGTTTGTGATGTACATATTAGTGTGAAGATAAACCACTATTTGAGAAATCACTCGATAATATTCATTAGTGAGTTCTTCTCTATTTATAGATATTCTTACAGAGTCTTCATAAACATAAATACAGAGGATAATGAAGAGTCTATGTCTTTGATAAACCTTAGCTTAGATGAGGATAACTAAACCCACTCTTATCAGGTTTGGGTTGTAACTAGAGTTTATCTAAACTTGGTTTAACACCCTCCCTCAAGTTAAGCAAGAGTGGACGAATGGTTAACTTGTCCCTTAATTGCTGAAAACGTGGGGATCCCAAGCCTTTGGTGAAAATGTCGGCGAGCTGATCTTTTGTGGAAATAAATCAAACATCAAGCTTTTTTTGAGCAACCCGTTCTCGCACGAAATGGTAGTCAATTTTGATATGTTTCATTCGAGCGTGAAAAGCAGGATTGGCAGTAAGATAGGTGGCACCTAAGTTATCACACCACAATGTCGGTGAGACAGAAGAAATGCCAAGTTCGCGTAAGAGCAATTGAATCCAGATTACCTCAGCTGTAGCAATGGCTACGCCACGATATTCGACCTCTGTACTTGAACGAGAGACGGTCTTTTGCTTACGAGCACTACAAGAAATTAAGTTCCCACCAAGGAACATACAATAGCCGCTAGTGGAACGTCTATCATCAGGGCAACCAGCCCAATCCGCATCAGAATAAGCATGGAGATGATATGTAGAAGGGCGACGAAGAACCAAACCATAATCGACCGTGCCTTTAAGGTACCGCAAAATGCGCTTAACCTCAACCCAATGATCTTCTGTTAGGTCATGCATAAATTGACAAACTTTATTAACAACAACAGATATATCCGGTCTAGTGAATGTAAGATACTGAAGAGCCCCAACGACACTGCGATAGCGCGTGGGATCTGAGAACTTATGGCTTCCTTCCTTTGTTAATTGGGTGTTCGCGGCTAAAGGAGTATGAATGGGCTTAATGCCATCAAGCTTTGTACGACACAAAAGATCGGTAATATATTGGCGTTGTGAGAGAAAAAGACCATCGCCTCGTGGAAAGACCTCAACACCCAAGAAATAATTTAACTTACCCAAGTCTTTAATTGCAAATTCTGAGTTAAGTTGAAGAAGCAACTTATCAATAAGCTGAGAATCTGAGCCAGTAACTATAAGATCGTCGACATAAATAAGAATATACATTATAGAAGTCGAGATCTGTCGAATAAGAAGTGACGTATCTGCTTTAGAAATTTGAAAACCAAGGCCAATAAGGTATGAGCTTAGTCGAGAATACCACGCACGAGGGGCCTATTTCAGGCCATAAAGTGATTTGTGAAGACGACAAACATGAGTTGGACATCGTTGATCAGTAAAGCCAGGAGGTTGTTTCATATAGACTTCCTCGTTTAACACGCCATGTAAGAATGCATTTTGGACGTCAAGCTGTCGAATTGGCCATTGATGCATAAGCGCAATAGAGAGAACAATACGAATAGTGCACGGCTTCACAACTAGGCTAAATGTTTCACCATAGTCAAGTCTTTCTTGCTGATTAAACCCTTTAGCAACGAGACGCGCTTTATATCGTTCAAGAGATCCATCGGCCTTGCGCTTTAACCGGAAAACCCACTTGCATCCCACAACATTCATGTGTGGTTGTAATGGTACGAGTGTCCACGTTCCGTTTTTGATGAACGCATTGAGTTCATCATCCATAGCACATCGCCAGTTGGGATTTGAGGAAGCTTGGGTAAAGCATGTAGGTTCTTTGATATCATCAACCTACAAAGGATACTTGGTAGCCATTAAACTCATTTTTGTAAGTGGTTTAAATATTCCATCGCGAGCCCGAGTAATCATATGATGTTGGTCCACCGAATCGGGAATAATAGGAGGCTGAGGCGGGTCTAGTATTGGTGTAGAAGCTGAAGTTGGCTCTGGGATATGTGATGATGCAACTAGTGAGGTGGTCTCAGGTGTAGGCAAATCAGGTAAGGATGGAGATAAGGGAAGAGAGGCGAGATCATGTAAAGATGGAGATAAGGGAAGAGATTGTGGAATACCAGGTGGGTCATGATGGTGTACCGGAGCTGAAGTGGACCTGAGTAGTTGAGGTGGGGGGGATATTACAAAGGTTGGCGATGAAGAAATTCCAGGCCTTGTGGAAAGGCTGCTATTCATGTCCGAAAAAGGGAAGGTCGACTCTTCAAAGCGAACATGCCGTGATATGAAAACCCGGTGTGTAGGACGATGATAACGCAAATAACCTTTATGAGCACTACAATAACCGATGAATACACAAGGAAGAGACCTATATGCCAATTTGTGAGGGCTTTATGGTCTGAGATAAGGGTAACATAGGCACCCAAACACACGAAATGAGTGATAATCAGGCTTTGTCCCAAAAAGAAGCTCCAATGGAGATTGTTTTGTAGAGACAGAGGATGGCAGCCGATTAATTAAAAAACAAGCGGTTGTAAAGCTTTCAAACCAAAAACTCAAAGGAACTGAAGCATGATTTAAGAGTGATAAACCAGTTTCGACAATGTGCCTATGACGGCGTTCGGCTAATCCGTTTTGCTCCGGAGTATGAGGACATGAAAACCGATGAAAAATACCGTGACTATCCAAATATGGAGTGAATTTCTTGAATTCACAGCCATTATCAGATTGAAAATTTTTGATTTTGTGTCCGGTGAATTTTTCAATTTTATTTTTGAACGTAATGAAAAAGGATAAAGCATCGGATTTTCGAGCAAGTGGGTAAATCCAAGTATAATGAGTATGAACATCCATAAGTAGCAAGTAGTAATGAAAACCATCTTTAGATAATATCGGGGAAGGACCCCATAAATCGGAGACAATCAAATCTAAAGGCCCATTACATAAAGTTGAACTTCAAGGAAACGGGAGTTTTCGACTCTTACTAACATGACACGAATGACATAACGAAAAGGACTTGCTAGAAACTGGTAAAGAATTCGAGCTAATAACTTTATTAACTGTTCGAATCATCGGATGACCTAATCTTTGATGCCAAACTGGAAGAGACGCTGAGAGAAAGGCTGAAGAAGAAACTGGGTTTTGTAAATCACAAGCATGATCAAAAGTGTAAAGACCACCCCTATTCCGACCGTTTAGAAGCACCTTCCATGTGCGGCAATCCTTCACAACAAAAAAGTGAGGGTGAAATTCAAAGAAGACATTATTATCTATTGAAAACTGGGAAACCGAAAGGAGGTTTGCAGATAATTTAGGAACATGATAAACTTTTTGCAAATAAAATTTTCTAGAGTTATGGGAAAAAGAAGCAGTACCAATATTTTCAATGGGAAGATTTGCACCATTACCAACTCGAATTTGATATGGACCGTCATACTCGGCTCGAAGATGAAAGTTGTTGAAGTTTGGCGTTAAATGATGTGTAGCACCGCTGTCCGGAATCCAATTGTGATCTGCAAAGGAGCCTGGTGCAGCAACATATGCTGTTGGTGGAGAAGGAGCGGCTTGTGACATTTGGTCAGAGCGGTGCCAACAAGTTTGGGCAGTGTGATTTTTTCGGCCACAAATTAGACAAGGTCCAACACTTTGCACCGATTGAGAACGATTTGTAAATCGATTCAAACCTAGACCACGGTTGCGATATTGATTACCGTTGTAGGAACGATTCCTGTTCTGATTGAAACCAGGCTTGAAGACATGTTGCGTTGCTGAGTAGCAACATTAGCAACTGGATGTTGTTGTAACATAACTGTTTGCGCTTCAAGACGCATATCGAACACAATAAGATGAGCATAGAAATCATCCATGCTAATGTCGGCCATTGTGGCAGTTAGCGTAGTAACAATAGCATCATAAGCGTTATCAAGACCGCTAAGAATGATTTGTTGGAGATCGGGGTCACTCATTGGGTGACCGGAAGCGGCAAGACTATCAGCCAATTCTTTGGCATGAAGAAAGTAGTCTTTCATGGGTTTGGAGCCTTTGCGCATTGTTTGTAACTCGCGTCGAAGCTGCATAATCCATGCTCGTGATTTGGAGGCGTAGTGCTTTTGAAGAGCATCCCAAACAGCATGAGACGTTCTCAAACCAACAACCTGTGTAAGGGCTGTTCGGGAGAGTGAAGATAACAATCATCCAAGAAGGATCTGATCCTGCTTTTGCCACTGTAAATACGCCGGATCGATAGTGGAGTCGGTGGTGGAGAGCGTACGAGGAGGACAAGGTAAGGTCCCATCAACGTACCCTTCAAGGTCATAGCCTTTGAGTAACGGTGTGAACTGTGTAAGCCATAACAGATAGTTGTCGGTGTCGAGTTTCTCTGAGATAAGATGATGGATAGTAGTGGTTTGAAGAGGCGGAAAAGCATTTAGAGAGGAAGAAGAAGCGGAGGAGGTTGAACTGGAAGATACCATTATGGCGAAAACGTTGGATCTTAGGATCGTAATAGTCTGATACCATGTGAAGATAAACCACTCTTTGAGAAATCACTCTTCTTACAGAGTCTTCATAAACATAAATACAGAGGATAATGAAGAGTCTATCTCTTTGATAAACCTTAGCTTAGATGAGGATAACTAAACCCACTCTTATCAGGTTTGGGTTGTAACTAGAGTTTATCTAAACTTGGTTTAACAATTAGAACTGAAGGTTACATCTCAAAACCAATTGGCAATGAGAGAAGTAGCCCCAGGATGTTATATTTTGAGATGCAAGGCTCTATGTGTCCAATGTGGGACTATATATAATTGGTAGTAACTTATTATAAGTTGTACAAATATAGTTAAGCATATTCTTAATTAGGAAAAAAGAAACTCGAGAACTCACCAAGAACCCGAAATCCCATCAACAAGCCCATTAATTCTCTGACCAGTAATACACCCAACTTTCATAACTTCTTCAGCAACATTCAAATCAATAGCTTCCAAAGCAGCTAAAGCATTACTCTGTATCTGAATTGGACCTCTATACTTCCCTTCTCCTCTAATTGCACTCAAATCCTTCTCAAACACCAAAACATCAAACCCCTTTCTCTTAGCTGCCAAAGCAAACACAAGTCCACCAATCCCACCTCCTGCTATTAATATCCTAACATTGTTCCGCGATGTCGTTGGAGCCGCTTCTACAGCCGCAGAAGCTGCACAAACCCGAGTCCTCCTCCTCCTTCTTTGGACTAAAGAAGATAAAGATTTAGTCTTTGGTAAGTGGGTATGTAAGAAGAGTTGAGAGAAGTTGTGTTTGAAGAGTGTGTATTGTGTTGTTGTGGGGTTGACAGAGCTGTAAAGTACAGCAGAAGAAGAAGAAGCCATGGTTATGATTAGTTCTTGAAGAAGAGCTCAAGTTGAGGTTGTTGAAGGAGAAGAAAGTAAGTGTTTGAAGAGATTTGGGCGGTGGTGGGGTTGTGAGTGGTGAGAACCAATCCATGGATTCTTTGGTCACCTTCACTTAGTTCAGATACCATTTGTGCACGTGGCAATATCTGAGAGAGTTTTGGGTTTTGGTCTCTCACTCATGTTTCTGTGATCCACAAATAATCAAAACAAAATATCGGTTTCAGTGAATCAGGGTTGCAAGAGGGTGGGTTTCGACCCGTACCCGATGTAAGATTACGCGGTTTCTTGTTTCTTGGGTTTACCTATAGCTAACCGGAAACTGAATCTTTCGGCCATTAGTGGCGAGGTAGGGTTATAAGGTAGACCTTACAGACAGTTGAACCTTTGTAACTGCTCCAACAGCAGAATGAAAGAAAGGAATAGGCTTTGCTGCAGCAGTTGAAGAAATTATTAGTATATTTCTTTGCATTACCCTGAAAACATAGTCAACTTTGAAAATATGTGTTTCATATCCAAAGAATACTTCATTTCACTCCTGTGCAAGGATTAATAGGATTCACTCCTGTGCAACCTGGAAAAATAGACTAATGAGGTGAGGAGGGATGCCAAAAGAGGAGATGATGCTGATATTGGCCATGTCTTGCTGCTCTTATAGATAACAACAGGAAACAAGTCTTCTGATTTTCAGAAAACCTCATCTATATAACAATATAATTCCCCACGCTTCTCCAGAATCGATTGTGGTACTGCCACGTCACCTTTTCTGAAATTATAATGTTCGCCACGTAAGCTTTCTCAATTCATAATAACTCGCCACGTAAGAGTCGAATCGCTTTAGAGGAAACGTCTTCCTCTCTATTTTTTTCCTCTCTTCTCTGTAATCTAAAAGACGAAGAGTTTTGCTTTAGTCGCATCTTCGCAAATTGCAAGTTTCACTGTAATCTGTAACGTTGAATGACCTCCAATGGTATATATATATTTCTCTCCCTAATAAATTTGTGAATCCTCTCTCTCCCTCTATTATCCATTGGTTCTCTATGAAAGGTATGCCAATTTGTTTAGATTTTTCTTGCAATATCAATAGGTTTATTTTTCCTATGATAAAATCATCTTAGATTGTTCAATTTCTTCAATAGTTTCTTCCTCTCCTGATCTGTCTCTGTAAGAAAAAAATGATCATCTCTTTTTACTGCTGCACACCTATGAAATTAATCCATCATTGCATTTTTAAAATTCATTATAACCAAAAGAAACTCTCTCGGATACCTTACATTAATCTTTGTATTTTGATAATAACTTTCCTTTGTTTCTCGGATGCTTATCTTGGTTGGTTCTTTGAAGGTTTTTTAATAGAAGGTTTAATGCTAGAATCTCTACTTTTTTCACAATTAGGAAGGAGTTCCAAAATTACCTTAATGATTTAATCTTTCTTAATGCAGAAGTTGATTCCCCAATCTGTTCTTCAATGTCACAACGTTTGTCTTTTATTCCTTTACCATCAATTAAAGTGATATGTTGATGTTAGATACGTACTATAGATTAGATTATCGCTAATGTTTAAAATTGGGTTCTCTGTCCCCAACCTCCAACTACATTTTGAAGTATCCCTAGATATGTTTCTCACAAATCTCTGTTTCTTTTTTTTAAAGCATTAATAATAATTAGATTTCTCCGTATTTGTTTCTACCTAGCAGAGGTAATTCGGATTTTCCAATTTCTTAACACGCATGGTTACTGATGTTGCAGTTGTAGAACAATATGTGATCAAGGTAAAGAAATGCTAGTAATCTATCTGTAATTTGTGATAATTGGGCAAAGTAAATGATGTCAACAAAGAATAATTGAAGATAAATAAACAACTTGAGGCTTTGTTATGGGTCAAAGTCCGTTAGAAGAGGTATAAAATGGAGATGAGTTGGTATTGATTTGGGTGGTGTATCTTCTACAAGTTTCTTCAAAATTTGAAGGATAAAAACCTTTGAAGCGCCAGGTTTTCCCCCTCTTACAATGGAAGATGAAGAAAATGTTGTTTCTCGCTATTATGCCCCTATCAATTTCCTTAGAATACAATAAATCAAAAACGAGAATGCTGTAAATAAAGATAAATCTACTACTATCACTAAATTATATTAAATCTTTAACTCAAATGGTTGAGTGCTTAATAGGTTGTAAATTTAATATTATGCACTTTTTTGCAATTCCATCCTATCAAACATTTTAGGAAACAACTGTGCATGGCGGATTCAGTGCCAACTTATAGAGCAAACAGTTTACATGATGAATAGATGCTAACATCCATATATGGATTTAACTGATGAAGCTGTAAATGGTAATGTATGTTTGGTTGTGCCATGAATGGTAAGGGAATTTTTTGGTGAAACTCAGTCCTATGATCATATAAAGATTTGAAGTGCTTCTACATTTAGGCCCGCAAAATACTAGGCTTTATGTTTTTTTTTCGTGTTTCTACGTACAGTTTTTTGTCATATTATTTTGTCTACTTTTTTCCGTTTTGTCCACTTTATTTTATTTCGCTTTTTCTTAATATATTTGTTCTCTATTGGTATGATAGATGGAGATCCAATATGATTGACGAGAATGTTATGTATGAAGAAATCTTATTAAAATTCACGACTTGTCACAAACTGTTGCATTGAGTCCATTGTGTCCTTATTGGCAATTCCAAATCGAGTGCTTAGAAAACTCCAAAAATATTTGATGAAGAAAAAAAGCTACAAATCCTACACACCAATAAGCAAGATACATTTATTTTACGTTCTCAGAGTTACCCAAGTAATTAGTTAGCTTTTCTTGAATAAGTTTGTATGCCATATGTTTCAGATGTCAATATGAGTTCGTAGTAAGTTAATTTTAAACTTATATTCATGAGGTTGTAATGATCTCCAAATCTATATTCAAACTCTTCTTAGCATTGCTTATTGATATTGGATCTTAGTTAAATAGAAGAGCGTTTGACAAGTTTGACATTGTACACGGGCAAGATTTTAGGGAAGACGACAAATTTGCATGAAGACCACTCATGTTGTTCTTAGCCTGAAATGTGATGCAAAAATAATGAAAGGTTTATTTAGTTTTCACCATCCTTCCATATCTTCAAGCAATGTGCTTTAATACAATAAAATTGCCCATATGTAAAACACCATAAAATATTGCATAAGTTTCATGGACCGTGATACATATATAGTCATGCGCCTTGATACATATTATAATTGAAGGGAAAATCTATACTATGTTACCTTTGCAGTAGTTATCTAAAGCAGAGATTAGCAGAATTAGACCAACAACAGTAGAAAAATGATCTGGAGGTACCGAAGTGATGATCAGGAGATGCTGAGTCGAGGACTAGGTTTTTATCTTTAAGACATTTTGCCGCATTGCCCTTTGCAAACAGTTGATTGCTACGTCGCCTCTTGCAAGGAAGAAGGACCTTCTAATGATTTGCACTTTCAACTATTTTAATCGGATTCTAGACTCATGATTATATTGAAGAGAAGAAAAGAACTGTGTATTTGATCATGGTAAAATTGAGACACAACTTCTCGAGCAAGTTGATTGCTGCATCGCCTCCAGGATAAAACAATAGAGTAGGAACTTCTCTTGCAAGGAAGAAGGACCTTCGAATGATTTGTACTTTCAACTATTTTACTCGGATTCTAGACTCATGATTATATCGAATAGAAGAAACAAATTATGTATTTGATCATGGTAAAATTAAGACACAACTTCTCAAGCAAGTTCGAAACGGTAACAAGAGTTAATAGTGGAACATGTCATCAAAAAATGTTCGAAATAGAAGTAAAACATTTAAGACTTAATAATAAAATAGTAACACGTTACGTTTGAGGAATTCAAAAAGAAAAAGTTCAGTTTGAATAGACTTGGTTCGAATTGGTCTCCTGGGAACTCTAGGTCGAAATAGATTCACTTCAAATTGGTCCATGTCGTATAGAATTGGTTTTGAAAAAATCAATTCTTTCGTAGAGGCCGAAGTCCAAAGCCCAAGCCCATGAATCAAACAAAGCTTTAAACTCATTTTTTCGGCCCGCCCCCGCCCAACATAGAGAATACATGATCTTGGTTATATCAAGGAAACAAACTACTCTTCCAAGCAATGTAGGACTAAAAAAGCCATATAAAGTTTTGGAGATATAAACCCCAACAATAACTGCTCAAGATGAAGTGATTTGGTTTTGTAGTGCCCCATCTTGAAGATTACAAATACATAGTGTAGTTTCATGGTTTTGCAGTGCCCCATTAGAAGTGGACATATATTTTGGGAAAAGCTTGGTAAGTCAAAAACTGCAGTTCACTTTATTTCTTCAGCATTATATAGAGAACTATAACATCCTCCTTGGTGTTTTATCTTATGATTGCTTTGTTTTGAAGGTTGTGGTTGTCTACAATTCTCTTAGTTGGTAGAAGTTATATTCGTTTGAACCCCTCTTGGTTGGGGCCCTTTCAACTGTTATGAAGCAGACCCCTTTTCCACTTCTTATCTCTTTTGCACGGACACGGGGAAAGAATCAAGTTTTCACTTTGTAAGTGATAAATTTCTCCATCTCTATTTCTTTCTTTAGAACTTGATATTGTGGTGGTTTTATTTTTATGTCAGACTTCTTTGAAATGCACGCAAATCTCATGATTTTGTAACACCGCAAATATCCAATCAATAATATACAAGAAACTTTGATCACAGTACGAAGACAAGAACGTGAATGCCATTTCGTACAACAACCCAACTTCAATCAACAAAGTTATCAGACTTGAGAATGTCGTCGCCAGCTTTATGACTTTGATGAGGTACGACCTTTTAAATTCTCAGAAAAATTCTAAATATAGATATAATTGGAGGTCATACTCTATTGCTATTACTAATAACTGTATGTGATATCGATGCACAGTGTAAAACTTCATCTTCGTACTAATTTAGCAATTCATGTGATGCCATTATATTGATAAGTTATGACATTTTGACATATATAAATTGGTTCTACAACAAAAGAACGTGTTTTGTATAGGAAATGTGGGTATATATTTTTTTTTATCCTAATATGTATTTATAAGGAAAACATTACAAAGTGTTTTAATTAAGTGTGTTGACAAATATTGAAAAATAAGGAGAATGATCTGAAAATGATATTTTCCTTATTGGTTCCCCATTTCCTCTACAGTAATTTTACAGAATACTACTTTAAAAGGGTGTAGTAGGCCTCTATATATTGGGACTATATTACTGCCACACTAACTTTTTAGGTTCCCTATAGAAGACATGTGGTATACACAATCTCTAGTCATGAAAAAGTTTTCTCAAGAAGGCTTTTGAAGAAATTACAATTCTTTGAACCTCTTTTTTTTCTTCTAAAATATGTGAACTGCTCATAATCTTACTATGTGTGTTCGTAGCTTCAATAATAAAGTATTCTCATGTTTTTCACATCATGTTTTACCCTAATTTTATCATATTTACTACGCTTAACAATAACTTGGGATTATTGGTTTTATACTACATGCCTTAATTAATAATATTTTATTTAATGATCTACGTGCCTTATTATTAGGAATACGGCTCAAAAACTGGAAAAGTCGTTCGAACGAGTGGGGAAGTCATTCGAGCGAAAATAGCGCTTGGGCCAAAATTCTAGAGGATTGTTATGGTCGTTCGAACGACCTAATGACTCGTTCGAACGACTTTGGCTCTGTTTGTTTGTTTCTAAGTTCATTTTGAAGGGGATTTGATCCAAAGCGATGGATTATCTCGTGATGCATATTTCAGAGATGACCTAATGGAAAGCCTATAAATAAAGAGTGTATGTTAAAGACCTCTGTACTGTGAAAAAGAGTTAGAAAGAGAAAATAGAGAAATCTAGGGTTTAGTTCTGGAAAAGTTTATTGGGTTTTCTTTATAGGGTTTCTTACTGGGATTATCTGTAAGGGTAGAGGTGAGGTTTGAGTGATCTTTGAAACTTCTTGTAACCCTTAGTGTGATAATAAATTTGTCGTGCTTGTCGGGGGTGGTTTTGATCCTGTTTAGGGTTTTCACCTAATTTAAACCTTGTGTATATGCTTTATTGTCTTTTTTTGAATTCTCTTTGGTTAGAGTTAGTTCTTGGAGTTCTTGTTAATCGCATTGTGCTTCGCATTGCGATTTGCCCCCTCGGTTTTCCAACAATTGGTATCAGAGCGAGGTTAGGGGCAAGTAGAGTAGCAAGATGGGAAGATCTAAGTATTCTAACATGATCATGTTTAATATGGAGAAGTTCGATGGGAAGATCAATTTTGGATTCTGGCAAATACAAGTCTAAGATATCTTGACTCAAGGCGGGTTACGTAAGGTACTGAAAGGGAAGCCTATACCTAAAACTCTGGTTAAAGGTATAGCGGCCCAAAAAGTGAACGACGATGAAGAAAATGAATGGGAAAATCTGGATTCAAGGGCTGCGAGCGGGATACGTCTTTGTCTCGCTAAGAACGTTTTGGCAAACGTGGTTGGAGAGAAGACCGCAAATGGTCTTTGGGAAAAGCTTGAAAGTTTGTACCAAACAAAGAGTCTTTCGAATCGCTTATACCTCAAGTAGCAGTTCATACGCTTAACATGAATGAGGGTACGAGCGTTGGTGATCACCTAGGTTCTTTGAACGGGATCGTTTCAGAATTGGAATCGATCGGAGTTAAAGTTGAGGATGAAGATAAGGCGCTTCAACTCATATGGTATATTCCATCTTCCTTCAAGCATCTTCAACCTACGTTGATGTATGAGAATGAAACCTTGAGTTTTGAGGAGGTTACAAGTACGCTTCTTTCCGAGGAGAGAAGGCTTAAGGGTAGTGAATTCTTTGGGGAAAACTCTGCAATGGTGGTTAGTAGGAAGATAAGCTTTAATAAGTTCAGAAAATGAACTTGTTAGAGCTGTGGTCAATCAGGTCATTATAGATCAGATTGCAAAGCAGGGAAAGGTAATGGAGCAAGTTTGGCAAAAGGTTCCGAAAGTGACACTAACAAACTGGCAACGGTTACTAGTAATGATGGTGACAAGGTACTCTTCGTGGTGGCCGCTGATGGTTCTCACCACGATAGAGGATAGGTGTTTGATAGTGCGGCTACAACGCATGTATGCGCACACAAGGCATGGTTCGACAATTATGCAAGGTGTGAGGGTAACAAGTTTGTGTTGACGAGCGATGGCTCTCGAATGCCGATTTTGGGAGTGGGTGATATTCAAGCGAGGATGTTCGATGGACGCATCGTAGTTTTTCATGATGTTCAACATGTGTCGAGTATGACTCATAATCTAATTTCACTTTCCAAGTTAGATAATAAGGGTTACAATTACTCCGGGCAAGGTGGAGTAATGAAAGTTTAGCGGAAATCTTCTTTGATCATGAATAGGGTTCTAAGCGGGAACTTGTATGCATTGGTTGGTAAATCAATGGGTGGAGATGTGAAGGTTGCATGTACCAAGAGAGCTATGGAGATTTCTCAAAAGGGGAATTTAGTTTAAGGTAGAACAATGGCATGGTCTACAAAGATGATTAGAAAGTGGGTTCCGATTGGTGGGTCTAGAAAAAACCTAGACTCGGGTAATTCTCTTTATTGAAAAACGACAAAGATACACGACGAATACAGTAGAAGAAACGGTTTTATTGACGAGGTAGAGATTGTTAGGAATACGGCTCAAAAACTGGGAAAGTTGTTTGAACGAGTGGGGAAGTCGTTCGAACGAAAATAACGCTTGGGCTAAAATTCCAGAGGATTGTTATGGTCGTTCGAACGACCTCATGACTCGTTCGAACGACTTTGGCTCTGTTTGTTTGTTTCTAAGTTTATTTTGAAGAGGATTTGATCCAAAGCGATAGATTATCTAGTCATGCGTATTTCGGAGATGGCCTAGTGGAAAGCCTATAAATAGAGAGTGTATGTTAAAGACCTCTGTAATGTGAGAAAGAGTTAGAGAAAAAAAAAATCTAGGGTTTAGCTTTGGAAAGGTTTTTTGGGTTTTCTTTCTAGGGTTTCTTGCTGGGATTATTTGTAAGGGTAGAGGTGAGGTTTGAGTGATCTTTGAAACTTCTTGTAACCCTTAGTGTGATAATAAATTCGTCGTGCTTGTCGGGGGTGGTTTTGATTCTGTTTAGGGTTTCCACCTAATTTAAACCTTGTGTATGTATTTTATTGTCTTTGTTTGAATTCTCTTTGGTTAGAGTTAGTTCTTGGAGTTCTTGTTAATCGCATTGTGCTTCCGCGTTGCGATTTGCCCCCTCGATTTCCCAACACTTACAAGGTTGCAAGTGCTAGAGTACAAATTTTTTTTTAATTATGACTTATATATATGTGTATATACAAACACACTAGCACTAATCTGATTGTAAATCAAATGGAACCAATTGATGATATCAGCTTTTTCGGTCTAATGACAGAATCACGTCAAATACCTTCCAATTTGCATCACTTTACTTCTTCTTTGTTATTCCCCTTGGACACAAGGTAAAAGTAAAAGTTTGCTACTATATACTCTTTTATGATTGCTTCTAGTGATGATAAAGTATTTTCATTTTTTAGCTCATTATTTTTACCATACTTCATAGTAGCTTAGGATTATTGATTTTATATTATTTGACTACCTGCGTCATTTACTAACTTTGATATGATTAAGATCTACTCTATTTACACTGGTGCCCCAACATCTGGCAATTCTTACTAATTTCATGGTGGGGGAAAGAAAGTACGTTGAACCTTGAGTTTAGGTTTTTATGGAAGAAAACAAGCAATTTCTATAGAACAACTATTCTGAAGATAACCAAAGAATCTGTCGTCATTGCCATGGTGGAATGAGAATGTAAACACATGTTTCTTTATGTATATATGATGCGTATAGTATTAGTTGGAGCTTGGGGAGTTATGTGATCTTTTTTCCATTTCGTCATGTGAGTTGTAACCTCCTAACTCCAAATCATAAACGAAATGCATATGAATTAAAAGTGATTTTGCAGTAGTTTTTGAGTATCCCATCAGATTTTAGCTTTATTTCTTTGGTTTTAAACTGCTGATATTTACATACTTTTAATACGTTATTGCTTAGTGTTTGTTTTGAAGGGAGTACATAAACTAATTTTGATGTTCTTCGGTTGGTGCTCTTCAGTATGCTATTTTTATTAGCAAGTTTTGGAATTGAGTATCATCATATTACTTAAAAAGAAAGTCAATATACTTACAAAGATGAACGCGAAATAGGTATGGTTAGATAATATTACATATTCCGAGATATATAGTGGTGTTCATAAATTTTGAGATAATATTTTATGTGCACATTCCATTTCAGTAGATTATCCAGTGTAAATAATTTTTGTTTTCTTGTATAGGTTCGCAACCATGCATATCACGATATACATTAGTTTATAATATTGAAAATTGAATCTTGATAGCAGATGTTGGGGTTGGGGTCGGACGAGGATCCCTACCACAATATATTTCACTATTTTATATTCATATTTATATTAGATCTTTAGCTCAAATGGAAGATCCCTTGGGAATTTGGTTTGTATATGGAATATCTCAAGAGATGGTGGTTCGAAGAGGCCAAAATTTTGTAAATCACTAAAATCTTCATAGAAGTACAAAACGTAATGGATTTATTGGCATTAAACTATTGGTGGGGTTTTTGTACAACAAACAATGTGTGTTTTTTACTTTCTTAATGTACTTGACTATTTCATTGATGTGTTTAAGCATTTACAAAAAGCTCTCTTCTATAGTTGTTGTCATTTCACTTGACTTGATGCTATCTTTATCTATATATCTATAATTTCCTTAACCCAGTGGTTGTGGTTAAGGTGTTCAACCCTTTATTTTGTAGAAGTTGTTGTCTTAACTATGATGAAATGTGAAAATGATCATATATGTAAACAAAAGATTAAACGAGATGAAAAGAAAATATTAGTTTGTTTAGATCTTGCAGAATTGTGTGCTTCCTGCTTACATCATTCTTAGGTTGGTGTTCTAACTTTGCGTCCCAGGAATGACAAAATATGTGCATACTTCACATTATTTGCATGTTAAAGTAATGGTGAGAAGAATTAAGATCTCACATAAGAAAGCTTCATTGGTCATCCTTTTCATGAAATCAAGATATTTCTTCAAGTCAACTTTTATATTGAAGTTTGTGACTAACCAAGAGAAAGCATGTTGTTTGCAAGATAATTTGAGGAATTGTGATATTTAAGCTACAAGTTTGTAAGCAGGATGTTTGTGATCAAGGTGGACGTTAAAGATTTAAAGCATATGTGGGTGTTAGTAAGTTCCACCTTTTAGTTTAATGGCGCACTATCATCTTGATTCCTGCATGAGTATCGTTAAAAAGAAACTAGAGACATCATGTCTAGGGTGGCTATCTATCATTTTCTTAGAATTGAGATGTCCTATGCTAAAATAGTACAAGTGATTTGGGGTTTACTAAAAATTATAAAAGGCGATTATATCAACTTATTGCACTTTGATCAAATGCTAGCTCAAACAGGGGGCGGCCCTAGGCAAGGCCCGAAAATGAGGCCCCACGTCGGGGATTTTTTTTTTGGTAGGGCATATTTAGTTGTAAAAATTTGTAAACAAGGTGAGGATTTGAATCTCTGACCTTATGGTGAGAGTCTATTATTGCAAACCAACAAGACAACTGTTATTTTTGTGATTTTTGGATCCCTTTTTTATGTATTAATTTACTATTTAGAGTCCCCAAATTTACGTTAAAAATCGGAGGCCCTAGGCGGGGCCACCTCTTGAGCTCAACCTACTAACAAAGTTAAATTTCTATTTGGCTAAATATAAGATTATTTTCGAAATTATAATATTTGGTTGGTTTTATATAATTCCGGTTTATGAATACGAATCTTTGGGTAAGAATCATCTTATGTTCTTTATAAATTTAATTTTGCTTGTGCGAGTACGGGCTTATTGCTGTTAGTAATATTAACTCTGTGATCAGGCCATGTTTATGCTCCAGTTTAGCTTATAACTCATTGCGGCCTGTGAATCCAAAATAATTAGTCCTCGTATATCCTTCATACTACCCATAAAAGAGCCTCATTTTTCTCATAAATTCGCGAGTGATAGGGGGTTCGACTTTACAGGTTGAACCTATGGTAAATTAAAACACTCCCGGCCTATGCTACGTCCCAAGTCCTAACCCATAAAGCAATCATGAGAAGTGAAACCGGTCACCATGACAATAATATGATCTGATAGGTCATGGAGTCGTTTTCAAGCACGTATATCGGGTCGTTTCTACGCACGTCACATGATCACTCCATATTTTAATAATTATGCTATATTCTATTTAGTAATTTATATTAGGAGTCTTGTTAGAGCATCCACAATAGTTAAGAGGGTGGAATGGATAAATTTCAAAGTGAATCCAATCCATCCACCTAGTTTCCACAGCAGTCAAGGTGAATTCATTGCGCGCAGTTCTGAACCGCACGGTATCACTACGCGCAGTTCTGAACTGCGTGACATAATAATAATAAAATTGATCTTGCCACGTGGCTCAATCTGGGTTGTCCATTACCCAACCGCCGTTCAGAAGGGCGCGACATGAATTCACCCTAAATCCACCCTTGGGTGAATTTTGGCTCGTCCACGTCACCAATTCACCTAGCTGCTGGGAAGGATTTGGGGTGGAAAAGAGGGTGGATTGTGAATTCACCCTGCCACGTCAGGGTGTACCTAGCTGTTGTGAGTGCTCTTAGGGTTTCTATTTTGTGCTAGGTCTCTTATCATATAAAAGAGAGCCTAAACTTAGTTTATTTTGAATGTGGTTTGAGAGAGAGAAAATGCTTAACCTTAGAGAGTTATGTAAAGTTTAGGGTAAAACTCATAAACCTTAGGTTTCTCAAATTTATTTTGAAGTGATTAACGAAGTTTAATTAAATGCGAGTTTTAGGCTAGTTTAATCGTGTTGAGTAATTGTTTCCGCGTACGTAGAAACTAACATGATCGAACTAACCAACGTGCACCAAATTCGACACTCGCGAAGGTCGGCACACTCTAGTGAACATATCAAAGGAGGAGACTTTTGTAACATAAAAATTGACAGATGTGTTCCATTATAGCCATACACATAGTTTAGATATAAACATATAGTAAGACCAGTGTATTATTTTGGGTTATTAAGTTAACTTCAGTTTTAAAACTTGTGTCCACCAAAGCTCCAACACATCAAATTATGCATTAAGATAAGAGAAGTCCAATTATAGGAGGTGAGGCAATCTTTGGGGTTTTTTTTTTTCTTCTTTTCTTCTAAATATGTTGAAGCAGGTTAATTTGCACTTATTCTTCTTTCACATGCATGATCGTGATTTGATCCCAAGGATCATGCCTCTGTTGCATCTCTTTCACTCTAACCCATTTTTTACCTTTATATTTTTGATATCCATATGCGCCATATGGAGCTATCATCATTAATCCAAACTTGAAGAAGGTTGTCTGTGGTTGTGTATCCAATAGCTAAATTATTAGTGTCTGCTATTATTATTATTCTTCTTTAGCTAGCCTTCAAGGTGTGTAATTCAGTGAGTGATTGTTTGCAAGAAGAACTATTACAGACACTGACTAACGTAATAAGAAGTAAAACAGATGAACTGGATAGAAAACTACGAGGACAAAAGTATAAAAATTGGAAGAAGAAAAGAAGTTAAATTGTGGTATTACGATAGACTTTCCCAGGATGAATACTTACTTAGATTGCGGTTAATAAGTTAAATTGTGCAGCCGAATCACACATACTTTGAGCAAGCATGGCGTTTTCTATTTTCTATTTTTATTTTTTTGCAAGGTAAGCTGGGGGTTAGGCAGGACCCATGGCATCTCTTCATCTAAGTAATACAAGCAGATATTACATTAAGATTAAGCTTAGTTATTAGCTGAGATGAAACACGAATGTTAAGATAGACGGTGAGGATGGTCCCATGTGCTGAATCCTTATTGGACAAAGGTCGCACCAGCCCCTCTGTGTAAGTAGAACACGTTGCGCAACAGTGATGGTTGATCACAATATAATATTGGAGTATTTATTGTGCCCCCACTTTGATAAATTGGATGATCAACACTTGGCAATCTCCCCTCTTCCAGAAAATAAAATATCCCGGGAAAAAATCTCCCAGAAAATATCCCGGTAAAACATTTTCCATCCTCATCTTTTTCTTATTTTCCAAAATTAATAGATATAAAGTAAATGATTTAATCTTTCTTGTTTCTTATCTGATCTATCATCAACTCAATTAAAGTTTAGATTTTAAGATCTTACTGATGTATAAATTGGAGGGTTTTTATTATTATTATTTATCATTGAGAGGTTTTAGAATTTTTTTACAGTTAAGGTTAGGTTTTGAGTTGAATTAGAGGTGGGTTTTTGTTGTATGTTGGAATTAAGTAATGGGTATTGATTTTTTGAGTGTTTGATGTGTTTTTAGGGTTTGGGAGAAATTGGAATTTACAGTTAGTATTGGTGAATTGTTGAAAATGGGATCTAATATTAATTTCAAGAACATTGGAGATTTTCAAAGTGATGGAGGTGGAAGGCCTCCTGGGAATTTCTCATTGGCGAGACAACCATCGGTTTATTCGTTGACGTTCGAAGAGTTTCAGAATCAAATTGGTGGTTGTGGAAAGGATTTTGGATCGATGAACATGGATGAATTTCTGAAGAATATTTGGACAGCTGAAGAGGCTCAGGTCATGGGAGGAGCTTCGTCTTCCTTTAACGTTGGGAATGAAGGAGGAATGCTCCCTACTGGAGGGAATTTACAGAGACAAGGGTCTTTAACGTTACCAAGGACTTTGAGCACGAAGACGGTTGATGAAGTTTGGAGAGATGTGTTTAAAGATGGAACTATCACTGTCACTGGGGCGCAAAATCTACCCCAGAGGCAGCCCACTTTTGGTGAAATTACTTTGGAGGAGTTCTTAGTGAAAGCTGGAGTAGTGAGAGAAGACACCCAAACTGCTCAAAGACCCATTAATACTGGATTTTACGTCAATACCAATACCACTACCACTACCAATAATAATAATCCTGGTATGTCTCTTGGATTTGGACACTCGGATACCAGTCCTACTAATAGAATTATGGTTAATCGGGTTAACAATCAACCTACTACTCAATCACTTGTAAATGGGGTTAGAACTAATCAGCAGCAGCAGCAACAAACCTTTTTCCAAAAGCATCCTAATGCGGGTTACACTTCTTCCTTGCATCTAGCAAATGCTATGGGAATTGTAGATCCAACAATGCAGAATGGTTTGATTCAGGGAGGTGTGATCCAAGGTGGGGGAATGGGCGTCATCGGTTTAGGAGGTGGAGTAGGACCAGTTTCAGTTGCAACAGAGTCTCCAGCAAACCAACTATCTGACGGGCTTGCTTTGGGCAATGGGGATACATCATCCCTTTCACCAGTTCCTTATATCCTTAATGGAGGTTTAAGGGGAAAGAGAGGCGGGGCTGTGGAGAAAGTTGTAGAGAGGAGGCAAAGGAGAATGATAAAGAACAGAGAATCAGCTGCAAGGTCACGGGCCCGGAAGCAGGTGAACGTTCTTGAAATATTACTCACTTTTTTTCCATTTGTGTTTGTTCATATTGTGTTTTTTTGGAAGTATATTTCCTGTGACTTTTAGTATTGAACCATTTATAAGCACATCCACATTAAAAAGCTCCCATGCAGGTGTTTACACACATTCATATTAAGCAGTAGCTTGCTTATAGCAGGTCTTATAGAATTAATCTGCTTATGTAGGAACGCCCTTCAAGGTAGACATAATCTCCATTCTTATTCTTTATTTTCTTAAGGTGGAGCATTAAACCCTAGCCACACACCTTACTGAATACTACCTAAACCTTAGCCCTAAGGAATTATCGTTATATGCACTTTTTGTTAGTTTTGTGCATATGTTGTGCCCCATGTTGTGTGTGTGTGTGTGTGTTTGTGTTGTGCCTTCATTTATAAATGCTGTGTTATAATTTATGAATGTTTTTTCCCCTCTATTTCTACTTGGTTTCTATACTTTTTTGTGACTAATTTGTTCCTGATTCATGGTTTCTGTCCTAGTTCAAGTTCGCGATGTTCCCTAGCTAGTTGTTGTGCCCTAGTTAATGATTGTGTCCTAGTCCATGTCTACTGTATCTTAATTATGGTCGAGAAGTTTTCTAGTTTGTGGTATTACTACTGTGACCCTTGTTATTTGGTATTGTAGATGCTCTATATATTCAGTGTCGTAGTGTCGTATCTGGTGTTTTTATTTAGGCACTCCCTGTCTTATGGAGACTACTCAACAAACTAAAAGGAGATATAATATATACAAATTTTGGTGAGTGTTACAGGGCATGAAATGTTAGTGAATATAATTTGTAAGGGCGTAAATAAGGGTTACATATGTACCGGAAATTAGTCTCATAACAGCTAGTTATTAGTTATTACTTGGTATCTTTAGTTGTTATTTGTATATGTGATTCATGTCTTGTATCTTAAATGATTTAATTAAGTTTCTCAACATGCTTTGATTTTATTTCTGTTAGGCCTACACTATGGAATTGGAAGCAGAAGTTGCAAAGCTTAAAGAGGAGAAAGAAGAATTGAAGAAAGAACAGGTTTGCGAATTAATATGATGCACAAACATTGGCCTTATCAAGCATTGCTTTGGGTTGCGAAAATTCACTGACTATGCTTATGGTTGTTGCTACAGGAGAAACTTCTCAAGCTGCAGAAAAATCAGGCACGTGTCCCAAACTTTATAGATTTACCATTGTTCTAATATTAACTGGTAATTTTATTTGCACGAATTCAGTGAAATATAAGGTCTTTTACTGATTAATGGACCTAATGTGGATGATGAATCATGCCCAATGCATTTCTTTTTCTGACGTATCTTGCAAGTAGTTTGCTGTATGCTGTACTTATCATCATTCCACAAATTTCCAAATTGAAGCTAACCTAGGTAGTTTTTGATAGTAAATGTTAATCAAGCCACGTAAGAAAATATTCTATTTGCACCAAATACAGTTGAATCGATAATATTCTTAATGGGTAATTTCTTGGTAGATAAAATTATCATGAGTGTTTTGTTTAACAAATGTCAATGCCTCTTCTTTCCTGACTTTTTTCTACATCTTTCCTTATGAATGTTGCTTCATGCATGCATTCTTTATTCTCCACATTGAGCCAACATAATTTTGTTGTTAATATGTACTGTTAGTCAATGCAGGGTTCAATACTTTAGTCGCCAAAGGAAATATTTACATTTATCTGCAAATGTGCATCAAAAGTACCCTGTACCAATTAGTGTCTGGCCATTGATATTATAATCTCTTGTAAAGAAACATATTACATAAAAGAAAATATTGGTGCCTAATAGTTTATCAACAGTTTTACGGCAACGCCGTGTCTTTTCCATTTATGATACTTTAGCTTGCCCAAATAGGATAATCGTCTTGCAACCAGTATGCTCGGGCACATTTTCATGGTGGAAATGAGTAAGGCTCAGATCCTCTTAAAGAAGAGGTTTAGTGAAGAGAAGGTTTGAGTAGTGAAGAAGTGGTACAGAAATTTGGTTGTTATATTTAGAGAAAGTGTATGAAGATGAATTTAGCTTTTAGTCGTGGATTCGTGGTGTTAGGATTCATCTTGGCATTATTAGTCGGGTGTGGTTTTTTGTTTGGACGTGGATCACGTTCTTGAATAAAATACTTGCTGTAGACAAATTTCGAAAAGATAAAGTTACCAAATCCGTTTTTGGCCACGTCTAAGAGAGATGGAAAATCCGTTGACCAGTTTTTTCGTCCTTAATTGAGGAGTATTCGGATGGACCTGTTGGGTATGCCACTAGGTAACAACGACACGGATATGGGTGCCGGTGTCGGACACGGGTATGGGGTGTCGGACACGGCGACCCAAAAATATGTAAAAGCCGGGACACGGTTGTAAATTTTTTATTTCTTATTTTCTACTATGCTTATGTTGGTTACTTAACCTATCTAACACACTTATGGGTTAATTTACGACATATTTTTACGACTAATAACAAACTAGTCCCAACACTTATGGGTTATATTAACTTATGGGTTAATTTACGACTAATAGCAAACAAAAAACAATAATACTAGTTAGTATGGTTGAATAACATGAATAAGAATTGAAAACTTTCTAAAAGCTATGTCAAAAAGGTTATGATCTAAGCAAGAAGTGTCTGTTGGAGTGTCGACACGAGTGTCGGTGTGTTCGAGTGTCCGACACGTTTGGGCACAGATTTTTTTTGGAATATGGAGTGTCCATGTTACATAGGTATGCCATGACCATATTTGAATAATATTAAGGAGTACTTCTTGAATTGGAAGGTGATAAAGTTCAACTAATACCTGAAAAAGAAGTCCTATTACTCCTCCAAAATTGTAAAATCTTCTTTTATATTTTAATCACACTGGGGAGTGCGTTGGATCAAAATCCCATCCTAAGACGTCTGCAAAGATGTTTTCATATCTATAGAAATAGAGGACAGTGAAGAAAGAAAGGAGAAGATATTAAAAGAAATTAGAATTATAACAATATTCCAAGCTCCCGTAGTTATATAGAAAAACAGACTTTATTGATTAACTTGATGTCACCTATACATACCTTGTGAGCACTTAGATCTTTGGAAGCGTCCATGGTATTGTGTGCGTCTACATTTTTTTTATCTTTATTCTCTTTTGTATATAGCTATTGTACTTTATGCATGCTTTTACTAGTGGTTCAACCATGTTAGTTTTCCCCCTATCATCATATTAAAAATAATTAACTCCAATCCTTCTTTCTGAAAGCCTAGATAACGGAAAGATAATATTTCAGGCCCTGCATGATTACACGGCATATTGCATATGCATGATCCCTACTTGGGAATAATTCACAGCTCATCAAGCAAGAGTCTGACAAACTACTTGATTATATGCCTAAAGTTCTATTCAAAATTGAACTTTCAGGGTCCCAAGTAGAAGTTTTATAGTGTGAAAATTTTCATCAGAGGGCGTCATGGACAGTACTTATTATATTCTTTGATTGGTGCTTACAGGTCTTGGAGATTATGAAGCAACCGCGGGCCGTTAAGAAACAATGTTTAAGGAGGACGCTTACAGGGCCTTGGTAGAGAAAGTAACCTGATAAAATCTTAAATTCTTCAGTTGTACATATAAAAGGAACAAGATGGCGTGCGATAAAGTCAGAAACATTTCCCATTTATTTTATCTCTGCTTGATTCTCTTTTGAACATCAGGATAGGTAGGATAGGGAGTAAAGTATGTAGTTGTTTGGTGATTTTCTTGCATTGTGAATGCATGTGCACTGCAAATCTGTAACTATATGATGATGCCTGTTCACAAACAAGGCTTATAATGAGATTTTTTTTTGCTCGTTTGTTCGTTTTTAAGTTCACTTTTATGTTTATGGACAAGAATTATGGAAGATTGTATATCACCAGTCTTTATTGTTGTACTGATCCAACTGCAATTTTCACAGGAAATAAATACTGGTATTTCCAATCTTTATCGTTTTTAAGTACAGGGAAGGAGAGTTTGATTTCTTTATCGTTGAGGTTCTTGTTGCATTTGTTCGGTCACATAAGTGTTTTATCAGTCAACATAATTTCTTACTTGGCCCTCATAGAGATTGGCGAGCTGCCAGTGATTTGTTTAGAGTTATTACAGTTAGCAAGCCTAAAAATATTTCTCTAGTACACATGTTTCAGACAAATTGTGTTATACAGCATAAATACCATGCGAAGCATATGCAGACATCAGGTCACTTGGATAAAATCAATTAAATTATCTTAATCAGAGAAAAATAGCAGCCGCATAATTGCAGACTAACAAAGGGAATATAGAAGAAATGTCTATTCTCTCAAATCCTCCGACTCTGTCGTGATTTGGGAGCCTCCATCATCACATTCGAAAAACAAGGTAGTATTGTGGCCCCTTTTGGTTCTTAGAATTAACAGAAACTGGAAAGGATAAAATTACTCTCACAATCTGGTCGGAGGACCCAAAACCCTTACTAATACGATGTAGAAGACCAAGTCATTATATTTAATACGATGTCTGGACACGGGTTCTGCTACCTCAGAGTCTCATACTTTAGTTATTAAGAAAAGGGGGCAGCTCTGATTCGGAGGAAAGAGCAAGCCAGCTTCATCCGCTACCATTTTACCTTTACTAATACTTCCTCCACCTTAAACATGTTTACGTCTTTACTGATAGCCAATGAACATCCCTATGATCAAAATGATGGAAACTACGTACTTGCTGTATTGCTCCTATATTGACTTCATACTCATCTTACTCTCAACCTGCCTATCCACTCTGCCTCAAACATGAAATTTAGTTTGTTCAACCTAATAAGTCTGGTCTATACTGCCAGATCTTTCACATAGCACCAAGCCACCAACCAAAGTAGACATGAATTCTGGATTGTAGAATTCGGGGCCAATATATAAACGTCTGCTAAGGGTACCTATAGAAAATGCATCATCAAATGCGTTTTCGTCAAGGTGAGGAATTGGGAATAAGATTTTCATAGACAACAAATAAAATGGCACAAGAATACCCACTTCTGATTCAAACCTCGAGCTAACTGGATCCAGATCAAGTACTTGCAGCATTCTACAGAAGTCCTGCTGTTAAAAGGAAAGTAAGAGATCATTCTGGTGTCTGTTGGGAACCACTTTGGGAATATCTTTTACAGATGCAAAACCAAACTACTAGTAAGGATAGCCAGGAGTACATTCCATGTCCTTCCAAGATATCATCTTCCTCCGATCTCGTCCCCTGAAAGATCTTGTAAGAATTTTCCCACTAACTGGTTTGCACAAACCAATATCAACTACAGAAGTACTCTTTCTTGTCTTTGAGAACATGGGTGCCTCCTCATGAATGTAAAGATCAAACAGCATTGCAAGACAACGTACTTGGTGCGATAAGATGTAGTTTTCGTAATCACACGGTAGCATCTTCAAAATGTGAAGATTGACCTGTAAAATATGAATTCAATACTTTAGTACAATTGAAAATACATTTTAAGGATGTATAATTAGAAGAATTATACTCTCTGAGCTCTAGACAAAATTGATCGCAGATGTCTTGTAGCATTAAAGTAGGACTTCTGACCAACTTGATCAAAGGACAATGCATCAAAAATGTTTATCACATATAAGCTTAACTAGGATTAACACTATACCTCTGCTTCTATGGCACGGAGTTCGTTGTACCATCCAGAGAAATCCTTCTCAGAAGTTTTTCCATCATTATTGGTGGACAAGCTTAACGTAAAAAGTGGGGGCCTCAAAGGATACTCCTTACTGATTTTAATCTGTCATGAACAAGGTTAACCTACAGAAGTCAAACCAGAGAAGCAAGGAAAAAAGAACAAAGTCAACTAAAAGCAGTAGAAATGTAGCTACCTTGGCTTCCAGGTTTACAATCCCCCCGCTTCCATCAGCACTTTTAGATAAAGCCATAATAAACTCTTTGACCCCATAGTTTTCCCATGATTTATCAACCATTGCATGACTTGCTGCATATTCCGGCTCCTCCTCTGTCGGTATAGGTTCGTCCACATCACTCTCACTGTCTATTAAGAGTTCTGAATCATCATCGTGTTTCCTAAAACTCAGCGATCTTCCTTTGTTCATAGGGGATATCATGCTCTTTGAAATCAAAGTGAGTTGTCTCGAATGATCAAGGTCAGTGGATATTTTAGGGGGAGGGACATTAGCTTCAGTCACGACAACTGGCACTGGAATGCCAGATGGAAGTTCACCATCTTCCCTTGCACTCTCTATCTCTTCTTTGGATCTACTAGACCTCCCATCTATATCAAGATCCATAAGATCTGCAGCTTGTTCCACAGCAACGGGAATAGACAAACCTTCATTAGGTAATAACATTTCTAGCCAAGAATGCAAATCACACGAAGCGGTATGAAATGCCCATGGAATTTTCTCATAACCCAGTGTTGGCCACTTAAGCCTCGATAAGGAATCGAGCTGCTCCCTGTAAGCCAACCAAGATTCCAAACTTTATTGATTAATAGTGCATAAGCAAAAGAATGCATAATGAAGACCATTTATTGAGTTTTCAGGTAACACAAAAAGAAAATACATAAAGGGTCAGTGTCCAGAATGTACTATGCCCTTTGACGTGATACAGAACTGAATTCTATTGTATCGTCTATTGTCCAGGACTTCAAACATACAAAGTAGTGACTCACGCAAGAGCCTTCTGAGCTTTTTGTCGAGAGCGGATTCTTTGCACAACTGTCTGAACCCGATTCTGATGACGGTAAAGAGAAAGACCTGAAATGACAGTGGCACTTTTAACTGTTGAATTGCTCTGAGTTTCACTAACTGTAAGGAGAGGCGACACCTCGGGCAAAAAATCGATTCCCGCCAAATGTTGAGCCCACTTATATGGACGTAGCATCCGGCTTTCATCAAACGCAGCAGCATCACCAGCAAAAAGCTTAGCTGACTGCATTATTATTCAGAAATGGTTATCAGAGATATGAACAAAAATTGTTGGATAATTTAGGTTGGTCCTATGCAAATAAGTTAAATATGAGATTTCTATATTCTGGTTTTCATTAGCTCAATTCCACTCTCTATCATTTGGGACTAAAATGTCCTCCCTCCACCATTCTTGTTCACCCCCCTGCAAAGCCCATACTCCAACCAGCATCACAAGAGTTTCTCCCAAGTTACATGCAACTCATAACTAAAAATCTGTTTTTATCTACAGATTTTTTTTTGTTCGTGGCAATGGCAAACGAAAGAAAAAGGAGAACCATGTTCTCCATGAGTCAGGCAGAACCCCTCGACCTTAGGTTTTTTAGGAACAAATTTGGAATATCTTATAAGGGTTTCTGTTATTATCATTGCTTGTCTGACAGCAACAATTTTTTTTTAAATTTATAAAATTGCATCCCTA
Organism: Kingdonia uniflora; assembly: GCA_014058105.1. Lineage (NCBI taxonomy): Eukaryota > Viridiplantae > Streptophyta > Magnoliopsida > Ranunculales > Circaeasteraceae > Kingdonia > Kingdonia uniflora. The sequence continues at coordinate 650,887 of JACGCM010002156.1, read as the reverse complement.
ACTGAACTACAAAATCTGATTTATCTAAGGATTTCTTTGGTTCACGGAAAACACTGGAAATGAAAACCATATTCCACAAAAATGGTAGAGAATGAAATCATAGAATTATGTTTTCCCCTGTTTGGTAGACATGGGTAAATGAAGAAAAACGTCTAAAGTTTGCTTATATAAGATATATGTGGCTCTATATTATGGTGTTACCACAGGTTACTATTAAATGAAAGGTGTTGCTAGACAGATGCTGGAAAACATCCATACCTGGTGAGGAAGTTCAAGACCTGTATCATCAGGAAATAAGTTACATAAGATATTGATCTCTGGTCTTTCAAGAGATCCTTCGAGCCCGACACAAACGACATTCAGCTTCCACAAATATTCAAACCTCAAAGTGACCAATTTCACAGGCTTAGGATCCGAAACCTCATCATCATACACATGAAGTATAACTTTGAATGGATGAGCTTGGTAGATTCTTTCGGCATGGTCAAGACTCTCCTTACTTGGGACCTTTTTTGGTCGCTTTCTCCTTCTTTGTCCATCGTCCTCCTCATCAGGTGCATCATCGTCAAATTTGTTGGTCTCTGTGCTTGTTGACATGCCTGATACAGAACACTATCAATCTCTGTTCCAAACCTAGTCTTAACAGAATACAACAGAACAATTTTTTCTATTTTTTCATAAATGTTTGTAATAATAATAACAACAAACATATAAATGTCTACATGAGGATCTGAATAAATTAACAAAGCTTAGTGATCCCTTCTCTATCTCAGTCGTTTTAAGAAAATTACCAGCGTCGTTATTTGCTTGCTGGTAGGCAAAAGCTTGAGCTTCCTTCAAACTCCCCATGATCTCTAAATCAATTTTCTCTCCAAAAGCCTCCTTCTGGGACAAGAATTGTGAGTATATCACATAGAGAGGAGGTGGGAGCAATTCTGCTGAGTTGTGTTGCTTTATTTTCTTAGAATGAGGAATGCCCAGTTGCTGTTGTACTGGCATAGATGCTTTCTTAAGAGATTTCAAGTGTGAAGGGAGACTTGACAAGAATTTCTTCCGGTTTGCAATGGTCTCCAACAAACTTTTCCTTCGTTGCTCTAGTTTCTCGTTAAGTTTGCAGAGTTCTTTTCTCTGGTTCAAAGAAGAAAAAAAATAGATTAATTGATTTATTACATGGTATTTCTAGCAATAAACCTATGATAAATCACTTATTCAACTCAGACAGAACAATTTGAGAATCGGGTAAAGGTTTTCATTGAAACTGTCTGCATGCCAGAATGATAGATATTAACACATCTTACTTTTCAAACAAAAACAGCTAAACTAATCTTTTATCAAAAAGCATCCACTTAACAATTGATGTACATTCAATCATGGATGTAGACTATGTAACTTTAACATGTATGCACGTATAGGTAGTCAGATAATGTCCCACCCCCTAAAAACTTAATTTACCACGGAGTTCTAAATTTTGGGTAAACTGAAATCTAATATTAGTGTATTACAAAAGTATATCTTCATAAAGCATTGAAATTATAATATGAAGCCTGAGGTGCTTAGATGCCAAAGACGGCTAGTTTGTTAAATTACTATATACTACAGAAATGTTCTAAAACTGTGTTAGATGCTGATAGGTATGCTATTTACTTAATACAGTATGAATCATCCATAAATTCCAGCGGTCAGTTTTAAGATTTTATATTACGGTATAATGGCTCAAAGAAATTAGAGCAACAGTTGATAGAAGTTCTCAAAATCAACGGGAGCTAGACTCATCAAAAACGTTAAATTTAATGCCCAAATACACCAAATAGTGAGGTCAACATTGATGGGTAATTGGCCACTGGTTAGAAAGAAATAAAGTTGTAGCAACTTTTAGTTGGTCATGTATAGTCTAGACTCTATACTATAGAAAACATCTTTTTGTTTTCCTATATTTAGGTTAAATAGTGGGCGATGAAAAAAGTATATATGCTAAGAAAATATTGATAAGGTACAATTTTTTTTTATTACTCTTACTTATACCTTCATATTGTTGCAATTTTTATGACAATCCGGGATAAACGAATATAAGGCACTAGTTTATACTTTATATGTAATTCGTTGTTAGCTTCAGTTTAAGAGGACGAAAAGTGTAAAAATTTATTTACAAAGGTCTCGATTAATGAGAAAAAGCATAATGGAGATACCGGATTTATATCAGAAGAAAAGAAAAAGGTTATTTGCAGATTTAGTTCTTGTTTAAGTCATAACTCATAAGGATATCGTAACGACATTTGCAGCACTATCCTTAACTAAGCACAAAAACATTACTAACATTAACTAAAGCACAAAAATATTTCATTATTAACGCGAACATCTGAAAAATATAAACCCAATTTTAACAAATTACCTGAAAAACCTCAAAATTAAGCCTCTTTAGCATCAAATCATGTGCACTATCCTTGGACATCACAGATGCTTTAATCTCTTGAGGCGCATTACTGAAAAACTCCTTCTCCGGTACAAGTTCAATATCAGGATACTTTGACTTGAAATCTTTACAAGCCTTTATCGCTTTAACATAGTGATTCTTCTCATACAACATGTTGTGTAGCTGCAGCGACGTGAAGTCCACAGGCGTCTTTGCCTGTTCCGTCTCCGATTTCACACGGTCTTCTTCTATCAAAATCGAACGATTCACCTATGTTCTCGAATCAAATATAATCATCTTTTAGCAAATAATTACAAACATTTTAGTAACACTACCTAATTTTGATTTCTCACGCAAATTGTGTAATAAAAACCCTAAAATCTGAAATTTGAAGTTGAGATTGAGACCTGACGAAGGAGAACGAGATGGAGAGACATCTGAGTGACGAGTTCTCTGAGTTCGGATTTAGGTTTTCCTTCCTTCTTGAGAAGGAGCATCTTCGCGACGATCTCTTCGGCAAAGACTCTAGTTTCTTCGAGCATTTCGTGCGCGCTCTTCTTCTTCTTTTCTGCCTTATGAAGCGAAGGCATTGGTGCTAATGGCGAAGGGTCCTCCTCTACCTCCATCATCTTTTTCCTCTCTATCGCGAGAGAACTTGAATGAAATTTGGTGCTTGGTTCTGCAACTACGGTTTATGCTGAGCTGAGCTGTGCGTGCTATTGCGTAACGGTGAGTGAGCAGCCCAATAGGGCAAATATGTTTCCTTTTAATCTGCAGATGTCACAAAAAATGTTCATCCGTTTCTTTTAATTTGTGGATGTCACAAAAAATGTTCATCCGTCATCACTCGGTTTTGATCTTTGGGGTTATTAATGTATTGTTGCTAGTGGAAACGACTGTGACCTAGTACCACATAAAACCTAGGTGTTAGTGGTGCAATATTTAATGGTCTTAACCCTTAGAGGAAAAGCTCCTCTCCCAATTATTTTCCCAAGCAGCTTTGCCTTCTCTACTCTCTTGTGAGGAAAAACTCTCTCTTTCCACCCCCGAGGCACCTCTTAGTACCCCACAGTCACCATCACCCTCATCCACACTCTCCCCCACCTCCCTCTTTGAGTACAAACAACACCTTCTATCCCTCTTCAAAACCCTAATGGAAGAGGAAGCAGGCGAAGCTGCTACAACAAACCGCGACCGAGTCGGAGAGCTTGCGGAGATGATGCACGGAAACTCTACGCACGACCCCATCCCCATCCTATTACTGGATAATACCAAATGGGAGGGTTTGCAAAACAGTTGGAAATACGTCGTGGCTTTCAAATCCATTTTACCTAACATAAAAGGAACAAGCTATCATTGAAGGAGATACTAGAGAATGGATAAAACTCATGCCACATATGCCTCCACTCTCTTTTGAACAAGAATCTAAGGTTTTTATCCCAAATTTCCAAAACAACACAGACCAACGAACCATATTGGCCACGCCGCCGGTTATTGTCTATGGTTTCTCCTTGCTCTAACAACATTTTGACCCACTCCTCCACCAGTTAGAACAGACTTTCCCTCGATACCTCTGTTGGGTGCAAATCTACGGATGTCGTGCTGTTTGTTTGACAAAACTACGTTTGAACTTATCGGGAACAAAATAGGGGAATACGTGAGGGACAACTACAACCCGACGTCTACCGAGCCACAAAAAACTAGTTTTGTGAGAATCCTGGTTAACCTACTAACAAACAAACCCCTTGTACTCTCCATCCCAGTTTCCAGACCGCACCAATATGGCAATGCGCGAGCCACAATCAAGTACGAACGGTTGGAAGATTTCTGCCCCTACTGTGGCATTATTACTCACATGTTTGCACTATGCAAAAAATTCGGCCATGTTCTGCAAGAAAGAAACTGACTTAACATCACCTCAAAATTTGAATTTCCATTTGAAACTCATATATAGGTCAATCCACCAAAGAACATTCTCACATCCCCGTTCAACACACTTCTATTCAGGAAAACCGACGAGGCAATCCCAAAAGGAATACTCCCCACCTCCACCGACCAAACCCCAATATGCATCACAACATCGAGAAGACGAAAAGAGCGATGAAATGGGAGAACAAATCCGAATGGCAGTTGCTCAGCTTAAACATTGGAAAACAAACGGTTTTTTTCCCTAATAGACGGAAACGGAGTTTGGAGACCGGAAGAAAACAAATTTTTCGCAGCCGTTTCTCCAGGAGATTACTGACCAAGACTGTCGTCCGACAGGCAAAGGACAAAGTAACAAAATCAAGAAGAAAGGGTAGCAGCTCAGTCACTTCGGGGATAGACCTGCCTCTTAGTCGGGTACGGAAGGGTACTTCCATTAGGGTTTTAGCGTAAGTTTTGGAGGCGCTGGTACTGCAAGGAAACTCTTGGAAGACTTCGACTTGACCCTAACTGATCTCGTCAGATGCCTTAAAGGCAAACAGATTGTTGGACCCAACAAACCCTCACTTCTTTTCCCAAAAACTATCAAGAGCCGTTTGAGAAAGATTTCTCACACAAGTTTGAGGAGCATAGGACCCTCTCAAAGCAACATCATTTGGTTTCAAACAAATTCATTCCTACAACAGCTAGTTTAACGGTCATCTCCCAAGTGGGTCGCAAATCGTCGAGCCCACACAAAGAACGAAACTCCCAACCTCTCCCGTTGCTCTTGGGCTTCGAGCCGATGATCTTCTTCTCCAAAGCTCCCACTCTGGACCTGGGGGCCCATCAGCTTATCGATCTCACAAACATTCCGTCACCCTTGGGTGGATCCCCTGTCCTAAAACTGACCCCACATAGGCCAAAAGGGCCCAAATGCAGGCAGAGACCTTTAGAGCTTGGGTATTCATCCTCGGACAAATCCGGATGGATTAAAACCTTGTCACCAGAACTTCTTTAGGACAGAAAGCATTCGGGGTTGCGACAGTTCTTTGTACTCCAAACCTAGTCGGGGCATACTAAAGCATAGTCTCGCGGATTCACACAACTCAAAAGAGGGCACGGGGGATTCCAAAAAGCCCGCAAAGGTGCGCTTACTTTTATCCCTCCTAAACTTACTTCGACCTGCATGTTTTTTGTATTATAATTTGAAGTTTGTTTTTCCTTCGTCTGTTACCTTATCTGTCTCCTTCTTTGAACGATGACGATTCAAATGATCCGTTCCCACGTTCTAGGGCTTCCTACTAGACACTGGTAGAGGGAACTACCCCCCCCCCCCCGAGGCACACCTAAACCGAGCTCAGACCCCCATCATAAGGGACCTTTTATTTTGGTTACATCTTTTATTGACAACCCCAAGCCTGATTTCAGAGCATCTGGGGGGGGGGGGGGGAAACTTTGTTGAGCAAACAAAACACTAGACCCCCTCGCCCTCCCTACTCTAGAGAGAAGGGTGGAGGACTAGACGGTTTTTGACGACGATTTGTGGGTGTCACACGCTCCCTCTTTCTCTTCCCTAGACCCCAGGACCTGCGCAGTTTTGCACGCTCGAACAAACCCCCCAGATCGAGGTTACGAACGTACAAATCTAGGAGGCTCTCTAATCTGTAGCTTCGTACCCCGAACCCTGACCCCATTAGGAGCTACACAAACCCTTATACCGGCCTTTGGTTCTCAATGATTGTGCTCTCCTGGAACTGTAGGGGGAGCGGGAAGCCCTCCACCGTTAGGGAGCTAGCGACACATAAACAAAAGTTTAATCTATACATTATTTTTCTTTATGAAACCAAATCATCTAACCCTGAATCCTTGCGAAAATTTCCCACCCTTGGGTATGAACACTCCCACTTTGTTAATGCCTCAAAAAACCGTGGGGGAGGACTTTGGCTTGCTTGGAACCAAGGCTTTGACCTCGCTATACTTTTCTCATCTCCTAGAGGGATTGATGCCCTTATTTGCTCCCAGGTACCCAACTCTACACCAGATTCAGAGCCAATTCCGTGGATGTGTTCCTTCACATACGGCCCCCCTGAAATCCAGTATCGTAGCACACACTGAGCATCTATTGCCAGTATGGCTAACTCCATCCCGATCCCCTGGATTATCCTTGGGGACCTAAACTGTATTACTTGCAAAAAAGAAAAATATGGGAAAGTCACTTTCGACAACACTGCCCCCAACCCCTTGGAAGAATTTATATTCGACGCTTCCATGATTGATTTCGGTTACTCAGGTGTTCCTTTTACCTGGTCAAATAAAATGAAAGGCGGGGATCCAGTCAAACAGCCGCTGGATCGTGCCCTGGTCTCGGTTCCGTGGAGAACCACCTTCCCTAATGCTGCTCTCCTAAACTTGCCCATCATTGGCTCTGATCATGAACCCATCATCCTGAACACTGACCCGGTTACTCACCATCTCCCAAAATAGTTCCACTTTTAATCGCTATGGACCAAGCACGTGGACTGTCAGGAGATCATAAGAAAAGCTTGGTCTATCGAGCAGGAAGGTTCTCGTCCCCTACGACTATGCAAGAAGCTTTGACATACCAAAAAAGAGCTCATCGCTTGGAACAAAGAAGTTTTCAACTGCACCCCTAGAAAGATCTAGACCCTTAAGGACCAAATCAACGCCATCCAAAAGGAGCCTCTGACGGGAAAAAAAAATATTCACCTCGAGCATGACCTCCTGAGCAAATTGGATAACACTCTTGATCAAGAAGAGATCCCGTGGAGAGACAAATTCAAAGAAACCTGGCTTAGAGAGGGAGATCGCAGCACTAAATTTTTTTATGCGTCCACCATCTATCGCAAAAGGAAGAACGAAATCAGAAAGGTTTGTAAACCTGATGGGTCATGGGCACAAGAGCGAAAAGACATCGGAGCCACTTTTGTCAACTTTTACAAGGACCTCTTTACTCCATCTAACTCTTCTTTAAAAGTTAAAGATCTCAACATTACGGAAAAGCTAAAATCTGATGAGGACATCTTCCAGCTCACAGGGGAACCCACTTTAGAGGAAGTCAAAGACTCACTTTTCTCTATAAATCCCCATAAATCCCCTGGGTCAAATGGTTTTACCCCCCTCTTTTACCAAAAATCCTGGAAAATGGTGAAACACGACCTGTAAAAGGCCACACTCGTATTTTTCCAAACAAGGCATTTGCTGGCAGAATTTAACCATACAAATAAAACCCTGGTTACTACAGACCTATTATTATTTGCAATGTTAAGTTCAAGATCATCACCAAAATCCTGGTTTGCCCCTGGTTACTACAGACCTATTATTATTTGCAATGTTAAGTTCAAGATCATCACCAAAATCCTGGCTTACAGACCGAAACCCCTCCTTAACAAACTTTTCTCTCCAGCCCAAATTGCCTTCATCCCAGGCAGGCAAATCTTTGATAATATCATCATGGCCCAAAAAATCCTCACCTCCTTCAAAAAGAAGAAATGCACCTCAGGATGCATAGCAGTCAAACTTGATCTTAACAAAGTCTTTTACAGGGTGGAATGGAATTTCCTTACCGACACCCTCAAATCTATGGGCTTCTGCGATAAGTGGTACGAATGGGTACACCAATGCATCTTCACCTCCGCTATCTCCTTCTATCTAAATGGTACCCCTTATGGTTTTCTTAAACCGGGCAGAGGCCTCAGACAAGGAGACCCCCTCTCCCCTTTTCTTTTCCTCATCTACTCGGAGGTTTTCTCCAGAATCATCATGAAAGTGGAACTCAAAGGAGACATTCACGGCATTAAAACAACCAGAGGCAGTACACCTATCTCTTACCTCCTCTTCACTGATGATAGTTTTATTTTTTGCATAACCAACCTGAGAGAAGCAATGTCTCTAAAAGATGCTCTCGACACCTTCAAAAACATTTTGGGCCAAGAGATAAACTTGGAAAAATCTTGCATCCTCTTTAGCAAAAACTGCCACCGAAGACACCACAAGCTTATCCAAAAAATCCTTCACACCAGAAATGATTCTTCCGGGGAGAAATACCTTGGAGCCGCGCTCCCTTTCGCTTGGAGAAAAATGCTTAACTTCCAGGACATCATACCCCGTGTCTCGAACAGGATTGAGGGCTGGAAGGCCAAAAACCTTTCCCAAACGGGTAGACTTATCTTTATAAAACTTGTTAACTCATCAATCCCGTCGTTCCTCATGTCCGTTTTCCTGTTCCCTATCAAAATCTGTAAAAAAAACTAGATTTTATGAACGCTAGATTTTTGTAGGGATCAAACAGTGAAGGAAGAAGTAAGGCCCATCTTATTAATTGGAAGAAAATCTGTAGGCCGAAGAAATGGAGGGGGGGGGTCTGGGAACCAGAACTACCCTCACTCACAACCAGGCCCTGATGGCCAATCTTACAGCAGATTATTAAAGAACCTGATAAGATCTGGGCCCACAATATGAGGAAAAAGTACACCCCAAAGGAGTCTTCGATGCTCTCTTCCACCAAAGCCTCAAACTCTTTGATTTGGAAAGGTATCCTTAAGGCTAGAAACCGAATTTAGCCTGACTTCATTTGGCACATAGGGGACGGAGAAAATGTGAACTGTTGGCTCGAACCCTGGATTCCCAGAATTCAATTCGGGAGACCTATAGGGCCTGCCCCTCACAATAAAACTTTTTTTAGAGTAGCTGATCTCATTTGCCCATCCCGTTGTATATGGAAGGAAGACCTGGTTTACTCCCTCTATCATAAAGATATTGTAGATCTCATCCTCATTATCCCCCTCAGTATAAACCAAGCAAAAGACGTCCTTAGGTGGAGGAAAGAAAAAAATGGTATCCTTACGGTCAAATCTGCCTAGCAATCCTCCATGCAAGACCAAAACAGGGTCAACCAATTCCCTAGTACCATAGCACAGGCAGACATTAATTGGGGAACTATCTGGAAAATAAAAGTTCCTTTTCAAATACAATTCTTTTTTTGGAAAGCTTTGCAGGACGGAATCCTAACAAAGATGAACCTATGGTACGGAGACGAGCCATGGGATACCACCTGCCCTCGATGCGGAGAAGAAGAAGAAACCACCACGTAGTACGCTCTTTTCTTTTGCAAAAATATAAAAAAGTTATGGTATGTTTATGACTTTTTCTTCCGACTTCTGCACCTGGGTTTACTCTGCTCCCCTTTTCAAAGTCCTACAAATGTTCTCGCAGCAGAAGGTATCCGACTATGACCCTATTTCCCTTTGGGGGAAAATTATCATCATTATGTACGTCATATGGACTAGCATAAATGAGTTCATTTTCAAAAATATTAAGCTAAACCCCAAAGAGGCGATAAAATTGTAAAAAAGTATTTGATTGATACCACCCATTCCGCCGCCTCTACTAACAGGTCGATTTACACCTCGACCTCTATCGAGGTCGGCTGGCACGTTGTCATAGTGGACGCTTCCTGGTTCAACAAAGACTTCCTCTGTGGCTCCAATTTCATTATTAAGATTCACTGGTTTTCTACTATTGGTGTAAGTTTTGACTCTTCTAGGGCGGCGAACCAAGAAGAGGTAGAGGCAATCTCAGTGATCAGAGGAATGGAAGCAACGCTCCATATTGGCATGGAAAGGGTGCTGCTTCTGACGGACTACCGCCGCCTTGTCTCTTGGGGCGCCCTCACACTGGCACCGGATTTGCTTTCACTCGCGTCCCAATTTATGGAGTTTCGTTTTGAGTAACTTGACCGCTTTTGTAATTATGAGGCACATGCTTTAGCCGCTAAGGGTAGACATTTCCCCTTTTCTGTTTGTTTTGAGCCTTTAAAGGCAACCACTTTAGTGAACGCTGTTGTATCCTTTTCGGCTCCGGAGGCCTAATTTTATCTTTTCTTTTGCTTAAAAAAAAACTTAGGAGGATCCTAGCATTCCGCCCTGCTTCTTTAACGCCCCGTTATTTTTTCCTTATTTGATTATATACGGATGCTATTTATTAGCTTGCACTTTGTAGTACGATATAATATTCTTTGGTTTTTGAGTTTGAGTTGTAAACTTAGTCAAAACCCACCACCCTATTTTCCCCAAATTCTTCTCTATCCCCTCCCTTTTTCCTCCAACAACTCACCCTACTTTGGAGATAACAGTGTATCATCTTCCTTTTCTACATCAATTAAACCCAGAGTATTAGAGAGAAGAAACCATCTATATAAAATTATGCAATACTTTGGAGGATTGCTAGAAATTATTGGAGCATTGAGGGTAGATTTCCTTTCTCTTTTAACCCTTGGATTCGTCGAATAAGGCAAGTGCAATTACTTCTGGATGCTCTGACTAATCATCATAATCATTAGATATCTAACTCTTGTATAGTTTTTGTATGAACATACTTTCTAGGTTATATCTTTGTGTTCATAATCATCCGCTTTAGCGTACAATTTGCGTCGTAATCAAGTTAACGAGTTAACTCTGTATGTGTAGTTGATTAGCTTGTTTTAATAATGTTTTTGTATTAGATATGTTGATATTAGTAAGCATGTGATCACATCGTAATTGAATATATCATGGAAGAAATTTTAGAAGTTTGTAATGATGATAATCTTCCTGTTCTAGTAAGTAGTTTGGGGTTAAATATTAAGCCATCATATGGTGCTATGTAAGGTTTCCATAATGATAGATATATTACAAGTTTAACCATTCAAATTAGGGAGTAACCTACGAAGTGTTGTGTCCTATTAAGAGGTTAAGCCTCATTATTGTTCGGGCATTTTAATATAGATTGTCGATTTAGAATTGCATATTAGTAATGCCAAATGTTTCAAGAGTCAAATGAAGTATATTTGACTAATGGCTTAACTTAGCTACGATTATAAGACTTTAATTGGTATAACCTTTATTACTTAAGGTAGCAAAATCATTAATAGTCAGAGTATAATATCATCTACAGAGTCCCTACTCCTATACTTGTGAGGGTAGAATGGTCGTTGAGCATAAGATCACCAATCATATGATATAGTCTCATTGCCTGTAGAGCAATGATAGATAAACCATTTTGATTGAGTGGCAATCTCTTAAATCATTCATGCATTAGAGAACTAAGAGTCATGTACACAGTAGGGATATGTTGTCAGGGTCCTTGGGTTCGATTCCCTAAACAAAAGATTCGGTAACTGTTTATTAGTGTTCTAGGGTTGCAAGCCCCTAAAATTCTTCCCCTGTTACATATCGGCTTTGATATTCTTTGTGAATACTCCTCGTGGGCATAGATCCCTAAAAGTGAAAATAAATCAGGCTTTAGACCTGTAGGTTGAAACTCCTTGACCACCTTGATTAGGTTATTTCCCCCGCTAATTTTTGGCTCACTAAAAAGGAATCCACCAATCCCTGGCTCGACAATAAGGGATACACTTCTGTTGAGGACAAAAGGGTGCGAGAGTGTGGTCCCATTGAATTAAAAGTGACCATGTGCACATCGTCTGTAACACTCAATAAATACTTATAATACCGATTAGCGCCGACGCTTAAAACAACATTAATAATAAAACATAATCTCTTCATTAAGCATTGCATCATTTATACATATAGATAGAATATTATATCACATTAGTATCTCTTTATTATATCGGTCTGTCATGTTCAGTGACCGGTAATAATTGTGCTTGTTGACGCCTTGTGCGCTAAATTTTCACCGCTGCGTTTCTTTGGTGTAAGTAGATGTTGTTAATTTATTTTGAAATATACGTATAAATAGAATATTATATTATATTAGTTTCTCTTTATTATATCGGTCTGTCATGTTCAGTGATCGGTAATAATTGTGCTTGCTGACGCCTTGTGCGCTATATTTTCACCGAAACAGATTTTGAGGCGTGACAACTTCAAGACCGAACGTCTTCCCGGTACTTTCCTCCGTTAATGGCAATCCCCACCCATTTTTTTATAATTTGGCTCCACCGGGATTCGAAACCTTGGCGAAGTTGGCTTTGATACTAATTATTAAGACCCCAATACCACTACACTACATACAACCAAAGTGTTAGTGGTGCGATATTTAATGGTCTTAACCCATTATCCTAACAACTGGGAGGTGTTTCTTGTTGTTATGGATAACTAGAGGTAGTAGAGATGGACATTGTAATTTGTAAAACTTGACCAATTTTTAATATTAAAACTAATAACCAAACATTTCTTTTCGTATAAACATTTCGCATTTGGCCTTCCTCGATTTCATCATGCCCAGCTTGAGAAAATCACATCTTATGTATGTTAATTAGAGAAAAATATTGTAATCTGAGGAGATACTCTACATTGTATATATCCTTGAAGATTAATTCTAAAATTACGTATACTTGATAGTTGATACAATAGATAAAGAAAGAAATAAATCTAGTTTGATTTCATAGTTTATTACAATTAGGATCATCCGCGAGATTTCTCAACCAAACAGAGTCCGCCATAACAGATTCATCATCATCGTTCCTATGCCACTTCCATAACGCATGACTTCCATTCACGACCTCAAACTGCCCATGCCCAAAACTGGCTTCCCTGAAAATTGATATCTCTTCCTTGGGATCATTGTACCTTTACAAATCACACAAACAACATTACCAAAGGCGCCAACAAATAAATATCGGTTTATGAAATGGGCTACTAGTACAGTTTAACTTACTCGCTCGCAAGGCCCTCACGGTTGCCCCCGTCGCCAATGGTGATATGGACTGTGCCGCAAGCATCAGGTTTACCGTCGTAAACTCGTGTCTGGTGTACAATTCAAGAATGCGATATCAACAAATGACTTAAATATCATTCTAGGAAATGTAGTAATGAAACTAAACGAAGTGAGAAAATTTTGTACTTACGAAGCGTTCGTAGGCGTGAACATGTCCAGCGAAGACAATATCAACCCGAGCTCTATAAAGCAATCCTTCCATAGATTTCCTCATTTCAACCGATTCACCTTCTCCCTGGTGGGCAGAGTTGGTATTATACCACGGAGCATGAACTAGAGCGATAACCCAAGGGGTCTTGTTCCGATTAACTTTAGCCAAGTCTTCCTCAAGCCACTTGTACTGAGGTGACCCATTGCTGAAATCAGTGTAGGATCCTAGCATAAGAACGTGCACACCGGGAACTTCGAAGGAGTAGTAGAGGTTAGAATTGGAGCCGCTCTCTTCGAACGGCATATGCCACCTGGAATTGTAGGCCGTAAAGGACTCCGAGTGGACTACAGGAATTTTCTCAACCTCGTGGTTCCCATGTGTTACCATCCAGGGACGGGTGCTAGCTAGGGGTTCTACGAGACGCCCAAATGAGTCCCAGAATGGCTGATAAAGGTCGGCGTAAGACAAGTCTCCTGGTATGAGCATCACGTCATAGTTCGAACTTGCAATGTGCTTCAGAGTCGAATCTGTCCACCCAGTTTGGCCAAGATCTCCTGCCATATTTAAGGATCAAGTTAGTAAACATATTGTCATTACATATTTTTAACTTTCACTCCTCACCGTTATCTCTTTTTAATTTTTTGGTTTTAAAATCACTTTTACATTACGATTAAAAATAGGGATTAACATCTCAAATTTTCAACCAAAAAGCAACAATTTTATTATTTTAGAGTAAGAGCGGAAGTAATCATTTGGAGAAGGTAGGGTAAAGATGATAGATGGGGACATGCACAACACTAATCAAGTATAATTAGGAATTGTGTTATTTGTTGTGATACTACTACACGCGGTGGTGTCAAACTAAGTAGGCACCTGGCTAAACAGGTGCGGTGTTGAAGGCACATCATTTTGGCATTACAAAGCATCCTGTCGGTCTCCTACCGTTTAGTGGTATATAGTTAAAAGTAAAAGTGTTAAAAGGATAACTGTGAGTGAAGAGAGTTAAAGTAGAGTTAAGGTGTCGAAAATATTTCAAGAGGAGTAGAGAGGGATTCTTTCCACCACGGTGGAGAGGATCCGATCCGCACTCTTTCTTACCGGCCATGGCGAACTTGATAGGAAGTTGAGTAGGCCGAGTTTTAAAGCTAAACTCTCTAACGGGATTAGAGCCGCAACGGTAGTAATAGACAGTTTCAGCCTTCAATGGCCCAATGACGACATCGTGTATTTCCCCAGATTTATACATCAAATATTTGTACGAATTTGTGCTCCCCGTTGCGGATAAATCATATTTCCCGGATGATGTGCCATATTCTACTTTGGATTCAGTTGCATCCTCAGTTATCCATGATATTCTCATGTTGTTCTCACCGACCAACGATATATGAACCTGGTAATTTCCAAAGCAAATAGTATAAATATATACATTATGGCGTATAAGAGAAATTGGACTAAAAATAAATTCTGTAAGTTCATTCTATAACACGAGATAAATGTTTCCTCTCGTCGTCATCAATCTAATGGTTTGCAAATCTCTAAATCAAGTGTAACCTAACAACTAAAACGCAAAATAAGATGTTCTTCTGTGACATTTTCTCTACTTTGCCAGATTTTAACGACACATTTATGTGTGTGGCGAAAACAGTTACCAAATGACTTAACTTTCATTGTCATTCATGAATTTTCTGAGAGAGAGAGAAAGTACCTGTTGCGGTGAGGACGAATCGAGGTCATCTGAAAGAGGAACCCAAATGAGGTCTCTCGAAGGAGGACGGTCATAACAAAGAACACAATCAAGAAACAAAGCAAAACCCAAAACAGCAAGAAAAGAAATCCATTTAAGAGACATTGCAGTTCACACAAATGAAATTATGAAACGAAGAAAGAAGTTTTTTTTAAGAAGGCAACTGTTACGGATATTTTGCCTTTTCTTTTCGATTCATAAATATATTCTCAAGCGATCTCTGTTGGACACGTAGAGATTTGTTAATAAAAACTAATTTGTTGAGTAAGTGAAATGTGAACGGTTGGATTTGTGTCATTGGTGGTTCACGCGATAGTAGCTTGTGTTACTGAGGACTTTTTGATTTTAACGTCTCTTTCGTAAAGTTCAGTTATCGCGTTCTCATTCATTTTGGCAGAGTGTGGGTTCCAAAAAGCATTTATATGGCATATTGGAATATGCAAAAATGTCCAAAAATCTAAACTCAATACTAGGAAAATCTAGGATGGGTTACGGCCTTATACTGGTAGTCTACATTAATGATTGTGTGTGAACACAAACGCATTCGTTGAATTAGGCGTAAGCCGTGTGACCATTGAAATCTTTTATCTGGTACGACTTATATTAATAGGTGCAGTGGCCTATTCCAGATCTCGAACTCAAGCCTCATCTTCGACCATCATACATTTACTTGACCTCATCAACATACGATTACATGACACACTATGGAATAACTACAAAGAAAAGTTCATTTCTCATTCTCGACCTCTACATCAACAGTTCGATTAAGCAAATACAGTCATTAATGAAGCCGTTACAAAACAGAAGGATCAGACAGTTACACAATCTGTTCAAAGATTCATCAAATTCATATTGCAACGTTCATCATTAAGAATAGTAATGGTCGTCAAACGGTCATATTATAAGACTTATAAATAAAACCAGAAAACTACAAATCAATGAGAGAAAATTCTACACAGAAAATCCTACATGAGAATTCTACTAAGAAACTCTATACAGAACTACTCATAGCGATCTTTGTAATAGCTAGTTAATATCTCTCTTTATAAATTCTCAAGAGAGGTCGTGGTTTTTACCTATTCATAGGTTTCCATGTTAATTCTTGTGCTTGATTAGCTATTGCTGATTACGTTCTATTCATATTCAGTGTGAGATACTAAGTTCAGAATATGAAATTAGGTTCTTACATTTGGTGTCGTCTGTGGGAACGAAACACTTAGCCACAGTTCTCAGATATAACTAATACTCTCTTCACAGAATATACATTTAAGAACATAATGCCCTAGTTGGCCTAGCAGAAGGAAGTGTCACGCTAGCAGAATTACGGGCCACTCTAAACTTCGAGGTAGAAAGACGAGGCGTTCTAGAACAATAGCTGGCAGATGTGCGAGATGCGTTAAAAGTTTTTTGCGGGGACAACAAATCACAGCCCAGAAGAACAAAGATGCGCTGCCAACCACCTCGCGAGCTTCGGTTCGGGACAGGCTGGGACCTCGAGGCAACAGCCAGGGAATTGATGCTCGATCCGATCATAATCAATTGGGGGCTAATAGGCCTGAAAAATACCTATTTTTGTCATTCAATTTACATTATCTAGGACCTTATTTTATGTTTCACTAGGCCTAATTGAAGTATGTTTGACTATTGCAAGTAATAAGACAATTGCAACCAAGCCTGGCCTGAAAGCCCAACTTTTATAAGCTAAAGGATACTACTGGAGATGATCAGTTATTAAGAGTTGTTGTAGATGATTAGTGTCAGGAGCTGCTGGAGATGACCTAATGAAGAGAAGGTGTCAAGAGTTGCTGGACTTGGTAGTCAAGACCTACCTAAAATGTCTCCTCAAAATCTGGGTTGTTCAGGGAGAATAAAACTTTTGTTAGGGGATAAAGAGATAGAGGAGAAGGGAGGAGAGGAATCTTTTTTCTGAAAAACTACCGTAGCTTTAATTTTGTATTCTTCCAGAGAGAATTATATTTGAATTATATTTTATTGAAGAATCTTGGGAAATCAATGTAAGTTATTTATCAATTATAATTTCTTTTTACTTAATTTGATAATAGAATTGTGATTTTGATCTATGCATCCCTGAAGAACGACAACCCTCTTTTATACTACAACACCCGATTTGATACGGATTATCAAATGGCGCCGTTGCCGGGGATTCAATCGATTTACAAAATCGTGTCTCTATTATTAAATTAGTATTCCGTTTGTCAAGTTTTTCGTTTTATATTCATAAGTCTTTTTGTTGTATTTGTTTTTATTTATTGTTGTCAGGCGTGTTATTTTTTATTTGTTTGTCAGGCGTGTTGTTTGTTTAGTTGTTTCTCTCTCTAAAATCTCAAACAAATTTTTTTACAAAAACACTCTCTCCCTCTCAAAATACTAATCTCACCAAATTCTCTATCCTTCTCTGTACCTGGATCTCAAAAACAATGGAGGAAACCCTATCTCTCTCTAACACCGACTCTCTCTCTCTCTCTCTCTCTCTCTCTCTCTCTCATCTTAGAAAACCCCATTACAAATTATTTACCGAAACCCTAATTGGGATTCTGTTTCTTCTACAAATAATTTAAACAGGAACCAGGTCTGGAATTTGATTTGGGAGTTTTAATCTCTTCTTTGAGAGTTTTAAGCTCTGAATTGGGGGGATTCAACGTCTGGAATTCGATTTGGGGAAGAACTGAGATTTCACGATTTGGCGTTCTGTTGGTTGCTTCGATCTGTTGTTTGCTTCGATTTTACTGTTATTTGTTTACTTCAATTTTGTTGTTGTTTGCAATTGGAAATTGGGGTTTTGCTGTTTGCAAGTTGGAATTGGGGTTTTGTTGTTTGCAGGTGAAGATTGGGGTGTTGTTTGCAATTGGAAATTAGGATTTTGTCGTTTGAAATCAAACAGACCTTACTGTTGCTGCGACGATATAGTCCTCCTTGCTGCTACATCTCCTATTATAATCAGTTGTTGTTGCTGCTCCTGTCATCACGTTACTTGCTGTTACAATCAGTTCCTACTGTTTGCCAGAGTACAATCTACCTCTTGTTTACTACTGCTGCTGCTAGAACCTGCCTATTTCTTGCTGCCGAAGCTGATATTTATTGCACTGTTTACCCGACTGTTCTCGCTGCTAATAAACTGCTAATTCTTGCGCTGTTCACACGAGTATTACTGCTAAATTTTTGAAGCTTGGTAATTGTGATTCTGACTGTGTTTATGACGGGTAAATCATATCAAAATCTCTGTTTGCTTTGTTTACTTGCTACAGTAATTTATTTTGTTTACTCTGCTGCTACAATGATTTACTTTGTTTACTATTTACTATGCTGCTACAGTAGTTTACTTTGTTATGGTTTATATTTTTGATTTATTTTATTGAAACTGTGAGTTAAAGTTGTTTTGTTATTTGATCAGGGGGTTTATATCATAATCTTCATCGCCTAACAGTTTTCTTTTGAATAACTCTGTTCGTATCTACCAAGTATTATAGAGCTTGTTCTTGCGAAGAACATGTCGGGTCAAACAACTGTTGTTTAAAAGCTCTACCTATGTATTTCTGTGGGAACGACGGTATCTTTTGCTCGATCTACACAGTTGGGTAGCATTTATGTTACATACTTGGTTCACGAACATACATACACATAAGTACTATTTTTCAAGTTATTGAAGGAGATGGAGATGGACATGGTTGATTAAAGCAAAGCAACAAAGCCAACATCAAAGAAAAGCGACATAACTAGGAAGACTTCTAGTTGTTTAAAGTTTTATGTATTTTTGGTATTGTAAGGATTGAGAAAATGTTTATGTAAAGTTTAATGAGTAACGCTCTGTAAAGTGAGAAAATTGTACTCTGCTGCAGGTACAGCTTTGGTACCCCTACTCAGGCCGGAAATCATTTCAACGCGTACTTCGCAAATGATCCTGAGTGGGCCTTCCCAACGGTTTCACCATGGTAACCAAATGTGCTCCTAAAAAGGCCACCCTGTAGCTAATCATCTTTTCACCGCACCCTCCCTGTCGCGGTACATCGAGTGTAACTATTGCTTGATTGATAAAATGTTTAATTTTTGCAACAACGCCTAGATAAGGGTGAATCAAAACGGGATTTCATCACCCGTGCGTGCCCACGCATTAGGAACCCGGGAGTTCATCACCCAGTTTTTAATCTTTTTGGTATCGACAGTCCCGACCACTTTAAAAGATTTTCAGATAATAAGCCATAAAAACATAGTTAATCAAAAGGCTTCGCTCGGACCTGGAGCAGCACGCTCAATAGGAAAACTTGATAAGTGGCTACATTTTTTGGAGGATGTACGTTCCCTGACATAGCTAATGTGGATAGGTGACTCTAAGCGGTTTGCCCCGCCTTCTAGCACAGGTGTATCTAGGTGACTAGATAGCATGCGAACTATCGTCAAAGCGAGTAAAAATAACTCAAGTGTGAACCAATTTACTGTCATGAGTAGAGGCATTGAACCCTGAGACAGGGTTTACAACTAAACCTAAAAAGAGACCAGTAAAATATTCTTGAGTGCTTGCATCATTTTTAGGTCTTTTAGTGTGCTCGCATATATTGATTGAGTTGTATGTTAAATTGGGGTAACACCCAAACTCGGACTAAGAACGCTGCTAGGATCAATATGAGCGGAACTGATGGGATTAATGGTTCCACTACTACTAGGAACGATCCCGAACCTGCTGTTGCTGTGAAGAGAATCACTCTCCAAAATCGAATGCATCCTACAGTTGTTAGTAAACCTTCGTGTATTGTGATTCCTAAAAATGTAGGAAACTTTAAATTAAAACCGAGATTCTTGTCTATGCTTTATAAATTTCATGGTAGTCCCACTGAAAACCCGTATAACCATCTTAGGGACTTTAGGGATCATATGCTTATTTTGAATTTTGAACGTATTACGGAGGATTCTCTAAAATTAGTGTGTTTCCTTTTTCGCTTATGGGAAACGCACGCGATTGGTTGTACACTCTTGAGGAGAACTATGTAAACACGTTTGAATAAATCGTTAAGGAGTTTTTGAAAAAATATTTCCCTAACCATAAAACTGCTAAGATATGACAGAGTATCTATTTTACCTCATCGATGTACGAATTGTCACCACAATCTCCATCAAAGTGGGACAAAAATGCCTCTAAGGGATCTGAGGTACTTGACCTCTCAAAAGTGGTACTCACAAGACTCTGGATCATATTACACTCAAGTGGTTCAGAATTAAAAAGGGAATGCGACGCATGAAAAATATTTAATTCTACTGTCATGTTCCCGCAGGTCAACTTCATAATTCCATTGCGGCAATTGATTGCCGCATTAGATGTTGCCAAAAAAGGTCGACCTATAATCACAGGGATCTCGTCCTCAGGGTTTGCCACTGGCTCAGTATCTAACACAACAAAGTCTACTGGATAAACAAACTGCTCAATCTGGATCAACACATCTTCAACTACACCCCTAGGAATCCTAATAGATCGGTCAGCTAGCTGAAGGGTCCTATTAGTGGGTTTAAGTACTCCGATATCCAATTGCTCATAGACAAAGTAAGGAATGAGGATCACGGCGGCACCTAAATCAAGTAGAGCTCTTCCTATCTTACATATCCCAATCGTACATGAAAAAGTAGGGCATCCAGGGTCCTTGTATTTTGGAAGGGATTTACGCAAAAGGACAACACTAACATGTGCATCTAAAAAAATAGACGTATCACTCTCGTAAACATGAAAAGCCTTTTTCGGGACATGTATGCACCACTTTAAAGTGCAAAGATCTTTAAGGAATTTTGCGTAATTAGGAATATACCTTATGGCTGTAAGGATAAGAATGTTAATCACACAATGCTTAAAAATCCTAAAAATCTCCTCATAGACGTTGCTCTTCTTAGCAAGAGTTAACCGCTGAGGAAAAGGAGCTAGCGGCTAAACATGTGTTACCACAGTTTCTTCCTCACTCGCACTCGCAAGTTCTTTTATAGGTTTACTTTGAATTTTCAGCTTGGGTTCCTTAGGCATTTTTATCAAATTATCAACTTTCGTACCGCTCTTAAGAGAAATGAAGGCATTGACTCCATCACGATTGGAAGATCTAGGATGTTCAGTAT
The DNA here is from genome assembly GCA_014058105.1 of Kingdonia uniflora. Lineage (NCBI taxonomy): Eukaryota > Viridiplantae > Streptophyta > Magnoliopsida > Ranunculales > Circaeasteraceae > Kingdonia > Kingdonia uniflora. The sequence continues at coordinate 629,830 of JACGCM010002156.1, read as the reverse complement.
TCCTTTTAGGATTAGGTTGAGTTTGACTGGGGAACGTTCCTTTCTCTCTCGTGGTTATCTCTGTTACCATTTGACCTATTTGTCCCTCAAGTTTGGTAATAGACGACTGAGTTACTTGCATAAACGCCTTAAGAGTATCTTTTAAAGACGTGGTTGGAGTGGACAGATTCCTATTGTGCGGAGGAACATAAGGCACATTAAGGGGAGCTTGGTATGATGGATTTTGTTGCCACGAGGAACTAGACTGGTGTTGGTTTACTTGGTTATGTGGCTGATAAGGGGCACTACCAGAAAAACCTCCTTGGTAATTTATATTTCCCTAGGAATTGGAGTTGTTAGAATTATTATTCCATCTAACATTGAAAGGTTGGCTATTGGGGCGTTGATACATGGCATTGGCTGGTCTTTCCTACCATCTTTTAAACTAAACACGTCAGGGAAATCTTGAACCAGATGGTCCAAACTTTTACAAACCACACAAAGTGGCATCGCCACATGGTTAACAAAAGAAGTGGTAGGGAGTTGCTCCCTTTTCCCGATCTCTAAGTTTTTAATTTTATTAAGAATAGTTCTAAGAGTAGCAGACTCTGAATTAGAGTCCACTTGGTGCACATTTGCACTGTGACAAGGTCTTTCATCTCTCATAGTTTGCCATTGGTAGGTCTTATCAGCTACATCATTTAAAAATTTTTAAGCTTCGGTGTCAGTTTTTTTATCAAATGTACCTGCACACATAGACTGAACATGAGATCTAGTGTCATAATCTAGACCTTCATAGAGAGTTTGAACTATATCAATCAATTGAATCCCCGGATGTGGGCATCCTTGCTCTAAATCCCTAAACCTTTGTAGGTAGTCATATAATGACTCTCCTTAGTTTTGCGTGAAGTTATATATACTCTGTCGTATCTTAGCAGTTCTATGGTTAGGGAAATATTTTTAAAAAAACTCTTTAACGAGTTGTTCAAACGTGTTTACAGAGTTCTCCTCAAGAGTGTACAACCAATCGCGTGCATTTCCCATAAGAGAAAAAGGAAACACACATAATTTTAGAGAGTCTTCTATAATACGTTCGAAGTTTAAAATAAACATATGATTCTTAAAGTCCCTAAGATAGTTATACGGGTTTTCAGTGGGACTAGCATGAAATTTAGGAAGCATAGACAAGAATCCTGGTTTTAACTCAAAGTTTCCTACAATTCTAGGAATCACAATACACGAAGATTTACTCATAACTGTAGGATGCATTCGATTGCGGAGAGGTATTCTCTCCGCAGTAGTAGGTTCGGGACCGTTCCTAGGAATAACAGGTTTGGGATCGTTTCTAGCAGCAGCGGGACCATTAATCCCACCAGTTCCGCTCATATTGATTCTAACAATGTTCTTAGTCCAAGTTTAGGTGTTACCCCAAATTAACATACAACTCAATCAATTTTGCGCACATACTAAAAGTCCTAAGAATGATGCAAGAAAGCTATAAGCACTCAAAAACGTTTTACTGGAATCTTTTTTTTAAGTTAAGTTGTGAACCCAGTCTCAGGGTTCAATGCTCCTACTCCTGACAGTAGATCGGTTCGCACTTGAGTTGTTTTACTCGCTTTGGCAATAGCTCGCATGCTATCTAGTCACCTAGATGCACCTTTGCTAGAAGGCGGGGCGAACCGCTTAGAGTCACCTATCCACACTAGCTATGCTAGGGAACGTACGTCCTCCAGCAAACGTAGCCACTTATTAGGTTTTCCTAGTGAGCGTGCTGCTCCAGGTCCGAGCGAAACCTTTTGATTAACTATGTTTTTTATGGCTTCTTATCTGAAAATCTTTTAAAGAGGTCGGGACTGTTGATATCGAAAAGATTATAAATTGGGTGATGAACTCCCGGAGTCCTAATGCGCGAGCACGCACGGGTGATGAAATCTCGTTTTGATTCACCCTTATCTAGGCGTTGTTACAAAATTTAAACATTTTATTAATAAAATAATAGTTACACACGATGTACCGCGACAAGGAGGGTGCGGTGAAAAGATGATTACCTACATGGCGGCCTTTATAGGGGCACGTTTGGTTACCCTGGTAAAACCGTTGGAAAGGCCTACTCAGGATCGTTTGCGAAGTACGCGTTGAAATGATTTCCAGCCTGAGTAGGGGTTCTGAAGCTGTACCTGCAGCAGAGTACAATTTCCTCACCTTACAGAGCGTCACTCATTAAACTTTACATAAACAATTTTTTAATCCTTTCAATATTAAAAATACATAAATAAATAATAATAATAATAATAATAATAATTAAACAACTAGAGGTCTTTTTGACTTTGCCGCTTTTCTTTGATGTTGGCTTTGCGCTTTGCTTTAATCAACAATATCCATCTCCTTCAATAACTGATCAAATACCAAAACAATGCAAAATTCAAGCTTTAAATCACAGTTCACTAAAATTAATCCAAAAACATAAACTCATAAATAAAATAAATTACTGTAGCGGCATGAGAAATTACAGTAAATTACTGTAGCAGCAAGAGAAGTACAGTAAATTACTGTAACAGCTAAGTAAACGCAGAAAAAACCATAATAAATAATTACTGTGGTAGAGTAAACAAGCAAAGTAATACCATAAATTTTGATACGATTTACCCCTGTCACAAGCACAATCAGAATCACAGTTACCAAGCTTCAAAGATTCCGCAAAGATTCGGCAGTAATTTGAGAGGCAAATTAGCAAAACCCAAATCAATCAGCAGCTTAATCCAACTGAAATGACCACATTAACGGCAACCCCGATTCTTCTGTAATCGCTGAAATAGTTAACACAGCTCCAAGTCATAGTTGCAATACAATCGAGACCCAATTCAAACCCAAATCACGGCAAGCAAGATTCTTTTGTAATCACAGAAACACAGACTTCAATCAGAATTCCTCTTCTCTTCAGCCGAAACGAACACCAAATAATCCGAGAAGCAATCACCACAGTAAATAAAACATGAATTCAAATACACCCATAATCCACGAATGGCAAGATGATGGCCATAATTAATATAAAAATACTAAGTCTAGTTTTCAGAGAGTAAAATTTTAATAAGAAATTAGTGACAAAATTGCCCAAACAGAGGAAATTGAACACAAATATGAAAACTTCAATCAAAAGTCCTAGTTTCTGCACAAAGGGGAAGAAGGTAAACAAATCGAAACTACTCAAAGACCCCAAAATCAGCATAAAATTAGAGCAAATAAGAACTTAAAACCCCCAAATCAGATGCGTAAAATCCCCAAATCAGTGATTAAAACCCTCCAAATCAAAGAGAGGTTTTAGAAAGATCTTCTAAACCCAAGCGCAAACGTGATTGCCAAGAGAAATTCTGAAAAAGAGGCCGGTGTTTTGAGAGAGAAATATGGAGATTTTGTTGTTAGAGAGAGAGATGAGAGTTGGAATCTGTTTTGAAAGAGAGAGAGAGAGAGACGTGTGGGATTTGTTGGCTTGTTTTGGAGTTGCAAATAACCTTAACACTGCCTATTCCTTATCACTCGCCTGACATCACTCTAACCTGCAAACAACACAAAAACAAATACCTCAAGCGCAACAAAATTGAAGAAAAAAAAAGAAAAAATGCCAAGTGAAACAATAATTTAATAACAAAAATACGACTTTAAAATCAATTGCATCCCCGGCAGAGGCGCCATTTGATAAACCGTATCAAATCGGGTGTTATAGTATAAAAGAGGGTTGTCGTTCTTCAGGGATGCATAGATCAAAATCACAATTCTATTATCAAATTAGTAAATAGAGATTATAAAGAACTTATTGATAAAAAAATACTTACAATTGATTTCCATAATTTAGATTTCCCAAGATTCTCCATAAAAACATTGATAAAAACACTTACAATTCTCTGCAAGAAAGCTACGGTTCCCAGATAGTAAAAGATGGTTCTCTCCTCTCTACAACTCTATCTCTCTTTAACCTAACTAAAAGTCCTATTCTCACTCAATAACTCTTCATTTTTTGGAGATCTTTTAGCTAGGTTTGACTACTAAGTCTTCTAGTAGCTCCAGCAGCTCTTGTAATATTCTCTTCACTAGGTCATCTCCAGCAACATCCTTTAGCTTGTAAAAGTTGGGCTTTCAGGCCGGGCTTGGTTGTAATTGTCTTATTACCTGTAATATTCAAACATACTTCAATTAAGCCCATTGAATAATAAAATAAGGTCCTAGATAATATAAATTAAAGGAAAAAGATAGGCATTTTTCATGCCTATCAACGCGATTGGTTGTACACTCTTGAGGAGAACTCTGTAAACACGTTTGAATAACTCGTTAAAGAGTTTTTGAAAAAATATTTCCCTAACCATAGAATTGCTAAGATACGACAGAGTATCTATAGCTTCACGCAGAACCGAGGAGAGTTATTATATGACTACCTATAATGGTTTAGGGATTTAGAGCAAGGTTGCCCACATCATGGGATTTAATTGATTGATATAGTTCAAACTCTCTATGATGGTCTAGATTATGATACTAGAGCTCATGTTCAGTCTATGTGCGCGGGTACATTTGATGAGAAAACTTACGCCGAAGCTTGAAATTTTTTAAATGATGTAGCAGATAAGACCTACCAATGGCAAATGATGAGAAAGGAAAAACCTTATCACAGTGCAAATGTGCATCAAGTGGACTCTAATTCAGAGTCCACCACTCTTAGAACCATTCTTAATAAAATTGAGAACTTAAAGATCGGGAAAAGGGAGCAATACCTTACCACTTCTTCTGTTAACCATGTGGCGATGCTACTTTGCATGGTTTGTGAAAGTTCAGACCATCTGGTACAAAATTGCCCTGACGTGCTTAGTTTAAAAGAGGGTATGAAAGACCAAGCCAATGCCATATATCAACGTCCCAATAGTCAACCTTTCAATGGTGGATGGAATAATAATTCAAACAACTCCAATTCTTGGGGAAGTAGAAATTACCAAGGAGGTTCTTCTGGTAGCTCTCCTTATCAACCACACAACCAAGTGAACCATCACCAGTCTAATTCCTCGTGGCAACAAAATTCGTCATACCAAGCTCCCCTTAATGTGCCTTATGTTCCTTCACACAATAGGAATCTGCCTACTCCTACCACGTCCTTAGAAGATACTCTTAAGGCATTTATGCAAGTAACCCAGTCGTCTATTGCCAAACTTGAGGGACAAATAGGTCAAATGGCAATAGAGATATGCACGAGAGACAAATGAACGTTCCCTAGTCAAACTCAAGTTAATCCTAAAGAGAATACTGAATATCCTAGATCTTCTAATCGTGATGGAGTCAATGCCATCATTTCTCTTAGGAGTGGTACAGCAGTTGATAATCTAGTAAAAATTCTTAAGGAACCCGAGCTGGAAATTTAAAGTAAACCCATAGAAGAACCTGTGAGTGAGGAAGAAACTGCGATAACACATGTTCAGCCGCTGACTCCTTTTCCTCAGCGGTTAACTATGGCTAAGAAGGGCAATACCTATGAGGAGATTTTAGGGATTTTTAAGCATTGTGAGATTAACATTCCTATTTTTACGGCCATAAGGCATATTCCTAATTATGCAAAATTCCTCAAAGATCTTTGCACCTTAAAACGGTGTATACATGTCCCAAAAAATGCTTTTCATGTTCACGAACCCGTACAGATACTGGGAGTCCGACAAGAAGTTGATGATGTTCTAGCTGAAGTCAGGCAAGCCGAAGACCCATATCGTGAAAGAGTTCGCATTCCTGTACGTGAACGTCTAAATAAAGGAAATGGCGAACATATTCCTCGAGAAGGATGCATCCCACGTCAGACCATTATAGCTCGTCAGTATGTAACTCAGGAACATGTTGAAAAATGTATTAAAAAATTATTTTAAGCTCAGATTCAAACCGCCAAAGGCATCCACAACAGACTACAGGAAAGCTCGTTTGCTCAGGATCTATTGGATAACGAGGTTTCCACCGGTTTCCACACCCCGTAAATCTAAAAGTACAGAGGAACTGATCTCACGTAGAATACTCCCAAGAATTTTAGGACGCTTTAGGCTTGCATTATAATCTACTTCATTCTTTGAATTAGGTTTGCGAACTTCCAAGAATTTCAGGACGCTTTAGGCTTGCATTATAATCTACTTCATTCTTTGAATTAGGTTTGCGATGGATCTTTAACGGACTCACTAGCTTCTCTTTCATTTGCTTGATACGGTCACGTATAGAAACTATAAGCCACAATCAACCCCCCGAGAATCGAAACTAGAAAACTGATACCACTTAATCCACAATACAATTGGGAAGCTTTTAGTTAGTAGAGAAACACGAAGAACACCAAAATTGGGAAAACTAAAACTTAAATTACTTAAAAAATGAAGTAGATTATAATGAATCACTCTAAAACCCTAGGCTTCTCTCAAAACTCTTTTAGATCTAACATAAGAATAAAGATAACCTAAGTCCCCTTTATATAAAGGGAACTCGAAATTACAAAATAGAACGCATCTCGAGGTAAAATAACTCGGAGAATAAAAAACACAGCCAAAGTCGTTCGAACGAACTAGGGAGTCGTTCGAACGACCTTACGATTAATTGGCCTAAAACCCTAAAAACTTGCCCATTCGTTCGAACGAAATATCAACTCGTTCGAGCGAAATATGGCTCTGGGCCAAAATTCTAGAGGACATGACAACTTGTTCCTTCGTTCGAACGACTTTGACAAATCTTCAAATAACTCTAGATCCTCCTAGATCACTGAACTAGCCATTGAGCTGAGAAAGATTGAAGGGCTAAAAGAAGTTATAAGAAAAACGGATATGGAGGTTTTGGATATTTTGAGGCGAATCAACCAATCTGTGGCGGGGGCGACACATGTGCAAACTAGGATTACCGATCTACTGGCGGTGTTGGAAAAGGATAAAGATAGTGTTAAAGATCTGTAGTTTCAGGTAAATACGCTTGATGCGGAAATAGTTGACACACGAATAGGAGTTAAGGATGTAAATGTTTTTGCTGGAAAATACAAAGTATTATGGTTGGTTACTAATATGTTGGTAAAAGAACTAGAAGAGGCCCACAGTAAACATAACGAAAACATAAATAAGAATTGGAACAAGATATGTACTCTAGAGTATACCGTACAATCATTGGAGTTAAATATTTTGGAGTATCAATCAGAAAATGTAAAACTGCGTAATACAAATATCAAGTTTGAGGCTGATCTACTGAAGGCTAAAATAAGTCTTGATGAAAGTATTGTAAACAGAGCTCACCATGAGGCTGAATTTGATGGGTCGATGGCTTTGGTTGCTCATATGGACGAATTCATGATAGTGTTGGAGACTCAGAATGATGCGACGTTGAGTGAAAAACGAGTGATGGAGGAACGCTGTAAAAGTTTGGAAGCTATGCTGATGGAGGCTAAAGGAAAACTTGGTGAACTTGTGCTTCCTAACAAGGTGAAAAGTGAAGTAGGTGATGTACACGAGAGAGAGATGACAGCAGTACTCTCTTTCTTTGTATCTAAGTTTAATAACTCGGAAGCAGAAAACAAAACGGTATATGACAGTTTGGTTGCCAAAGGTGTGCAATGCAAAATGCGGTTGATACGATCGGAATATCTGGAGTGCGTGATGTGAAGAATTGCTGCTCTTTAAAAGAGTATGGTTATGAAAGGAAAACAAATTGTTACTGGGAGGATGCCAGAGTTCATGCGTCTGCGACTTCATGAGCAGAGTTCACGGGGTGATGTGCTGATTGACAACTCGAATGATAGTGATTGATGGGGTATGATGAATGTTAGAATATAATAGATAGAGAACAACAAAGTTGAGCTAAAAGTAGTATTAGTGATATGTATATATTTGTACTGACCTCTTGATGAACCAATTGTGTTGCTATGGTTTGGTAGTCTGTCATATAATAGGAGGTTGGTTTGGTTGAAGTAGCAAACAATGTAAATTGAAGATCGAATTATCTTGAAGCAATAAATGATTTGTAATGTAAAATAGAAGATTAGATTAGCTTGATGCAACAATCGATTTGCAATGGAAAATTAAAGACCAGATTAGCTTGATGCAACAATCGATTTGTAATTTTAAAGAATATGGTAAACCCATTGGTTATCTGTGATGTTAGACATATAATCTATATATATAAGTACTTGCATTTTATATTAGAAAAGTACTGAGATGTTTAGATATAGTAGATGAGTACTGTAGGCAATAATAGATTGTACTCTTATGTAGGTCGATCAAACATAAATATTTCATTGATATAAGACCGACGTACAAAATCAGGGACATGATTAGAAGCTCGTAGATAAACTGATATTCGGTCAAGTTAGCAAGCGTTACTTACTCGGATTAAAATATGTATTGTCTAGGTCGAGCGGTGGTTCATCTGGAACCTACATATAATTACCCCTTACCCATACAAGATGGTCATTCCATGGTCTACCAGCAAATTTGAAGTCAAAAAACTTTGCCCTATACGAATCACTAAACAGGCAACCACTACTACGGGCTTTCGCATTCTTCATTTTATAAAATTTTAGTACGTCAGCTGTAATAAACTAATTCACAGTCCTATTCTCTCTCCACCTCTTATTTAACACCTCACACACCCTCATCATCTCAAAAGCATTCCCATTTAATTGTATGGGCTGCACTGCAATGTATTCATAGCTCTTTTCTAAAAATATGTCAACGGAATCCTAAGACCGAATACAATCTGGTTTAGATAACACAGAAACTCATCATTTGGGCATGTCATACCAGCCCCATTATAATACACCACATCTATATATCTTCCCCAAGTCCTTTCTCCAACTTCCACAAATCCAGGCTAGGCACTTGATAATATACCTTTCACCTTTCCCTGGTATAAAGGTCCTGAACCACAGACCATGTTCCATTACATAATTTCCCCACTTCCCTGTTAACTTCTTTTTAAATTTCTTATATTCTTTCCCTACATCTACTCCCTCTCGGTATACGTAAACAATCTCATCCTCCGCCCCTGTATCATCTTGCTCTACAACTTTGCTCACTTTACTGGGCATTTCAGTCCCTACACCTTCAGTGGCATCCCTCCTATCTACAATTTCTTTTATTCCTCCATAATTGTCCTCTCTCCCCGATGAAGATATTCCTTCTGAACTGGACGACACTACAAATTTACTACTAGGTTTTGGGTTTTTAGAATGCATACTGGACCTACAGGTGCAAACAATTTTTTTATTATGTCTCTGTATCTATGGTCACATGATATTCTACACATACAACAAAATAAAAACCCCACCCTACCTAGTCAAATGAAAACAATTTTTTTAAAAAGTTTCTCCAGCACTAGATACTCATATTCAACCTGCCCTCTTCTTCTACAAAAATAGTTACCATACATAGAACTTCTGCAAATATTTACAAATACCAGAAAATAATTCTTTTTTAGTCCCCTACATTCTAAAAAAAATCCCATCCCCACTTAGTAACATACAAAGATAATGAATACGTTAACAAAAATACAGACTGTTACTCTCTTCAAAATACAACAAAGTATCAAAATTTTACTAACCTGTACTAGAAGATCCACAATCTTCTACTCTGCCCACAATTTTCACCGAGGATGAATGATTACGCTATTTCTCCAATAAGTTTCTTTCACCAGATAAAGCTCTTAATATGGGATTACACTTAGAACTCAAGTGTTTTCTCTCTCTAGAAGCCCTGGTTATACCACTTTTCTCTCTTTATAACTGTAGATAATTTATAAGGGAGAGAGAGGCAAGCTTTTATACTCTCTCTCTATTTTTGAAACGACGACTCTTTTAGACACATGTTGGTCACCCCTACTGCCTCTACAAGCACGTCTTTTCGCTCTACAACATCATCATTACTTCTGTGATAATGTGTTCTGTTATCACGTCTGTCTCTGCCTTTAGCCATTAAACAATTTTGTCCCTCCTTTCCAAGATAATCCACACGATCCATCACCTTGCTTTTACACTCAATCAAGATCATACCACACCGTCCGTACGTCATTCCTATAAATAGAAAATATTTAAAATTTGAAATTATTTGTACACCTGTTAGAATCAGACAGTTGTAATCTATAGTATCTGCCATATAAGTGGCTAAACAAACACATTAATCATACTTTTTAGTTCGTAGATTCAATTTACACTATCCTATATTTAACAGATAACAAACACAGAACACTGCAAACAGATTACTTAATTCATTTCGAGCTCCCAAAGTTCGATCTTATATTTACATATAGTTACATTTAAAGCAGCCTGGGTGATTTAATTTACCATATGGAATTATCTCCCCTCCTACTGCCTCTCTCATCCTCTTTAGGCAGCTTATCCAAAGCAATTTCTCAAACAACTTCCTCTCACATGTTTGCATCTAGAAGTAACTCTCTTAACACATCATACTAGAAATAATGATTGTACTTTATACGCCTACCTTCGTTATCCAAATTGGCCAGCTGCAATGGCCACTTTGGTAACACAGTATTATAAGGCAACAACCGAAAGTACCACTCACGAAGTTCGGCCACCTTGATGTTTAGCCTACCTTCCGCCGCATGACGAGCATACTGCGAACGTGTCCTCACCATGATTACTTCTCCTTAATCAAAAGTAAACTCATACTGCAGAAGAATACAATGAACAGTACCAAAGAATTAAGATCTTATATAACCAGTAGGGAAATCTTTATGTACACCATCAATATAGCCTATCAATCAGATTTTGAGGAAAGGTAGATTCTATAGGAATAAATTTTTAGCAACAAGGATATCAACAAATTTTAGAAATATTTTTGACAACTATTGCGTACCATTCTAAAAAAGTATAATCTAAGAGAATATTATTCATCACGTGCTTCACATAGATGGCCCATCCGAAAAGATAGAGCTCGCGCAACATATACAAGTCATCCCGAAGATGCAGACCATAGTAGCCCCTTCATCCGCCACTGTAATAGCCTCCTCCGTCAGAAGATGCAGACCATCCGTGCGACCCTGCCCTGACGTCACCATATAGTGAAAGCATATTATTTGGTAGTAATTGCCATCTGCCTCCTCTACCCCTTCATACGTCATACCATGGTAGGTAGGATGCACTGGAATTGGGGTAGAATGATCCAAAGACTGGGTCCCAAAGTATCAGAATCACAGTTCTTACACTTTAGCAAAAACCCTAGCCTCGCGAGACTGCCGTCTAGTGGTCACCATTCTCTCAATAGAAGAAAAGTTACAAAGAAGAAAAATTACAGAAGCTATGGAATCAAACAAGTACTTGGCGACAAACAACTGCAACAGCCAACCACAGTAATATTTATACTACAAACCCCATTAAATATGACGTTCCAAATTCTTAATGTCAAAAGGAATTCCCATGCAACAATCTTGGCCATAACCATTGGTTCTAGGGAACCCCACAACCACAACAGATATTCATAAATGAACATTGGAAATGATCCCCGGGTATTAAATACAGTATTAATAATGCTTCTCAACCAACACCACTCGCCCATAATGCTTATCGTACTCTTGGTTGTGAGGGGAAAATTGTAGTGGCCTATTATAGATCTTTAACTCAAGCCTCATCTTCAACTATCATACATTTACTCGAGCTCATCAACATACAATTATATGGCATACTATGGAACAACTACAAATAAGAGTTCACTTCTCATTCTCAACCTCTACATCAACAGTTCGATTCAGCAAACACCATTATTATTGAAGCCGCTACAAAGTAGAAGGATCAAACCGTTACGTAATCAGTTGAAAGATTTATCAAATTCATATTGTAGCATTCATCATTAAGAATAGTAATGGTTGTCAAATGGTCATATTATAAGACCTATAAATAAAACCAGAAAACTACAGATTAAGGAGAGGAAATTTTATACAAAAAATCCTACACGAGAATTATACTCAGAAACTCCATACAGAACTACTCAGAGCATTCTTTGTAATAGGTAGTCAATCAATAATATCTCTCTTTCTAAATCCTCAAGAGAGATCATGGTTTTTACCTATTAAGAGGTTTTCACGCTAATTCTTGTGTTAGATTAGTTATTGCTGATTACGTTCTATTCGTATTTGGTGTGAGATATTAGAATACGAAATTAGGTTCTTACAGTAGGCTTCTTGTTTAAATTTGGGTCTGCACTTAGCAGTTTGAGAAGTTCTAAACACAGTCCAAAATATTGAACTTACATCCCTTACCTCAAAAGTTATATAGTGCATGACTGCATGTATGGATCGAAAAAATAATAGAATGAAAAGTTCATAAGAAAAACAATAACATTACGAGGAAGTGGACAAAAAAATACCAACTTTCGTATATCACATACCTGAGTTGTAAACAAAACACTTAAGGTATGGATACTGGATAACCAACTTAGAGTATGTTGGGTAAATGAAGCCTTACACCTCAAAATATAAAATCCTATAGCTACTTTTCTCGTTGAAAATTAATTTTGAAATCGGACCTCGAACCAACATTGAAAGATACTTCATTTGCAAATTAGATTTGAGTTTGTTGTTATACCGACCATGAGAGCTACTTCAGGTCTGGTCTGACCTCATGTTAGCGAAAGTTGTGGGGACTTTTTCAAACGAACTATGTAGCTTAGATTCTGAGAACATAAATTATTTTGGAACCTGACTTGAGTGAGGTATGTATGTTATAATTTAGTATAATTACTATGATCAATAAATTGAATATGAAAATGATTTTACTAACCTTTTCTCTAACTTTGGCAAATCTTACTTAGCCTGAGTAGAGTCTTCCCTTGGATTGGCTACAAACCTTAATGGGATTGCTTTCTTTGTTATACCTCCAAGAACGACTTTTCCTCTATTTAACCTGATAGGGTTTGAGTAGTCTTCCCATTATACCCTCAAACCCTAATAAAGAGTAATACTAGGTCCCACCCACCTTAACTTGATGCAACAATTTGGCTCAACCAATAACACCTATACGACCTATTAACATGTGTGCTCGTAAACCGCATGATACATATTGAGTAGTGCTAGTATAGATGAAAAATATAATAATCTCCCACCCAGCGCTAATTCAATTTAAGAAAAAAGATTTTTAGCCTGATTCACGATTTTATGAAAAATAGATGGCCATTCTTCACTCTATGACTAAAAAGACGGCTAACACGGTTTATGGTCAAATTTTGGTAAGGCCTTTGAGCACATGCCTAGTTCATAGAGTGGACGTCGGGCTAGCAACCTTAATAGCTTTCAAGTATAATTCCTTTAATGGTGGAGTTTAGCGTGTGAATGGCAAATATACACTTTATTAATATGTTGATATATTTCTATTAGTGTCCTGCAACATGTGCTTACCATACTTAGACAAATCGTCATGCGAAACCATCGCTCATACTAAAATGAAGGCCAAAGGATGTGAAGCCTATCCATATCCAGCCCAAGCAAACTTGGGAAACCTTTTAGTATTCTTTATAGGCACTTGAAACTTGGATGACCGTCATGTGATAAAATCACTCAAATCTTAAACTTTATTGCAATTACATAACTGTAAATGAAACTGAATATTTGTACTTATAATAACAAATCCAAATATAATAGCAGTTAAATAATCAAAAATAAAATTGAATGTCGACAAAATAATAACCAGGAACAACTCCTACAGGGATAAAAAAATCCTAATGCAGTAATAGTAAATAAAATAAATCAATAACTACTCTTACATAAAAGAGCGATCCTCAAAGGGACTCCACTAATCCCATACACGTAACATGTCCCCTGAAGGCTGGTATCGGAAGTCCCTTAGTAAGGAGATCATCAATTATCTCTAGTATCGACAAATAAGAAATCTCGATAATTTATTTTTGTACTTTGTCAATGGCAATGTGATACTTAATGTTAATATACATATTATCCATAATCACCTTATCATTCTTAAGATATTTAACGACAGCCTCATTGTCGTAAAATACTCGTAACGGTCTAGAATCATCAATTATCTCTAGTGTCGACAAATGAGAAATCTTGATAAAAAATTTTGTACTTTATCAATGACAACGTGATACTTAATGTTAATATACATATTATCCATAGTCACGTTATCATTCTTAACATATTTAATGACAGCCTCATTGTCGTAAAATACTCGTAACGGTCTAAAATCATCAATTATTTCTTGTATTGACAAAAGAAAAATCTTGATAATCTATTTTTGTACTTTATCAATGACAACGTGATACTTAATATTAATATACATGTTATCCATAGTCACGTTATTATTTTTAACATACTTGACGACAGCCTCATTGTCGTAAAATACTCGTAACAGTTTAGAAATCGAATCAACAACCTTAAGCTAAAAAATAAAGTGCTTGAGCCATACAGCCTGTCGTGAAGCTTCATAACAAGCCACATACTTTGCTTTCATAGTCGAGGAAGCTACAAGACACCGTTTGACACTTCTTCGTGAGATAACGCCATGAGGAAGCATAAAAACATAGCCAGAAGAATACTTCTTGTCATCTTTGTCTCCTATAAAATCTGAGTCAAAGTAGTCTAAAACTATGAGCACATTAAATATCCTATAAGCCAATTTGTAATCTCTAGTCCTTTTCAAATAGTGAAGAACTTTTTTGGCTGCCTGCCAGTGGATAATTGAAGGGTTCAATTGGTGCCTTCCTAACATCCCAACAACAAAACTGATGTCGAATATATATATATATATATCATGCCATACATGAGGTTACCAACTACTAAAGCATACTTCTCAACGATATCTAAAGAAACTGTCTCATGCGACATTGTCTTCTTGAAGATATCTCCTATGACAACAGGGACTTCACGTACTTTGCAATCGTGCATATCATACATCTTCAAAACTTTATCGATATACGTACTTTGAGATATGTCAAACATCCCTTTGGTCCTGTCTTGCTCAATCATGATGCCAAAAACATAAATAACATCTCCCATATCCTTTATATCAAAATGTTGAGATAAGATGGCTTTTATCTCCTAAAGAAATCGGATGTCACTACTAGCGAGTAAAATATCATCGATGTACAAAACCATAAAAGTAAAATGCCTCCAACTCTGTTTGACGTATATACAACGATCCATTTTACACTCGACAAAGTCGTAGTTCGAAACCACCTCATAAAATTATAGGTACCACTGCCTAGATGCTTGCTTAAGATCGTAGATCAAGCAATTAAGCTTGTAAAATAGTCGTACCTTTCCTTCAGTTGTAAAACCTTCAGGTTGGCGCATATAAATCTTTTCGTTGAGATGCCCATTAAGAAAAGTTGTCTTGACGTCTATCTAATGAATCTCTAAGTAAAAATGTGCCATAAGAGCCAAAAAAATATGTAATGAATCATTCTTCAAAACTGGTGAGAAAGTCTTATCAAAGTCAATTCATGGATGTTGCTTGAAACCTTTCGTAACAAGTCTATCTTTAAAATGCTCAACCTTCCCTTCAGAACCACATTTGGTCTTAAAGATCCATTTGTATTCAATTACCTTAGACCCTTCAGGTAAAGGTGTCAACTCCACACAGAGTTGCAAGACATAGAATCCATCTCATCTGTCACGGCATCATACTCATAATCTATAAATTTACTATCCATAGCCGCTCTAAAAGATATTAGATTCTTAAAATCAAATAAATTTCCTTCAACTGAATAAAAATGGTAATCTAAAGAAATGGTTGAACACCTCTCCCTAGAAGATCTCCGAGTATGAACAAAAGGCTGGGATGGAGATGAAACGACAGAAAGCTGAACGGGACTGGGTGGAAGAAAAGATTGAGGGAAAACTGGTGCTACGACGAGGTTTAAAACTGGGTCTGGAACCGTACTCATCACAGTATCAATATCAGATAAATGCAGAAACATAGTAATACTGATTGGAATAGTTGTTGGACTCTGAGTCTCAAAACCCTCCTCAAAGATAACCTCTCTATGAATAGTACTGGTAAAGTGATCTCCCTCTACTATAAAATGAGCCTGAGCACACTCAACAATCCCCATGGATCGTGAAGAATAATAAAACCTGAAACCTTTCGATCTCTCTAGGAAACCAATGAAGAAACAACTAACAGTTCTCGAATCTAACTTTCTAATATTCGGGTTAAACAATTTTGCCTCTGCAGGACAACCCCAAACATGCAAGTGATTAAGACTAAGATTTTACCCTGTCCATATATGATAAGGATTAACTAGAATAGAACAAGAAGGAACTCAATTCTGAATATAGAGTGAATAACGTAAGCACTTTCCCCACAAATTCACAGGTAAATCAGTATGACATAACATATTGCAAACCATATTTTGATAAGTTTGATTATAGTGTTCATAAACACCGTTCTGCTCTGGTGATCTAGGGGAAATGTACTGGGCTACAATACCCTAATCCTTTAAATACTGATAGAATGGTCCTGAATATTGACCGTCTTGATCAATCTTACCATAATATTTGTCTCTTTGATCTGACCAGACAATCTTGATCTTTTAATTTAATTATTTTTCAGCCCCTAATTGGAAAGTCTTTAATACATTAAGCGATTGAGACTTCTAATGGATAAGAAATTGTCAATGAAGGTAAAAAAATATCGATAACCACTGGGGGATAGAGTATAAAAAGGTCCACATATATATGTATGAATCAGCTGTAAAAGATATATGCTATGAGTAGAGTCAAATTTTCCTTTCTTGGTCAATTTGCCGCGAATACAATCTATGAGAGTCTAAAAATTAGAGAATTCTAAATCCCTGAGAACCCCATCTCAAACCATAATCTCTAACCTCTATCTAAAAATATGTTATAGTCATTTATTCCATAACATCAAAGATTGCTCAAAAACTCTAGAATGTTTAGAAGTAGAAGAAGTACTAGCCTCAGTACATAAACATAACAGTGAAGTTTCAAATGATTCATCAAGAGATAGAAGATATAGCCCATCAACTAGTAAACTAGAACTAATAATAAAATTATGATGAATAATATAAAAACCACCATGTCTAAAATTAAAAAAATTACTGAAAGAGTGCAACCAAGAAATTGAAACTATAGATTATCTTATCGATGGAACATAAAAGGTGTCTGTCAAATCTAAAGTAATACCCATGTCTAAAACAAAGCAAAAAGTGTCAACGAACATAATGGGAAGACGTTTTACATCTCCCGAGAAAACCTGCTCCTCAAACCTTGCCGGCCCGGCCGCCTACTAATGAACCCCTGTGGAGAATTTGAAATATGAACAGTTACCCCATAATTTAACTGCCAAGAGTTGGTGACAACATCAACCAAATTAGATTCAAAGCAAACATAAATAGAACTGATACCAGCTTTCTTAGTAAACCAATTTTTGTAAGAACGACAGTCCAGCTTCATATAACTTTTCTTCTTGTAAAAGAAAAACTTTATAACTGATGAAGTAGTCGCTCACGAAATTGCATTATACTTCCCGTTCCCATTCCTTAAACGAGAACTCTGCCCTGGACCAGGCTTGGAACATTTCTTCTTCGCAGAACCTTGATTCTTGAACTTTTATTTCCCTTCAAAATTGATGGACAACCTCTTTATGAACGTAGTCAAATGAGCCTATTCTATTTTACCTTTTTTCTTCCATTCTTCATCAGAGACCAATGCTACAATCAACTAATTCATTTCCCAAGTCTTATCCTAATTCTGTTAGTAAATCTGGAACATCTCGAAACTAATTCTTTCAAAGTAAGAACTAACTTGGAGATCTTAAGAATGTGCGAGCACATATTTCCACTGCCGTCATTAATCCATAATCGAATTGAGATTAACCTAATCGAAGAAATTAATGTGAAGAACACTAAAATTGGTGGGAAAAACTTCCCAAAAAGAGTTTCAATTGCTCAAATTGATTATAATGAATTCCTCTCTTTATAAATTTTAATATCTAGATTCTTTTTACATTGTTTGGTCCCTCTTAAAGGTTACAAGTTCCTAGTTACAACCTAGGATATTGATGCCCTTGAAACGCCTTAAATAATGAAGCCTAGTTACAACCTAGGTTCAAGCAAAACCCATGGTTCGTTCGAACGACTGGCTTAATTAAGCCTAGAAATTGAGGCAGCTAGAATTGGCTTTTCTGGGAACCTAGTCGTTTGAACGACATGCCAATTTATGTCTAAAAATAGAGGCAGCTAAAATTGGTCTTCAAGGAACCCATTCGTTCGAATGACTTGCCAATTTCTGCCTTGAAAATGGGGTAGTCATAATTGGTATTCTTCTTCTTCAAACTTGTTCAAACGGTTCCATCAAACGACATGGCATCTTTTGAAGAGGTTGAATGTTTAGATCCTTCTGGATCAATCATACTTCAGCGATAAAAACTTAGATAAGTTTTGTACTGCCTTCTATTTCTTAATGACATCTAATAGTTCCTTTGTGGTACCTTTCTCAACGATACCACCCTGCATAATAGGACTGATAGAAGAACGAATAATGAGATTTTACATTTTATTGGCTTTGACCCATTTAGCATTGGCCACTTTCTCAATATCAGAAGAGGTATCCGTGAGATCCATGGGTTGGCTTCAGTGAGAACAAAATTGAAATCAAGGTCTCAATATTAATCAGTTGGTTCTGGATCATAGGGTTCATAGCTGCATGCACAAAAAAAATTATAGTAGGACGTGTAAAAAATAAATTTTTATGCACGTTTAACTTGATATGTAAAAAGATCTATAACTTCATGTCTTTAATCTCGATCATACCTAGGGTTAGGATGGTCAATCAGAGTATATATTGTATTTATGATATTGAATTTTCACTTTACGGGTACAGTGGTGTATCATTGAATCCCTCCTTTGGGTAGTAATTTGGCATATAATACCCCCAAGTTGGTGAGCACTCATGCTCAAGACTAGACTAACCACTTACAGTTTGACTCGAGACACTCCTCACCTTTAGGCCGAGGGTTATCACCATCTCCCCGTATTGTGCAGTCTTAATGGGACTTTCCAAGAGAGTCTCAAAATTATAATAAATGTTCAACTCCATGGACAAAACTCATTTTAGTACATGCATTTACCCATTTTATATCTCGTCTTCCTAACAACTATTTGATCTCACTTAAATCCCATTGGAGATTATTGGGTATTAAATCCCTATATCATTAATGATTTAACATAGCTTATGCCAGATGTCATTTTCCAATTAATATGAAATATTAATGATTTATTGCTTAAATTACTCATTATTGATTTATTGCTTAAATTACTCATTATTGATTTATTGTAATCCTTTAAGAGAATTGCCTCATGTTAAAGTATATTTGGACTTGAGTTTTATTAAAGTTGGCAATATTCACTAGTACAGGGTAATTTCCAACTACCCAACATATTAACAATAAATCCAGAGATCAAATATATTAGACTTCTACACATGCAAAGAACGAATCTCGATGCACTTAGGATTATAGAAACATATTGGGAACATATAGAAAGAGAGGAAAAAAACAACTCATTCTCCACTCCTAAAACTTTGCCAAATTGTAGGTTGTTAATGCTTTAAATGGGATAATATATATAAATATATATAAATCAGAACTTTAAACCATACCTCTCTTCGAATACCTTTGCGAGTACCTAATTTACGATCGAGACCTTTGTCAACCTCTTATAACAATAATGATCAACATGATCATAAGCATAACATAAATAAAATTTTCATCATTTTATAATAATGAGTAAGAGCAAAACCCAATACAAAAATTGCATATTTTTCATGAGGATAAGACCAAAACCTCTTAAATCATTGGGATCTGACGAGTAAAAGAAGAAAACCAAAAGCAAGCTTCGTTGACTGAGAAGAAAGTAAGCCAGAAAGAGATCTTGTAGGAATAGGAGATATGACTAACCACCTGCCCAATAGACGAGACCTGACAGACCAGTATTGATCTGTCACTCCCCAAAATCTACTTTCTGATAATAAATCATAAAGAAAATCCTAGGCTTAACAAATCGGGCATCCTACGGATGAAAACTACAGATGTAATATATTTCTAAAGAAATTAACTACATCTACTTACCAAAGAAATGCAGCGGAAATAACTTAATTATAAATTAAAATGAATCAAATGAATAAAGTGAATAATATTCTCAACCAAATCTAAAAACGAGAAATGGACTACGACAATAAAATCTAAAATAAAAACATAAATACCCTATGACACAGCTCAGCGATCCAATAGAACTCTAAAGAATCCTGAAGTGATCACCCAAGCCTCACTAAACAAATCCTACCGTGCTCGGCCTCCTGTGAAAAATATAACGCACAGGGCGTCAGCAAACACAATTATTACTAATCACTGAATATGACAGATCGATATAATAAGAAGATACTAATATAATATAATATTCTATCTATATGTATAAATAATGTAATGTTACTGTGGAGATGAGGTTAAATTATTAATATTATTTTAAGCGTCAGTACCAACCGGTATTATAAGCATTTATTGAGTGTTATTAGATATAGAGGATAACTAACAGACGATGTACATAGGGTCACTTTTAATTTAGTGGGCAACACTCTCGTACCCTTCTGTCCTCAACAGAAGTATATCCCTTATTGTTGAGCTAGGGATTGGTGGATTCCTTTTTAGTAATCCAGGAATTAGCGAAGGAAATTACCGGATCAATGTGGCCAAGGAGTTTTAACCTACAGGTCTAAAGACTAATTTATTTTCACTTTTAAGGATCTATGCCCACGGGAAGTATTCACAAAGAATATCAAAGCCGATATGTAATTAGGGAAGAATTTTAGGGGCTTACAACCCTGGAACACTGATAAACAGTCACCGAATCTTTTGTTTAGGGAATCGAAC
Organism: Kingdonia uniflora; assembly: GCA_014058105.1. Classification (NCBI taxonomy): domain Eukaryota; kingdom Viridiplantae; phylum Streptophyta; class Magnoliopsida; order Ranunculales; family Circaeasteraceae; genus Kingdonia; species Kingdonia uniflora. The sequence continues at coordinate 608,958 of JACGCM010002156.1, read as the reverse complement.
CTAAAGGCCCTGACATCATAACCATATTGTGTACATGACTCTAAGTTCTCTTATGCATGAATGATTTAAGAGACTGTCACTCAATCAATATAATCTATCTGTCCTTGCTCTATAGGCAATGAAACTATATCATATGATTGGTGATCTTATACTCAACGACCTTTCTACCCTCACAAATATAAGATTGAGAACTCTATCGATGATATCATACTCTGACTATCAATGATCTTTCTATCTCAAGTTAATAAAGGTTATATCACTTGAAGTCCTATAATCGTGGCTAAGTTAAGCCACTAACCGAATATCTTTATTTGCCAGTAAACATATGTACACTTACCCTAATATACTAAAAGTACATCGGGTCTCTTAACAATCTTTACGCTAAAAGAACTAGTAACCATGATGCTCAATCACAAGCCACTTACTACAAGACCCTCTTCTAATCGTTGCATACCCTGAATAGTAATATCGCATATAGCCGATATATATTTACATAGTCCTAGTATATATATATATATCTATTAGGTAGAGAGAATGTTTATAGTCAGCCTAGATATGTCATTCATGATCCTTCAATATTTTCTGCAACAAGAGGTTGTGCATTACTTGGAAGTTAAAAGGCATGGTGGTTAACTGTTATTGAACATACAATAGTAGTTGTACATTAAAGATGAAGTATTTAACCTCCTATAATATCAAGTTATGCTACTGATATCTAAAATTCAAATGTCACATGGAATAGAAAGTACCCTTTAAATCTTATAGACTTATGTGACCTAATGTACCAATTCAACTAGTGTCCAGAAGATGAATATCTATTTTATACAGAGTCCATAACCAATTATCAAACATGGACAGAACCAGACTATCGATGCTGACCTAAAATCGCAAGAGAGTATACGAAATCAACGATAATAACTAATATGGCATATACAATTAACTATACTCAATTCGTATCTGGAATCGTAACAATCACTCAATGTTAAATGCACGGTGATAATGGTACTTGCCTTATTTGACTGGATTGGGAACAAGTAGTAGAGGATAAAGATTAACTCCTAAATTTCCAACATTTCCCTTCTCTTACTAAGCTTCTGGAACCCCTTGCTCTAAGGTTATTTGATGATGCTGAAAAGATTTGTAATTCTCCAATTTACTATTTCTCTTAAGCACTCACAATCTGATTTCTGGGAATAAAATTGAAATATGGGGATACTAAGCATAGTTCTCTCTGATGGCTAGCTATGGAGTAGTTGAATTTGAAGAGGAGTTGAGGGTTTTAGGGAGAAGAATAAGGGGGAGATTTTGGTGGGAGGAAAAGAATGGGAGGGGAATAAGGAGGAGTTACAGTGGTGGGTTGAATGGGTTTGTTAGCTAAAAATTATTTGGGAACAAGAACTAGGATAACATACTATAGGTGGAACCTATTAAACTACAATGGCTACCACTACTAACATGAAATGAGTTATATAAAGGGGGAAAAAAGAAAAAATGTAGGGCGCTACATGATCGATGTTAGCCTCTCTCTACTGGATGAAGGAAAGAAAAAACCTGGTGAGATCCAATCCCAGAACTAGAAGATGGCTTTTATCACCCAAAAACATGACTTTATTTTGTGTTGTGGGACCTAGTGTTACTCTTTATTAGGGTTTGAGGGTATAATGGGAAGAGTACACAAACCGTGTCAAGTTAAATAGAGGGGAAGTCCTTCTTGGAGGCACTACAACGGCTACCACTACTAACATGAAATGAGTTATATAACAGGGGGAAAAAGAAAAAATGCAGGGCGTTACATGATCGATGCTAGCCTCTCTCTACAGGAAGAAGGAAAGAAAAAACCTAGTGAGATCCAATCCCAGAACGAGAAGATGGCTTTTATCACCCAAAAACTTGACTTTATTTTGTGTTGTGGGACCTAGTGTTATTCTTTATTAGGGTTTGAGGGTATAATGGGAATAGTACTCAAACCGTGTCAAGTTAAATAGATGGGAAGTCCTTCTTGAAGGCACAACAAATAAATCAATTCCATTAAGGTCTGTAGCCAATCCAAGGGAATACACTACTCAAGCTTAGGAGGATTTGTTAAAGTTGGAGAAGAGGTTAGTAAAATCCTTTTCATATTCAATTTATTGATCATAGTAATTATACTAAATTCCAACAATTGGTATTAGAGCCAATAACACCTATACGACCTATTAACATGTGTGCTCATGAACTGTAAAATAAGCATTGAGTAGTGCCGGTATAAATGGAAAATCCAACAACGTATGCACCCATCTTTATGTAAGGCCTCTCTAAAAATGTGACGTGTCTTTCAAAAAATTTCATTAAACAAATTTAACCTCTCCATTAAATACATAATAAAAACCCATTTATACCCTTTATTCTTGCCAAACCATAAAGGAAAAAACCAATTACTTACCAAATTAAAAAAAATCATTTCCCTCCCATATCACAGAAAGAAGGATGTCTGATAATGTTAGAAATCTTGCTCCAAAAGATGGACTATGCAATGGAACTCGACTAATGGTAGTTCGATATGTGGCACGCATAATTGAGGCAAAGATCTTGACCGACGATCATTCTAGGACTTTAGTCTTTATTACAAGGATTTCTTTGACACCGTCAATGAGAGAAATACCTTTTGAAATGATGCGGCGACAATTCCCTATACGGGTAGCATATGCAATGACAATTTACAAATTACAAGGACAATCAGTTAAATATGTGGGGATAGATCTATGGACATAAGTTTTCTTTCATGGACAACTATATGTGGCATTGTCGAGATGCACTTTAACAAACAGAATCACCACACTATTGCCTCCAGATGCTTCACGTTATAAAATAAATATTGTTTACCCTGAAGTCTTATTGTAATTTAAGTATGTATCTCTTACTTGCTTCTATAAATCTTATTTTTCCCATATTTTTCATCCTGCTCATTTATATATCTACAACTTGTTGTAGGATTTGCCAGATTTACAACATTTGTTTCAAGTAGAGCAAATTAACACAGTTGAGAAAAATGTTGAATATGAAACTAGTAAGAAACTTTTAATTAATTTATTAGATAACAATTTTACCCTTCACCATTAAAAAAATATAATTTTTATATAATTAAACAAAAATGGGTCGAGCTTTACCATAATAATTGTAACCCTCGCAGCTGCTCAGATTGGACATTAGGACTTATTGTTCACTCAATTTTCAACCAGAATGGAGTAAAGTAGTCTTCAAGATTTGATGACTAATCGAATAATGGAATAAACTTAGATTTATTTTTATGTTTTATAATTCCCAAATGCATTAAAGCAAAATGATTCTTTTCATTTAAGTGTTTAGACCAAGACTCATTGATAGCTCATTATTTCTCTTTATATATGGTTTTATTTTAATGTAAAATTTATTGTGTTTAATTTAAATCTACGCACGATTTACTCTTAAGATTTTCTTCTAATTACTTTCATGGTTACATAGAATGCCTCCATCAAATTTAAGGTTTGTGTCTAAATAACACTAATAATTATTTTTTACCTTTTTATATATTTCTATTAGTATATCTTATGTTGCTTTAGTTTTCCTTAAGTGACTTTCCAGACTAAACTCCCTCCATAATCTATTATATCTCAAAGTCCATGTATCTTCATACAGGCTATTGGATGCCAGGTAAATTATACATTACTTTGTTTAATTATTTTTTGTATGATTATCTGGATATTTTTTTGGATTATTATGTCCGTATAGGTTTTTTAGCGCCGAAGGCGCGTTAATGATAATTATGTAATGCCGAAGACGCGTCGACGTAATCGTCGTAGCGAGCCACGGGTAGTACTTGTATCAAATATTATGAGATCCTTATAATTTTATGGTTTTCTTCCTTGAAACTTGTATGATAGTGACCAAACCTTCCTTGTACCTTCTTTTTTTTTTTTGTAAATTTTTATGCCGATCGTGAACCAATATTTGCGATTCATTGAGCTTAATTTCAACACATGTTTGAGGAGATTTATTTTTTAATCTTTTTTATCAAGACCAACCATAGGGAGGTCTTCTTACACTAGGGAGCAATTTTTTGGTTTGCCTGTCTGACTGAAGCATTTTCTATACCTAAAATACCCTTTTAATCTTGGACAATTACATTCTTTACAAGGAGTAAAATACCTGACAATACAAATTACCATGCTCAACTCATCAAATAAATTACTGAGAGGGGGAGCTCTAAACTCTTCAACTCATCAAATTAAAGTTGCAGGTAAACAAACAACGGATTTGATTGAAAATGTTTGCTTTTGTGTCTAGAAATTTACAAACTCAAGTTGGGAAAAGATTTAGGGATTTTGATATAATCCCCATTTTCCAAAACCCATTTCAAGTGAGATCATTTCAGTACTAAAACCTATAATGGATTCTTCCTTTGTTGTTTCTTATCTCATTAACAATTGTGGTCTCTCACCACAAACAACCATTTCTGCTTTTAAGAAACTCAACTTCAAAGCCACTACTAAACCTGGTTCTAACCTTAAATTCTACCAGGACCATGGCTTCACCAAACCCCAGATCTCAAAGCTCATCGCTTGTCTCCCGGAGTTGCTCTTGTATAGTAAATACCAATTCCTAAAACCCAAACTCAAGTTTCTTAAAGACATTGGATTTTCAAGTCCCAAACTGCCAAATATATATCTTCAAACCCCACATTCTTCACTATTAGCTTAAAATCCCACATCATCCTTTCTTTTAATTATCTCAAAACTATGCTTCTTACTGATGAAAATGTTGCCATCACCATCAGGAAATCTGTATGGATTCTTAATGCCAGACAAAGCCTACCGAAAGGTTCAACATAGACCGTATTTCTTTACTCACTTGCCTGCTTTGGGATGACATCTGTCCTTGCAGCTACACCCATTTAAACTACTAGTGACTTGGATTTACAGGGTTAGTTGAACATTATTATTATTATTTTGAAACTCGAAAAAAAATGGTATAATAAGAAAAACCCTTACACATCTATTAGACTATTACTACCAAAAGATAAAACTAAATGAACAAATTCGTTTTCATGACAATGCACTCTAAATGTTTGAGATCACCAAATACCTCCAATAAAAGCCTACGTAGGCCTGTACCTACCTATCAGTTTTGTGTTGTTAAATCTGTAAAATGTTTGACGTGACTGAGCAAGTCCAAGAGACTGTAAGTAAAGAAAACATAATCAACTAAAATTAGTAAAGTTATACATAAACTCTCATTTGTTACTTTATTTTTGATTTGATACCTAAGCGATAAACCGCTGACTTGGAAGTAGCATCTAGATGGTGAGCAAAGACCTGAGTTTCTCTAACTAAATAGTAGGCCAAATATACTACTAATAAATTAAAAAAAGGGAAAAAAATAAAGTTTTTATTCAGGTAAGGATAATGCACATTAGCTTGTATATTCCTATAAAATCAATCTCTTTCATCGCCTAATTGGTAACCATGGCTCTAATTAAAACACGTAAAATTAGGTGTATAAAGCCACACCCAAACACTCAACTACATTTCTATGTAGTACCAACGCATTCAACTATTTAGGAACACACACCCAAATAGTAACTGTAAATTGTATAATATGCAACCAAAGTACCAAACATACAATTATTTCTTTGTGCACCAAAACGATAGCTTTAACTTCTAATCAACATGCATCTGAAGTGCCAAAATTAATTACTCGAGGCAAGATAAACTTGAACCCTCTCCTTTGAGTGGTCAGATTGTTATATTCTTTTATTTTTCTAAAATGAGGAAAAAGGGTTGGGATTGATATATTGTGATAATAGCCATTGATTTCGGTTTTTCATATAGGGTTTGGTTTGAATTTTGTGAAACCAAGTAGTAATGAGCGAAAGATGAATTACAGAAAAATAAGGAAGATTGGGTGAAGAAAAGTTAAAAGTAAACATCAACAGTAATTTGAGATGAGAATGAATAGATTGATGGATATTAAGAAAGAATGAAAAAAATTGGTCATAAATTTATCATAAATACCAAAATAATTTTGAAACAGAAGTATCATAATATAAGCAGAGATCATAGATTCAAACCCAATATCATCTATATATTACAAAGTAGCAAGACAAAATTAGAGCATCCAAAACGAACTGGCTAAGAAAATTCATTTAAAGTTATATACCTTCTTTTGTAGAATCTGCAATAAGTCAACATTTGTTTCATGAAATTCGTTGATTATGGCAATCGTCGGAATATCTACATTCAATGAACGATCTCTGCAATCATGGAGACAAAATTTAATGTGATTGAAACCAAATGAAAAACATAATTAAAGAGTTCAAAAAGAGTAAAAACCTGAATCATGAGATCCCCTAAATCAACAGATAGGAGGAGAAAATTAGCACTACCGTACTCAAACATCGTATTAAAAACTAATGCTTGAACTTTGAAGTGTTCAGAGACCAAAAAATTTGAGAGGAAAAGAGAGCCATTTGTATATAACATTATTTGAAAAGAAGGAAGATGGGAAGAGTCGTAACTGTTAGAGAGAATTGGTGGCTGAGTACGCAACTTAAAATGGATGTCAAGGTTGACACAATATAGGAAAGAACAAATACAAAACGTAATGAACAATATCAGACAATTGAAGAGAGATGGAGAATTACCATAAATCAAGAAAACTTGAATATTTTGAAATCCACAGGAAGAGCAAATTGGATCGAATTATGTCTTTAAAATTTTAATGTTAGGAATCTAGACGATGAACCCTAAATCATGAAAAATGACAGAGATTGATTTGTTAATCACAAATGAAATCAAAACTTCTAAAATCTATAAATTTTAAGAAATAGAGAGAGAGAGAGAGAGAGAGAGAGAGAGAGAGAGAGAGAGAGAGAGAGAGAATAGTACCTGTTTAAGTTTTGTTATGAATCTCAATTCCAGTACACAAAGAGAGAGACGTGGAGGCGCTAGTTAATGGAGAGAATTTATGTTGAATATAGTCGATTTTAAAGAGAGAGATAGAGAAAAAAAAAAGAACAGAAGAGTTACGTCTCCGGAGAAGAAGCAAAAAACTTTCTTGCGGGTTTCATTTTGGTCAAAAAACATGGCATAATAGAAATGATTAAAAATACTGACGTGGCGAAATCTAATAAACTGAGAAAAGGTTACGTGGCAAAACCACAGTCGATTCTACAAAATTATTATATAGATAAACTTGCACCCAAAGACTCAACTACACTTCTACGTAACACCAAAATAAAGCATTCAATTATACAGGAAGACTCAACCAAACAGTAACTGTAAATTGTATAATAATTATGCAACCAAAGTACCAAACATACATTTATTTCTTGGTGCATCAAAACATTAACTTTAACTTCTAATAAACATGCATATGAAGTGAGAAAATCAATTACTGGAGGCAGGATAAACCTAAACCCTCTCCGGTGTCGGTTTGCTATATTGGTTTTTTTTTTTTTTTTTTCTGCAATGAGGAAGAAAGAATGGGATTGATATATTGTAATGATAGCCATTTATTTAGATTTTTATATAGGTTTTCAAGTTGGGTTTGAATTTCGTGAAACCAAGTGGTGATGAGCGAAAGACGAATTACTGAAAACTAAGAAAATTGGGTGAAGACAAATATAAAATACATTAATAGTAATTTGAGATGAGAATGAATAAGACTGATGGAAATTAAGTAAGCATGAAAGAAAATTGGTCAGAAGTTTAAAGAAACACCAAAATAATTTTGAAACAGAAGTATCCTACTATAAGCAAATATCATAAATTAAATTCAAACTCGACATCTAAACTCCAAATTGATGATCTTTATTACAAAATTAGGAGAGCATCCAAGAAGAATTGGCTAACAAAATTCAATTAAAGTTACATACCTTCTTTTTTGCAGAATCTGGCATAAATCGACATTTGTTTCATTTAATTCGTTTATTATGGCAACCGTCGGAGAATCTAAAATTCATGTGAATGGATGATCTCTGCAACCATGGAGAGGAAATTGAGTGTGATTGAGACCAAATGAAAAAGCATAATTAAGAAGTTCAAAGAGACTAAAAACCTGAATAATAAAAACCTCAAACGACCGCACAACTCTTTGCGAGAAGATGGGAGAGTCGTTTGCGATTAGGAGTATCGAAGAGATGCAACCAAAGCACAATTCTTTGTCAAAGGAGTTTCCAAACATGTTTACGTGTCGGTATATTGCTAAGGGAGAGAGATTTACGTGGCGAAATATAACAATTTCAGAGATGGCGACGTGGCATGACAGGAATCGATTCTACAGATGCGTTCGTAATTATATTGTTATATAGATATTCGAAAAAATGCCAATTTAATCACACTACATTTCTCCTAAAACCTCTAGTTAGAAAATTCCTTATGTTTTACAGCATCCACTGAAGATTGACTCAACAACCTTAATTTATGTCCAAAGTATAAGATAACTCCAAATCTCATTCCATAAGACCATTTGCCCCACTAGATGCCACACTAACTCCAAATTCTTCCCTTCCTCCACAAGGTCCGTTCTTATCTCCCTTAGAAACGTTGTTCTCTCCCCCACCCCACCCCACAGCCAAAAGCTAATCCTATTTGACCATTATACAGTCCCAAGCATATTGTATTACATAAAAGTTAATTATTTGCCAAAAATTGAAGCGTCTCCTCAAGGTTCGCTCAACTTTAGTAACATTCCTTAAGACATTAAGGTTAAGCCTCATTTTTCCATATTGTGCAAAGGGCAAGACCTCATCTTAAACAACGCAAAGTCATTATGGAAACTCAAGTGTGGGTCAATATGAGATGGTTGTAGAGTTCCTACACAAAGCATAGCTGGCAAATGACATACCAGTTTAAGTTCAGTGGTCATAGTCAAGGAGGGGATAACCTCGACCCAATACTTATTTGTGTAATTCTTCATGATTTTTATTGTATTCGTATCTAA